>JAWWML010000062.1:26603525-26827489 GCA_035047165.1 Ormyrus rosae
CCCCCCCCCCCCCCCCCCCCCCCCCCCCCCCAACGCGGGGGCAGCGGGGTGCAGTTTCGAAGAGCTGATTTGATTTGGATCTGGTTGTTTGTTGGAAAGTTTTGTTTTATATGCGTTGACGTTAAGTATTTTGATTAATTATATTGAAAGGCGACGATCAAGATTTAATCTTTGGGAATAATACGTAAATTAGCGGTGACTGTGCTGATGGCGACGATCGCGAGAGGTTATTTTTGAAAAAAATTGCAGATATTTTCTGCGATATTCCAAGTCATTTTGCGTTTTTTATCGGATTTTTATCGGATCGAACGTTTTTTTATCTCCCCAAAAGATTTAGCGATTTCTTAGATCAATCATTAACTCTTCGATAATATCGTTTCGCTAAAAATCTGCAATTCCCTTTTTACGCATTTTTAATATTGTATTTATCATCAGCGATAAAACTCGCCGATAATATATACCCACGTATCGTAATAAATAAATCATTTTTTGACTCGACCGACGAAAAAAAAGAAAAATTTTCCAATGGAAACGTCCCGCGGCGACTCCGTATAAAAAATGCAAACCTTGTCAAAACGCCTTATCGTCCTCTTTATACACCGGCGGAATAATGGCGTACATATCAATCGGCGCGTCCGATACTCGCAAAAAATAGCGCGAAAGAGAAAAAGGGGAGAGGACGGCGGGGCGGCGAAGGAGGGAGACAAAAGAAAATTAAAATGCTCGCCGTCATTCTGCATCGCTCCGCGCGTCGCAAGAAATTCTTAAATGGCAGTGCAGCGAGCGACCGCAAGCGAGAGAGAGAGAGAGAGAGAGGAATGTATGGAAAACGCAGACTCGCCTCTATATCCTTCATTGTGCACGGCGTCTGTGTGCGGTGACGCGCGACACGCGCTGTAATCCACTCGGCCGAGCGTTATTATGTGTCGCGCTGTTGATTTTCAAAATCGTTCCTGGCTCGATCGCGAGCTCGAGGCGCATTGTGTACTGTTTTCGCGGCGAGATTGAGTGGTTCTCGCATAGTTTTCGAGATTAGCGTTTGGAGATTGTCGGGGTTGCTTAACATCTTCGTTTGGATTTGGAAAAATATAGTAAGAATGGGGGTAGAAATGTTGAGAAGATTTATAGCTTTTCGAGAAATGCGCGGAAAATTTCTTTCGAATAGTAGGTGGAAATATTTATTAGTCACACGTTCTTCAATAACATTTGCAAATTTCATAAAATCTAATAACATATTATATATTTTTAATACACAGATGTAGACTATGAGCAATCATTATAGATTTATTCGTTGTCTTACAAATAGCCAAGGTGCATAACTTCCAAAGCTCATCGCTCAAACATAATCTTCCCGACAAAATTAAACAATAAACCCACATTTACCACCTCTCTCAAAAACGAACCTCCCCCCAAAAAGGCAGCTCCTCTCAACCAGCCAAAGTCCATCGGCCGCCTCGATTTATCACCAGCCGCATTAATTGAACGCTCATCGGCGCAAAACACCACCATACCCTCCGTTAATTACCGATCGGCCGGAATTTATATTTTAATAAAGCCGCGGCTCCCGAGCGTCCGGAGCGGCGATCGAGCCCCCCAATAAGCAGGCGGCTCACGTTTTGAATGACACACATGTCGCGAGAGAGCGAGCGGGAATGCAAGAGCGCGGCGCATGTTCCCCCCCGGTCGAATAATCGCGAGAGCCGCTTTCTCGGAAAGGCCGCGGAATGCGCGATTTTAATTGGCCGGCCGCGGCGCTGCGCGGCCTCTGGGCTGCGGTTCGGGGGATTTTGACAGGTTTTCGGGAAAGTTTGCTGTGGGACGAATTACTGGATGATTGGGGATGAATTTGCATTTCGCTGACGATTACCGGGGATTTTGGATGAAGTTTACGGTGAAATTAATGTTTTTAACGCAAATTGCGTTTAAGTATTTTCGCGAGACACGCAAAAGAAGATGTTTAAAAATAGTCGAGGGTTTTATATGGCATGGAACAATTAGTTACGCCTTTGTGAAATCTTACTTTTACCTTTCCCGTAGCGTTTAATAGCAATTAGCTCAAAAATATCACTCGTCATATCGCCGAGAAAACCTTCCCGATCCCTTTTCCGCCTGTTATTAGCGTTTTTTCCCGAACGGAATACATTAAAATCGTGGCACTTTTCAATTACCCCGCTAAAATATCACTTTGAGCCGCGCGCCGACGTAAAAAAAGAAAAGAAAAAAAACAACACGGGCATAAAGGGCGCATTCACTGTTTGACGGCAATAATTGTGCTATTAAAAGCCGTAATAAGTGTACTTTTGCACTTGCAGTACATTGAAATGGCGATTAAATGAAAATCTTTCCAACGGACGCTAAAGCTGTCACGATCCTCGCATTCGCGAGGCTCGGGCGTATGATCGCCCCGGGCTGCGCTCCGACGTACACGACTATTTGCAAGACGGGAATAAGTCTGATATATTTTAATGCACTCGAATAACTACGGTTTTTAACGTTTGCAAGGAATTTTCTCGAGTATTATTGACGGTGAATATTAATAAAAAAAATCGCCGATTCCGTCTTCGGGTCCTGACGGATGATATTAAGAATTTAAAATTCGGCCGTTCGCCGCCGATGCTGGATTCTTAATGATCGACCCGTTGATAATTAAGACTGCTGAATTTAAATGAAAGAATCTTTTTAATTATCGTCAATAAAAATTTACTTCGCTAATTAATCGATTTATCTTGAAAATTGGCTTGGCTCTCGGTACTCATAACCTCGGCTCATTACGCATTCCGAAATATATCATCCTCCAATATTTATCCCCAGATCCGAGGCAAACATTCTTCGATACCGTGAAATACTACCTCCGAGCCTAAACCTCCTAATAAACCAAAGGCTCGCTAATTAAATGGCTCGACTCTATCATTACCTCGAATAAAGAGGCCCTTATCTCATTACCTCCGCAAATATGTAAGAAATCCCAGCTTTCCAGATCCACCACCCACAACTCCGCCAATAAACTCTCCCCCTCTCCCCCCCCGCTCGAAAATCGCTCTCCGCGCCTCTCCTCTCTCTCCGTCGAGCTCGCAGGTGAAACCGGTTGCACTTTCGATAAAAATGTCAAACCGCCCTCGACCGCGGCGGCGGCGGCGGCGGCCGTATGGAAATTTCACGGCCATTAATCGAGGGGATCTCGCTTGCTTATTGTTTTCCGAGGGTATATGTACCGCGCGCTCGGGGATCGTTAAGCGATGTGCCTCGCCTGCGCGCGCGCATATACGGGTTTCCTTGGCCTCGGGCTCCGGAGCGAGCCCCGCGTATCGCCTATATTTCTCTATCTCGCTCGATCTTTATTTGTTTCTTTCGCTCTTCCACCGCGGGACTGCGGGCCTTTGCGGAAAGAGGGCCGCCGCCGCCGCAGCCGCGGCCTTTTTCCAGGAGGGGGTGGCGCGCGGCGGAGGACGTTTTGTTGGTTTGCCTTGTGGATTGGCTGCCTGGGAGGATGGTTGCTGGGCTATCGGCAGATTACGAGGTGATAAGGGGCCGCAGATGGAGATACAACCGGGTGATAGAATTGTGGACTTGTGTAATGTTCGGTTTGCGAGGTAGTGCAGTTCGTAGGGACTTCCACAAAAGTTTATGTTGTGCGTACTGTTCGTTCGTTTATTTGCTTTTTCTTAAAGATCGAACGTGTATTATTAAAATTAAATATCCGTTCACAATAAACTAGAAACGTGCAACGGATTCCAGAAGCGCTTCCTCCCGCGTTCAACGAAAACGATTAAGATTCTCGAGGAAACTCCCGGGCAGCTCGCCTCGCGCGGCGTTCGTCAATCACGCGTCAGCCGGCGCGGGCAATTAAACCATCGGCGCGAATATTATTTCCAGCCTTTGCACCCGATGGACTGCTCCTCCTCCGCTGACGCTCGCCTCTACGCGTGTATAGCTTACCACCTTATCCGTCCTCTCTCTCTCCCGACGTTCGTTCCCCGGGCTTGACAATGGAACACACGCGCACGCGAAACGGCGCTCTCGCGCATATCAAAGTAATATACGCGCGCGGATATGGAATATATGTCCGAGGCTTTATCTCGCATGCGTGTGGCGTCTTCTGACCTAGCGAGCCTCTCCCCGTGCTTCTCCTCCTCGGCTCTGTCTCTCTCTCTCTCTCTCTCTCCGCTGGGATGTAATATTGCGAGCGCGCACCGGGAGGGGGGGAGTGGACGGAGGTGTACGTATGCACGCTGAAAATAATTGAGTTATTTGCCAAGCTAGCTGATCTTTTTATATACGACGGCAGAGGCGGCCGAGGAGGAGTTTAATTATTGCTAATGCAACGGGGGATTATAGGTCTGCGGTAGGAAATGGGAGTATTTAAATGGTCTTTGTTTGTCTTTGCGTATTTAAAAATAGGTTTTGAAACTCGATAATTTTGGAATGGAAGCAGTTCATTAAATTTGTACTGGATAAAAAACATTATTCTAGACTTTTTTAAATTACAGAACGTTGGAAGGAAGACGCGGTAACCCTGATTGATTCCGGCTAAGAAATCCTTTTCTCCCGCCAGCAGGCTTTCTCCGCGAGCGATTTTTCGAATTCTACAAGAATAGCTCCTCTGCCCCGGGAAGGATCAATGCCTGCTCCGGGGTTTATTCTTCTCTTCGGCGCAGCTTTTCGTCCTTTTTCGTCGAGGCTCTCTCTCTCTCTCTCTCCCGGCGCAAGCATAATACTCGGCGGCGGCGCAGTTTAGAGTCATCCTGTTATTAATGACGTTTAAATGGCAAGTTCCGAGGGCTCGAAAGCCCGCGCGCCGCTCGGCAGGGAGGGAAGGAGGAATTTTATGGAAAGCGTATATACGGGCATATATTATACTTTTCCGTTTTGCACTTTTAACGAGTGAGTTATACGCGCGCCGCCGCAGCCGCGCTTGTATTCCATTTTCAGACGGCCGCGGCGCTCGTTTAGAAATATATATTTTTATTATTTACGGCGCATAAGTGTTTTTAATGAACGGCATGTTGTATATCACTTTTCACGAGGGAAAAGATCCGGCCGGTAAAGGGCCGATTTGACGTTATTAAAACGCGAATATAATGACCCGAGAGCGCAGAGCCTCTCGCTCGTTCGCTTTCCAGGAAATTATTGTCTTCTGCTGCTTTTTTTGGGGGAGGCCTCTTTTATTCCTATTATTATCTGTGCCATTGTGGCCGATCAGGAAACTCGCGAGATAAGGCCACCCTATCGTAAACATATCGGCGCGGAAATTTATAAGGAATAAATGACGGCTGATTTTAATGCTGACGCGAAACGCCGGAAAAAATGCCCCGCGCCGCCGCCGCCGTCGGTTTATAATCTTCGACAAAGGGGTTATATATATATTCACGACTCTCCGACGAGCGCCGCGAGTAATTATTCGATTATTACTCCGGAGCTTAGCTTCTCGTAAGTATAATGAAAGGATTGATCTTTATCGAGAGAGGCTGAGGCGAAAAAAAAAAACGAAACCACGGCGCGCGGCGATGGCTTTTAAATAAAAATCCATTGTGATCTCGCGGGAGTGTATATATCCCCGAAAATCGCAAATCACTCTAGAATTCCGAATGAATCATCCGATCTGCTATGGGTTATGAAATTAAATTCATAAATAAAATTATCGAGAAGTCGGCCGGAGGAGAGGTTTGACAGTCATTTTCTTCGAGTCTCTCTGACGTAGTCCAGAGCCGCGCGTTTCTCAGCCGCGTAGCCTAACAATGCAATCTGTATTTTTATATTCTCGAATCTTAATAACGATCGTTTTGTAATCAGCTTCGTGAATTAGGACAGGCGATAAATAAGAAAAATTGAAATATGCCTCGTGTCATGAAATTCTCTTTAAAATACCGAGTTTGTATTAGGGTAAAAAGCAATTTCCCGTGACGCAACGAGTAATTGCTTGGACTCTCGGGTCGGAATTATTTTGAGAAAACGTCGGTTCACCACCTACGACGAACGATGGAAAAAAATTAATTTCAAAGTACACCAACAAATTGCCAATAATTGACAAAAATTAGCCTCCAATGACCGTCGATTAACCGCTAACCCGCACAAAAATCCCCGTCTTTAATTCAATTCCCATCCAAAAGAAAAGAGGCCAACCAGAATCCCGAAAATTAAGTCAATTCCTTTCCCCGATCGGCAATTCAGCCCAATCGAGCGTCGATCGTCCTCGTCTCTCTCTTTCCACCTCTTACGCAAGCCGGCAAAAAAGCCCGCAGCCGCGCCGGAATAACATACAAAAGCGAGGCAGAGGACTCGTCGCGGAGCGCGCGGAACAACAACTCTATCTCGATTCCCTCCTCTGGCTCCCACCTCACGTTTCCGCCGCGCGAAAAAAGCGGCTGCCCACCTTTTTTCTCCCTCCTCCCTCCCCGCCGGCGGGGCAGCGCCGCGCGCTAACGAGGGATATCGACTCGCCGGAGGCTAATTGGAATCGCCGTGGTTTTCGGGGGCCTATATTCTATTATACGCCGCGGCCCGATTTTCGGAGGCGCGCGCCGATCGGCGATCGCCACCGCCGCCGTCGCCGCAATTAAGCCGCTGTGTTGCGCTGACGAGGAGGAGAGGCTGCCGCGACTCTAATTGAATTAGGAGGGAGGGAGGACGCGCTGATTGGGCGGTGAGAGCCGACGGATTTTATGGGAGCTTTCATTGGGATTATGCTGTGTTTACAAGCTGGAATGGATGTTGGCGCATTTGTCGGATCGCTGTGTGTGTGTGTGTGTGTGTGTGCAATAATTTCTGGGATTTCGGGAGTGCTTTTTATGCGCTTGTTTCGGACGGCCTAAGTGGCCTCTTTTGTCGAGGGGGACTAATTTTTATGGCACTTATGATTTTTATGATAATTGACGATACGACTAGTAATTTATGTAGATGAGAAGCTAATTCTTACCTTTTTTTATGCAAACGGATCAGATTTAAAAGGTAATAATAATAATACTAAAAATTCACGATAATTATTAATTAAAAGTTTCGCAACATCTAAAAAAAAAGAGGAGCACAAGTCAGCAAGAGAAGAACGGCAGCGATTCCAGAAACGGAGTCTCGCCCATTACGAGACCCCGTGAAAAAGGCGAGGAGAGGCGTCCGGCGCATACTTTATGCCCCGGCCAACACCTAAAGAGACAAAACTGCAGGCATTTCCAAGCCCGGTAGCAGCTCCTCGCGGCGGGTCCTCCTCTCTCCCAACGGTAGCGGCGGCAGCTCCGCGGGGAGATTTAACGCAGTCCACGAAAACGTGACGAGCAGGTTAAGCGGCTGCCGCGGCGGCGCGCTCTGCATCTCGGATGCCCATCTCCTCCCGGCCCTCCTGGAAAAAGCAAAAAAAAAGAAGAGCCGACACGAGCGAGAGAGAGGCCCGCAATCAGAGAGGCGCGTAAGGACAATGCCGCGAAATTGATCCGAGAGTAATATGCTCTACTCGCAGCGCCGAGCGAGAGAACACCCGGCTAACGAAGGAGAGAGAGAGAGAGGAGCGCAAACGACTATGCAAATTCGGAGCTCTCGCTTTGGGGTGGCGGTGTCGATAAATCACCGGGAATCACTTCCACAGCGCCTACCGTAAGCGTTACATTGACCGCTGACGAGCGGCCGGGGATGCATATAAGGATTGAACGCCGCCGAGTGTGCCGATGACACGAGCGGCGCGCTGTTTCGCTGCCTGGCGGGAGATTAACTTTTTTTGTTGTTTTTTTTTTTTTTTTGTTTTTGCGGCCTCGACGCGCGGAAAAAGCGAGGCGGTGAGTGTTGGGCGGGTTTTCGAGAGATCTTTTGAAGAGTTGCCTTTTGGGTTTCGCGATCGGTGTAATTTGTAATTTCTTCTTTTGATCGGCATGGATATTTGTAAAGCAAGTTTAATATAAAGACTTCAAACGATGAGATATGTACATTAGGAGACGCACAAAGGATTGCTTTGCCGTTTACATTCGGCATTGGAAATGCATCATCGCCATTATTAATGCTGGCTACGACACAATAAAAGAATAGAAATTATACGGTAATGCAATAGTCGACCAATAAAAATATGTTGAAGCCCAGTTATTCTATTCTGACGTAAGTTACATTTAAATAGTAGATGATTCAATTTCTGGCATTATTCACTTATTATTCGGTGAGATACTCGGTTATCCACGTTCTACTTCTAATGTAAATGACCCACGACCTCGCAACAAAACCCCAAAAAAAATTGATTAAACGTCAATCCACCAAACTAGCAGTGTGCGACTAACGCTCTCATCAAATCCTAATCCCAAAATCGCACTCAAACTCCTCTTCATCGGCGAAGCGTCCAATACTCTCCCAGCCGACATAATGTATCCCAGCAGCGCAAACAGCCAAGTGAGCATCGGGCTTGAGCCCATGGCGACAAGCTCGCTCTCCTACAAAAAGCCCGAACAAAACCGCGGGCTGAAAAAGGCCTTTAAGCCAATCGAAGCCCCTCTCTCTCTCTCTCCCTCCCTCTCTCCCCCTCTGCAGGCGCACGCGTCGACATGCAAATTTCTCGCGATGCCGGACGACAATGAGCTGCTGCTGCTGCCGCTGCTGCCCTTCGTGGAAGGGCCAACCCCGTACGCAGCATAGGTGTAGAGAGATATGAGATGCGCGCGCGCGGGCCCAAGGCGAGAGGGGGATACGTGCATACGAGGTCTTGAGTCATCTGCATATCTAAATAATCGAACGCCTGCTGCTGCCGCCGCCACCGGATCGAGAGGGGGGCCCGAATGACAAAGAAATGGAGCGCACAGCATACAGTCGCGTGCGAAAACTGCTCACTCTCTCTCTCTCTCTCTCCGCCCGGCCGTTTCGAGCTTTGCTGAATGGTCATTATGGCGCGCGAGGCGTCGCGATCATGAGGAGAGATTCGCTTTTTTTACTTGCATCCGCTTAACTGGAAACGGAGACGGGAGAGTCGCGCGCCTCCCTTCTTTTTCTGGGTTTAATTGGGAATTATCGCGGAGCTTTTACAGCTTTTTATTCGAGCCGGCGGGAAAAATTCATTGAAAATTCTCGCGACTGCGCGTCGAGCTCCGGCGCGATCGAAGGTGAAATTTTCGAGCTTTAAATCTACGCTTATATCGTAAAAACGTCTCATTAATCCGCCTAAGCCGCGGGAATGACTTATCTCCCCGCCTTTATAGTCACGAGATACGACGTAAATAATCCGATTGCAAACAAGATCGGATTCTTTAATTATTGTTTATACTCGGGCTCCTTAATTACTCGATCGACATTTCGTTCGTTCACCTCGTGACCGCTTCTCCCCCGAGCCGATAAATCATCGGCCGATCAGTGCAGCGTCTCTCTCGGCATCTCTCCGCATCTCTCTCCGCGCGTTGCTCGCAACTCGAAAAAACAATTACAAGCCTCCTTTGCCGATATTAAATTTATCGAAAAAGCGCGTTATGTACCCTCTCATCTCGGTGTGGCCTTAATTCAGAGCCGCTAGAGATTCCCGATCTGCCGGGCTGCCGCGCGCACTTCCAGGCTTTATGGCTCGTAAAAAAAAAAGTGGCAGCGCTCATTATTCTCCAATCAGCCGCCGCAGCCAATAAATTTCGCGATATTACAATCCCCCTCCACCGGCAGAGGGAGAGAGAGAGAGAGAAAGATAGAGAGAGCAAATAAAGGAGGGAGGGGGGGGTGTAAGGGAGCATCCTCGCCGGATTTTTGAAGCGCGCAAAGGACAAGCAGGCAATGTTCCTCGCTGATTTGCAATGCAAATGTCCGGCGGGTTCCTTGAACCAGATATATCCGATTGGCTGCTGCTACCGCGAATCTAGATCTATCTGCGCCTCTCTCTCTCTCGCGCAGCGGCTTTAAATCCCGGGCGACGCGCATCATTGATTGTCGATTGAAAATCGCATCTGCAGTCGACGCCCCTCTAGTTTCGAGCTTTGCCCTTTCTCTCTCTCTCTCGCTCTCCTCGGAGGGAATATATAAATACTTAGGCCGAGGAGCAACCCTTTCCTTTTTTCCCTGTTTTATATTCCTTTATATTTCATTTCATGCCTCTAAGCAAGCATAATGCCGAGGCCGAGGCAGCTGCCGATAATGAATCTAGAGGGCCTTAGGTGTGCGTCTGTGTCTCCGATTGATTTATCGATTAATTTGCATACGTGCAATCACGAGAGGAGAGAAGCGAGAGAGAGAGAGAGGAGTAAGGGGTTGCTGCCGGAGAAAAGGCAGGGAAATCGCGGGTAAGTCGACGATATGCGTTTTGTGCGTTTGGATAAATAATAATGTATAACGAGCTGCAGCGAGTGAGAGAGAGAGAGAGAGACTCATGAATTATGCAGCGGCCCGGGGAAGAATGGAGGAACCGGAGTTGTTATATTAGAAACTTATGTCGCTCGAGCTTTGAATATCGGCCGTTTCGCAGCCCGGCGTATACACGCCGGAAAGGATTTGTGTACTTAGTCGTTGCGCCCGATTCGTTTCGCCGTCGGCGAATTTGAAAGATGACCAATGGCGTCAATGTCGCCACGGGTGGTCTCTCTCTCTCTCTCTCTGCTTAGATCGTGAAATTTTCGTTAGCTTTTTTAATGCCGCTGCGCGCGGCTTTATTGCGTTCTGCTCTGAGCGGTCGGAGCGACGAGCTATACCTTTATAAATTTCGTTTAATAAAGCAAATGTTTATTTCGATGGGCTAACGGTGCATATTGAAACCGAAGACTTTGATCTAGTAGGAAGCGTCGTTATCATAAGTAAACAGATTCGAATAAAGCAAATAATTATAGGGCGAACACAGAAAAAGCAGCTTTTTACCCAAACGCCCCGTCCTGTAAAACAAAGCGCCAAGAGACGATGGGACATACCTCACTCGGCGCTCTCGCATTTTAGCGTCGATCGATCGGAAGCGCGGAACAATCGGTCACCTCCTCTAAGCCGCGGCGCGTATACACACATATATATATATCTCCTCGGGGCTACCTGTCGCCGGATGGCTCGGGCACTGGCGCATTCCTCGCTCTCTCTCTCTCTCTCTCTCTTTCTCCCTCCCCGGCTAGACGACAGGTATATAGAGAGGATTGCCCGATTGCCCACACGAAAAGCAGGCTCTCTCTCTCTCTCTCTCTCTCTCTCGCGGATCGATACACGTTAGGTACTGGTGTACGCGCATAAACTCCTTGGGTTGCCACGGACAAAGGCGTAAAACTCCTCGTCCCCGCTCTCTCTCTCTCTCGCGCGCGCGATACCAGAAATTTATGTCTCCTTCGCGGCGGCGTCGCCGGGGCAGAGAGACAGAGAGAGAGAGCGAGTTGCGTGTTCCGCCGGCGAGCCGAGAAAACCGACTTGTCCGAGTCTCGGGCCGGGGCGATATAAACCGTGTCCGGCCGGGGCGGCCTATTCCGGATTCCCGTGTCTTTTCGCGAGAGAGAGCCGAGGCGCAAGACGTATATACAATGAAATGTCGCGCGACGCCGGGCTTTTTATTGCTCGTAAATGGGAGGAGAGCCAGTAGATAAAGGAGCCAGGACGCGAGGATGAAGAATTCATTGGACGCGACGATTGTCGCTCTCGAGGACTATGGGTTGTTCGTAATTTAGGAAATTCGGTGAGCTCGAAAATCTGAGATGTATATAGGCCTTTTATTACAGTCGATTAGGTTGATGGTCCTCGAATTAAATTATTCGAAAAATAAGGTGTATCATCGTCTTGTAATGTAGCGATTTTTAAGAGGCCTTTATTAAATAATTAGCATACGTCGAATAGCAGAGGATAGTTTTTTTTTGCGTGAAAGTTTTAAACGTTCCAATTAAATGGCGAAAGATGTCTCCGTTATGTATGACTCTACAGTGAAAGTCTCAACAGTTCTGTTATTAATTCGTCCGTGCAAAGATTACAGAAACAGCGGTAACACGCCCATGAGTCATTCGCGTCAAATATTGTTTTGTACAACGATTTTTTTCTGTAACCCAAAAAAACAGCGCCTCAAAAATAACTAATCATAACTGATTCGGAAACGCAAACAAATACTAGACGAAAAAATGTAACTCAACAATTAGCAGTTTTCAAGTGAAAAAAGAAAACCGAGCGAAGCCCGCAAATTTCCCAAATACTCAGCTCGATCCAGCTTGAAAAACCACTTAATTTCCAAATAAGCCGGTCGAATAGCGCGGACCTCCGAGCTCCCGATCGCGCGCAATGACTCAAGCAGCAGCGCGCGACTCCCGGCCTTGCGCCTCGCTTCTGCGCTCGAGTGTCATCGTCGGCGGCGCGGTTGCGTTAAAATTCGAGCCCTCCCCGCGCGCGGGGCGCCGCCGTCCGATAAGAAAAGCGGCGGAACGCAGGAAGATCCTATTGTCCTCGCGTTCGTGAGAAAAGCGCCGCGATCGGAATTTCGGGGCTTCGGCTTTCGACGCCGATATCGATCGACGTCGCAAGTGGAACAATTATACACGAGCCGCCGCCGCCGGGCTTATTTCCCGATGGAGGAGTGCGGGCATTGGAGAACTTTGCCCCTCTTGGGGGCTTTTCTTCATTGTTTGTCGGCCGGCGTGATGATGCAGTTAATTGGAAGCTACTATTGTTGCTTCGTAGGCGCGAGTGGGGTTTAAAGTTTATTTAGCGGAAACATTGTTTCTGAGTCGGTTTCAATGGCGTATATAAGCGTGCAGCTGGGCGTTTGTACGTTTGTTTGTAGATTTTTACTTCCGAGTATATTAATTATAAAGAAGGCTTACACAGGTTTGAGAATCTGATTACAAAAGCGCTTCTATATAAGAGTTCGTTCAAATCATTAAGATTATACATTTGTTTTCTTTAAATGCAGTTTCGCAATCGTTTCAACCTTTAACTTTCTATTCTTCCAGCAAGCATTGCGCTACATTTGTTTTGAAAATTTCTTTAATAATAGATAACTTTTGTAAAATATCACTTTAAAGTATCGTTCAACGACACCCAACGGTTTCGTTCAAGTTCATCGTCCGTTTGTTGGCGAAATGTTTTTTTTTTCATAACTAGTTTACGAAACAACAAACCAACAAACACCAGCAAATCGATTATTTCCGCATGCAGGCACGCAACTGCGAATTCCGCCACCCGACGCAGCGAACAACTCCCGGCGCGCGCAGATTTCAAGATCGCCCCGATTAAAGTCGACGGGAAAAATCCTAAACGAAAAAAAAGCAGGGCAGCGGCAACGATAGCCGGCCGCGCGACATTTTCGGGCCCGGCCGCCGTTTAAATAAGATCGCAGCCCGGCGATACGCGCGGACTTTTATTTCGGGGCTGCTCGGCGGCGGCGGCGGCGGCCCGAAAGCGAGAATTAATTCAGTAGATAACCCCGGCGAAAAGGCGAGCAGGCGAGCTCGTTAAGGCTGTGTGTGTCTGACTTCTCACGCGTGTCAACCCCGAGTATGAGCTACGATCGCCGGACACTGCGCGCGCCGCCGCCGCCGCCGCCGAGCTGCGTGTGATTTATTCGCCGATTCCGCGCCGAAGATATACAAAGTACGAACAATGAGAGAAAAGCGCTTTACTGCTTCGGTAATGAACACTTTGTGTCCGAGATGAATCGCTCTTATTCACGGACTGGGTGCATGAATTGTGTGCTCTTCTTTGCGATACGGGCCGCGGAGGTACGGCTAGAGAGAGAGAGAATTGCAGTGAATATTTAGCCAGTTTTTTTTTTAGATTTTTGCTTGTAATGGGAAACACTCGATTTCGAGTAAAAATCTAATCTTATCTTATTAATAAAATTAAGTGGGCTCGATTAGTTGACTCTGGCTTTTATCAGATTTTAATCTCATTGCGCTCTGTTCTAAAACGTAGTTAACGCGTTTCGGTCGCTGCTTATGTAACAACTTCATATTTTTAGGCGATTCATTTTTCTACAGAAAGATCTATTTACAGAAAGAAATATTTACAAAAACATAATCTTAAAGATCCTCTCGACTGCATTAAAAAAGACGAAAAAGAAGCGACCCAGCTGTACGTTATCCGACACCTTTTAGTCACTCGATCATTTATTCAAATATAATACCGTTTAACTTTCTCACGTAAATGCAATCTAAATAAAAAAAAATCCACCTGATCAGGGCCAGTGGCTTAGCATCAATATCTATTTTGAAAACAAAAAGCGAAAAAAAAAAGAAATTGCACCGCGAAGAATTCGTTTCTGCAACCTGTGTTTTGAGAAACGATATCGCAATGTAAACATCTCCGATTTCTGCCGCAAATCAAGACGAAATACGAGGGCCTTTTTTAAAAGATACGCGAATAATGCTCGACGCGCCAACACACACATACCTTCCGCCTCGCGCGAACGCCAATAAACGACTGGCGGGCCACTTGGAATTACAAAAAAAATGTATATATATCAAATCACCGGCATATATACATCAGAATCGGCGCTCGAGAAGTCACGTACGCAGCTCCATTCGCGGAGCCGTCGAAATTCCGGGCTTCCGAGTAAAAAGCTCGCGTAAGCCTTCTCCCGCGGGCGATTATCGCGCCGCCGTTTCCCGGTAAGTGCAGCCTGCGGCGGCGAGAGGGTGCCGAGAGGGAGAGAAAACGGCGCGCGCGGCTGCAATTGCAGAAATGCAGACTTAAGCTCGAGACGGTGTTCGGTTGCGAGCAGCGCGTGGGTGAGAGTTATCTTCGAGGAGATAGCAGTTCTCTCTCTCTGTTGCCTCTCTTATCCGTGGCTTTTGGGAAAGTGGCTCTTCTCGGGAGATTGGGCGTTTTGCCGGATTTGACTGCGAGGTATTTATTTAAATTTCGAACAAAATCGGGGAAATGCAATTGTTTTCTATTTTTATAATAAAAAAACACTGCTGTACAGTGGTGCATACGCAATGCAAAAAAATATACAATACACGAAAGAATCAAGATCGAAATCCGCGAGCAGCGACAACTTTTCCCGCGTTTCCTTGGCGGACAAGTGTAATACATGCATTTCCAGCATATCAGCAAACTCGACACGAAATCAGCAGCAACAGCAGCTTAGCCAGCCTCTCGCCCCTATTTTTCAGGCTCTCTTATATCGGAATCCGTTCTCTCTCTCTTTCCCTCTCGCTCGCGTATCGATATCGCCGGTTTCTCGGTAACGAGTCGCGGCGGAGCCGACGGAGAGAAAAAAAAAAGGTGTCGCCTGCGCATTTGATACAAAAGCGTCCGGGCTTCCTTTTCTCTCTCTCTCTCTCTCTCTCTCTCGTTCTCCGCTATAATCGCCCCGGCCGGATATGTGGCATATCGCGTAATTGGAGCAACGAGGCGATGATGTTTACGTGCGTAAGCCGCAGAGAGAGCGCCGACGCTTCCCTTTCTCCGTTTTTGAAATGGGATATACATATTTCGTGCGCCGGCCGGAGGGATATATACCGCTGTATCAGGCTTTCGAGATATTGGGGGATTTTCTTTTTGGAGGAGCTGCGCTCGTCGGTGCCGCGTATTTTGTCCCGATGATAAGAGCTGTTTATCTGGTGGTTCGATGCGAGTGATTTGAGATGGGTTTCGGGGGAAGTAAATTGTATTAAATATCCGTGCGATGTACGGTGAACTGTTTTATGAAATAATTTTTGTAAAATCACTGTAAGTTATTAATCATTCAAATAATAGGTATTAGAAATAAAAAAGATGATATCGTCAACTGGATCTTGTCGATCTTTAGTGATGTTACATTGTTAGGTTGAAGGTTAGAATATGAATGGGAACCTTCCTCAAAAGAATTAACTCATCAAATAATGAAGGCAAAAAACGACGTTAGGTCTTTCTGTCAATTAAATGAAGCCTAGTTATATTAAAAAATGGTAATTGAAAATGTAGCAACATCGAAGCCTTCCAACTATAAAAAATAGATTAAAACCATTAAACTATAAAAAAATCGACAGTACTTTACAAATAAATAATTTAAATACAATAATTAAGCCAGCTCTAACATTTTAACAAGTTGTTCATTAACTCAAATGCTATTCTCGGAAAGCAAAACGTAATTTCAGCGTTTAATTCCGCGGTATTCGTAAAACGCGCCCAAGATCAATCGATAAAACACGGCTCGAAATCAAAGTGTCAGTCGAGTTCAGCGTTTCGCGTTCGGAGGTATGACAAGAGCGTTCGGCGTAAGCACATAATACACCGACCGAAAGAAAGAGATCCGGGATCCCGACAAGCGTTACACACGTACACGCCGAGCACGCCATATACTTTCGAATTCAAATATGATCGCGCGCCGCGCGAATTCCGCGAGTCATTCGATTCTCCACCGCGACGCAGACAACGCACACACACCGCTCGGAGCGATTAGCTGTACGACGTCGTCGTCTCCGCGGCGGGTTCTTTCTCATCTCCGCGGGGATCACCCCGTTGTCGCGCGATGTATAATCCGATTCGAAATATTTCGAATGATGGAACGGGCGAGGACAATTTTCCGGCGACTTTCCTTTTTTTCACCTCCTCGTTTATTCATGAATTCTCGCCGCGCGGCTGTTTCACAAGAAGGCAGACAACACACGCCGGATAAAACAAGAGATAAATTACAAAATCGACGAGAGCGAGCCGATTTCGAGTTTTTCTGTCGATTTTGATTTATGCTGCGCCGCCGCTCATTTCTCTGCCGCAGTGTATTAATTGCCTCTCGGCTCGTCGGGGATTGAGAGATGGATGGTTATATGCTATAAATGCGCGGGGAGATTTTTCGGCGATAATACGCGATCGGTATGTAGAGGAGATTATTACCGCGGCTTTTGCTGCATCATCCGAGTTTTTTTGAAAGAAACGGTTTAAAGGGGGTTATACCCAGAATAAACCCGTTCGTTTTTAATTCGTTTCGATATTCTCAGAGTCATTCGCTGCTCTTCGGGATGACTGACATTGAAAGAGGATTATTCATGAATGATTTTTAATAATTTAGACGAAACTCTTACTAAACGCCGGATGATTTAGTATTCAATATCCTTATACTTTTGAGGTTGTAAGGAAATCTGAATATAAATACTTTGTTAAGTCATACGTCTTACGAGCTTGTTTCTTTTTTCACGGTTATTTTTAATAAATTTTTTTGGATTTTACACGAATAAAATGAAAGTATTAAATAAAATATATATCGATACCGCGCAAAGTAAAGCATTATGCAATATCACGTTATAAATAATTTCTCCCGACTGTTACATAAATTATTATTATAGAAACTATTGGAAAAATGCTGCAACAGGAATTGAAACGTATAATAACATATTTTAAATCGTAGAATATTCAATAACGTTCGATCGATATCTGATAAAAGTATTTGATTAATGATTCAGGTACCTACTCTTTTTTCTTTTTTTAAATATTTCCAAGAAAATGAGATCGCAAAATTTTCCTAAACGAAATCGCGTTCCCAAAAATCGACACAAACGACCCACTAAACAGCGCAACACCTCCATTCACCGGTCAGGCCCAACAAAGCCAATGACCGCCAACATTTCAACGCCATAATCCCCGCCTCAAAAAGCATTTAGCGCCGAGCCATTAACACCCCTGCAAAGGCGATTTCGAAAAAAAGCGGGACGCCCCGCGAAAAGCGTGAAATTTTCCACTTTCCCTTCGCCACCGGCGCCTTCTACCGCGCAACTCTGCGCGCGCGCGCCGATGATTGATTGCTCGGCAGCGACAGCTGAGCGGATGTAACGCCTTTGCCGACCTTCGGAACCGAGCGCCGAGAGGAGCCAGACGCGCGGCCCTTTTTTGCGGGCTACCGTTTTTTCTTTTTTTTTCGGGGACGCACTTTTCGAGAAGGAGACCGAGTGACTTTTCCGAGGACTCGCTTTCCCAGGTTTGCGCCGCTCGAGAGGTGTTTGTTTTCGGAGGTTAATTGGGGGGTTAATGAGCTGTTTGGAGTGCGGGGGAGAGAAACGATTGTACGGCGAATCACTGGTAATATCGGAGTGATAACTGGGTGATAATAATTATGTAAGATTTCGTACTCTTGCGTACTCTTCATTGTTGAATGAATTTGATAATCTCGAGTGCATTTTATAATTGCATGGAAATCACAATGTATTATTACTGGAATATACATACAATACATTAATAAACGAATTATTTTCTCGGAAAACCTATACTTTCTAGTATCTTAACTAATAAATATGACATAATATACGGTTTGCATAAAGTGCATGCGGATTATACGCGTGCTTTTTCTGTGTTTATAATCTTTGATATGTATCTATATTTGCAGATACTTGCTGCGCGCCGACCATTTGAAGCTAGGAACATGTTTAAGTGTCTATGTAAATGAGATGTATGTATTGTAGTCAGCGGACTGAGACCTAGAATCTCAGGCAAACAGGCAAATTTATCTACACATCTTTCACTCGGTATGATTTAACTCTTTGCTCAGTGCGGCGCGGCTCAAAAATTTCGTTCTCATTGATATTTTTTGCGATGCTGCATCTTCGCCTTTAAAACTTTTACTCAAACGAAGCGATTGCTTCCCACAGATAAATAATATAAAAATAGTAACAAATTTTCAGCAAAAATATTGCAGCAAAAAGGGTCGGAAATTTCTCAAACTCCGAACGCGAAAGAGTTATAACATACCAGCCGTCCGGAATCCATTCCGCCTCCTGCAGCTTCTTGACCTTCTGACACAGACCCCCGAAAAAAGGTATCAATCCCCGCGTAATCCAGTTTCCCATGGCCCATTCTTCCCCGCTCGCTTTTCAATTCCAGTCTCGTACACGTGTAAGCGCGCGTCATCGCGTCGCCGTAGTCGCCGCCGCCGCTCGTTTCCAGCGTATATACGTCTTTAAATCGGACGGAAGAAGGGAGCCTGGCCTTCTCTCTCCTATCACCTGGTCCTCCGAAAAGATTTCGGGGTAAAAACTCGCTAAATACGTCCTTAATGTCGGGCCCCCGGGCTTTTGTATACCTGCGGTTACGCAACTCACCGCGTCACGGACCTTCGTTTCACGCCGACAATGGAGTTCTATCCTTTAGCCGCTCTCGGTGTCGTCTTCTTTCCCCCCTCCTCGGGGGAGAAAATCAAACAAGCGACACACACCGGATGGCGCGCCGCGATTTTTCGTCGCCTCTGCTGCCTGCCTCCTTTTTTTTTTCTTCCTTTCCTTCCTGCTAGGCGGCACATTTTTTTCTCTCTCTCTCTTTCTCGCTTCTGCGTTCAGGCGCTTTTTTTTTTGTCGAGGCTGAATCGAAGCTGCAGTCCGCAGGCAGGAAGTGCTTGTTTTGAAGGCTTTATGACGACTGTGTTATCGCGATGGAGCTGATTATCGATTTTTTTTCTGCGGCGGTATTGTCGCTTTTCGGAAAGGGGAAAACCGAGGATTTTCGTGATTGAAATATGAGACAGTGACGTTAGACGCGCTCTTTTCACGATTGTGTAAACAGCGCGGGCTCGTCGGCTTTATTGAATATATTTTAGGAGAGATCCGAGACGTTTATTAGAATCGTATGTGGCTCCTTTTGTAAAATTTTTATGCACGCATCAATACAATCGACGCGAGTGCAGATGCGACGCGGCAAAGTAAACGAATTTTTTTTCTACATTACTGCGAATAACAAAAAAACTTGATCGTTCGTTAGAACAAAGCGGATGATTTTCAAGATCGACAAAAAAAACTGCTTTTTTCCGCCGAGCAAACCAAAGAGATCAAGCTTCCGAACAAACAAATGACCCAGAAACGTCACGAAACCATCGCCGGTAACCCTTTAGAAACCTCCTACCAAGAATTTTCCATTCTCGCTATAACCTTTTTTCCCCGCTGCCCCCGAAAAAAAGCCGCGCGCGCGCAGAGCAAACAAAGCCTCTTGCTCGCTGCTGCATCGAGGCAAAAAAAAAAGAAGAAGAAAAAAAAATAAAGAAATTCCCTCCCGCCTGAAAGGGACTTGCTCCAGTCTTCTTTTTTAATTTTCGAGAATTCAGTTAGGCGGCGGAGCTGAGCTTGTGTGTTGAGATACATCGCGCAGACAATCCCCCGGTCTTCATTTGAATAAGCCATGTAAGTACTAGGTTCTCTTTGGCGCAGGAGGCCAGGCAGCCCGAGAGCACGTGAAAAAGAAAACACATTCACGGACGAGGGAATACGGAATGAGAGAAAGAGACACACGCGGAGCTGCTATATCCTCGAAAAAAGAGCGCGCGCGGCGCTCGAGCTCGCGCCCCTTTCTCTCTCTCTCTCTCTCTCTCTTTCTCGCTCGTATTATACATTATGATTCGTCATTTCGGAATAACAACGAAGAAGAGAAGCGAAGCGGCGGCCCCGCCACGCCCAGAGGAATTCAGCATTTGGGACACGCGCAAAGCGCGCCTCTTTACAGAGACGCTTTGCATTCTTCCGAATGCCGGGGGAGTGCGGTGTGCGCGTCTGTATTTGCGAGAGAGGACGGCTGCGCACCGAGGAGCGGCGGCGGCGGCGGCGTCTTCGCGAGGCCCGCCGAGGAAATCGACGGCCGGGCGATTTATTGCTTCCGAGTTGCTGGAGGATGCGTTTTTGCCGGTGAACGCTGCGAGAGGATGAAAGAAGCGGGAATTTCAACTTGGAAGCGAATGCGTTGGGGATGATGATGTTAATGTGTATTTTTCAATTTTATTTTTGAATTGTAAGCAAATTTTGTAAATAATGATAATTTATACCTATTGATTATTACTGTTTTAATATCCAAAATATGCGTTAAAAATATCTGCGAGAACACTAATCTCTCCCTTCGAGATTAATCGCAAAGTCCACTCGTTCCACGCGTCTAATAAACTCGAAACCGCGCCAGTGTCTTTCCGAGCCTATCAGCAACAGCAGCCAAACAAAAAGGACTCCCCATTTTCCTGTTCCTCCGGACTTTTGACTCGCAGCCTTATATATATATATATATCCCCCCTGAAACTCTTGCAATCTCCAGCGAATAATTCGCTCTGATCCGACTTATCGAGAAAATCTATCTCTCTCTCTCTCTCTCTCTCCGGCCGCTCTCGAATGCCTTATCTCTTACGGCACCTTTTCAGCGCCTTTATCTCCCCCCCTCGAACCGGTTACGCATTGTCTGTCGATATATCGGACGTCCGTATAACGTTTATTACCGCGGGGCCCCCGAGACACACCTACACTATCCGCGTGCGCGGCGCGCGTTCGCGAATTTCTGCATTTCGAAACGAGACACACACTCGGATATTCTGTTTTACGAGCTCGAGAGAGAGAGAGTCCGCGTGCTTTATGGAAGCCCAATAAAACGGCATTTTTCCGAGCGACGCCCGGCGGGATGATTTATTAAACAGTAAAAGCGAAGGTTTGTTAGCGGGCGATAGTGATACCGCCGGCCGATTAGTCCGTAAATAAACCTCTGCCGGGGGAAAAACGGCAGCAATTGATTGCGTTCGACAGGTGCGTCTGTGCGCGGGGGGAAAGAAATCGAGCGAACGTTTTCGAGCGGGAAGCTGCGGGCTTTGGGAATTGGAACGAGTGCCTTTATATCTCGGGTCGTAAAGACACCTTTTTGCGCGAGATCGAAAAAAATTAGTCGCAACGCGATATTTCGAACAGTCAGAAAACGAAAATAGAGACAAATAGGATCGGCGTGTAATTACGTCGGAAGTTTTTCGGAATTATAAATGCCTCAATGGCATAGTATCCATTGCGATCTATACGGCGATAGTGACGTATTCATAAATTACATTACAGTAAAACTGCGGCCGCGCTCAAAAATGTTATTGTGAGAAATACAATGCACTTTAGAAATACTGTCGCAGACTGTTAAGTCTTCGAAAAACTATTGTGTCACAATGAAATTCAAACGCTCCGAACGAAACTTTATTGCTCCTGCCATGAAATTTTACAAAACCTTTCGCCCTGGCAACACAAAACTACTTATCACTCTTACTTACAAAAATAAATTATCTAAACGTAGCTTTCTTCCAGACTTGAATCGTCGTATAATCAGTCCACCATCCACCCCGGAAAACACCTCGTTTCCCCAAAAAGCCAAAAATCATCGGGAAAATCAGCCCGCTGACCCGGGACACCTACGCGCTCATTGTCTCGAGCTCGCAATAATAGCAGGCTCGTCGCGCAGGTATAAGAAGCTTTAACGCGCGTGCGCACGCGCGAGAGAGGGACGGAGAGAAAGAGAGGATCGCCGCCGGTGCACAATGGGCCCGCGGATATACTGCGCTTCTCCTCTCTCTCGCGTCGATCGCTCCTTTGACGAAGATCAAGCGGGGGGGAGGGGGAGGAGAGCGAAGGGCCGTAAAAGACGAAAACGACTTTTCAAATGCATTTTAGTTCGGCCGCGCGCGGCCAACTTGTCATACGAGATTCCCCGGCGTTTATGCATCGAGCGGAGAGAATCGCTTAAATACGCAGGCAAAAATTGTTTTATTGAGCGCCGAGAGGCTCCGAGAGAGCCGTGTGTGCGCGCCCTTCGCGCGGCCGAGAGCCAAAGGAGCCGAGGAGAGGGCCTCTCTTTTTTGCCCCGAGGTAATCGAATTTTACGTGTCGATTAGTATTGAGGGAAATTGGCTCTTTCTTTAGCTTCTTTTTTTGCTCTTTTGTCAGTGTTTGGTATTGCTTTTTGGGTGGTAACTTTGTTTTACGCGTTTAAATTAATTCATTACGGAAAATGCAATGGTTTATTACTTAATCTTTTTGTTTGTCTTGAATTAGCTTTTAAACAAATGTAGCAGGAGAATCTATTCGGTGGCGTTTTGTTAAGACAACTTTTTGAATTGAAAACATTCCGTAACACCCAGCTTTCTCACAAAAATATAATCCCATTATCTACCTACCGTCCAAGCGCACGTCGTACACGTTTGTTCTGTTTACAGAACACGAGAAAAGCGCCGAGAAATTCGAGTAAGAAAACGTGAAAAAGCTCGCGGTCCTACACAAATAAATGCGCGCTCCGCGCATTAATTCCCGCGCGCGGCTCTCCTAAGAAAATAATTCGATTTCTCGGGCGCGACGACGACGACGACGCGCGTCCCGCCTCGATAATTGCTCGTCGCGGATATATTTTCGTTTTGAGTAAAAGCTCGAGCCCCCGATCGATCCTCCTCCGTCGACATTTCCTGCGCCGTTTTCACTTAACCGCGCCGCGGCGACAGACTCAAATAAACCGCGCGTCAATTCGGAAATAAAGGCGGATACTCCGCGGAAAGGTCTATAAATATGTGATTATTTTCCTTTTCGACTATCGCCGCTTTTCCTAGGCAGGAACGCCTCGTTTTTACAGCGTTATCTCGGCGAAGAAGACCGCGCGGCTTGGTCGTTAATAAAATGCAGCTTAATAATCTATATACGCCGAGGTGCAATTAGTTATGTTTTAACAAGTGCTCGCGAGGCGAGCGGAGTTTTCTTTTGAAATGTTGCGCTATGCGAAACGTTCGAAATATGCGCCTGGCAGGTCGGCGCGCTTAGTTGTGTGTGCCAGAAATTCGCAAAAACAGATATATAATTACTAAAATAATGATGCTTGTACTCGCCGGTAAAGCCAGTACTTGGCTCTGAAATGAAATGATGTTTTAAACATTTTGTTAACTTTACGTATAGGTGATATAACTGCTTATTACCGGCTGGTACGTATTATTTTAAACTAAAAGTTTCGACTTTTTGCCGAAACTCCGCCGGCTGCCAATAATTGCCGGAGAAAATCTTAAAATGTAAATCTTTGTAATTAGGCATTAAACTGCTTTTATCTGGTCGATAGAAAATACTCGGGGCTCTCGTATGTTCTTTCATAACCAAATACCAGATCCAAACAAAGCTTTCTCTTTGTGAAAGAAAAACCACGGGCGATTTGTATCTAATCGAGACTCTTTCGATATTTGTTTTAATCCTCTTTGCTGAGTGAAATTTAGATTACGTTCCGTAAGTGCGATTGCGTAACGTTTTCGTATTTTCTATAAATAGATGACCTTTTTTCAATTGTCGAATTGTTTAAAAAAAAATAATGAGCTGTTTAGACACGTGAACATCAGTAATTGATAAAAAATCGTATATTATTGGTTGATTAGCGATTAAAGTTTAGTCGATAAATTAATCAATCAATCACACATTTGAGCAAATAATTGTATTTAAATTACATAATTTATTCAAACATTCGCACTAAGCAAGATAACAATGAACAATCAAAGATCCGATTCAACACCAGTGCCTTATCACCGATTAAACGTAATACCTAATAATAACACCACTCATAAATCACTACTCGATCCGAACACCAAAAAAGAAAAAAAAAAATCCCAACGTCGTCCGCTCCGTCCCCAAAAATCCTCTCTCTCTCCGCGTGCAGCAGTCACTCGGCGTCTCTCGCACGGCAATGCGCTCAATAAACGAGTGCAGGCATTCGCAGACGGACGCGCCCGAAGAATCCCATCTCACTCTCACTGCTCTCTCTCTCTCTCTCTCCCTCGGACAAGCTACCGATGCAGACCCGAAGGCCGGCGGCCTCCTCTCTCTCTCTCTCTTTCTCTCTCTCTGGCAGAGGAAACTGGTCGCATTCCGGGCGCGCAGGACAAAAGAGGTATATACGCGGCTGATTACAACATTAATAAACAAATGAGGCCCGAGGCCCCGCGGCCGGGCACCGCCGCGTGGGAGTAGTGGCGGGAGGCCGCGGGCCAATGGGAGCGAGTGGGCGGGCGGGGGCCGGTCCTGAGCTCGGCCAATCGGGGAGGGAGAAGCGCCGCCGGCGGAGAAGCGCTGTCCTCGTCGCGGGTCGACGCCCACGAGAGACAGAGAGAGAGAGAGAGACAGACCGCCAGGACGACAGGAGAGCTACGCGCCGATAGGAGCGCGCGCCTTTGTTTTTGCGCGCTTTTGAGGAAAATGGTGAGAGCGAGATCCCCGCGGGACGGGGCGACGGGGGCGAGGCGGTGCAACGGTGACGACGAGCGGCGGGGGAAGGGTTGGGAATTTTAGATCGTTTCGAGTGATTAATTAAGAAGGTAAGTTGGACGTTTTTTTTTTTGGGCAGGTCGTGTGGTAATGCGCTGAATCGGCGATTAAGAAAGTAACTTCGACGGAAATGTATATATATGCGCAAGTGCACGTTTACCCAATTAAATTTTTTAATTGCGCATTGAGCACCGAGCGGCAACGTGACTCCCTTGTCAATTCTCAAAATTCGATGAGTTTACAGCTCAATCGTCGAAAGCGCGCACGACGAGTACACGGCAGAAAAAAAAGGAGGCCGTGCAGTCGCAAAAAGGAGCCGCGAATCCGTTGAATCCTTGGAAAAAAAGGCTCGCGCGCGCGCGCAGCCTGCTCGCACGGCCGAGCAGCCATCCTCAATAAAAAGCAAGTACATAATACTCTTAGCGGCGTAGAGGCGAGCAGGCACGCACGAGGCGCTCTCCTTCTTTCTTCCGCTCTGTCTCCTTCTTCCCCCTTTCTTTCAGGCTCGCCGCTCTCGGTAACTCCTCTCTCTCTCTCTCTCTCTCTTTCAATGCGTACGTCGGCTTTTCAGCTGCACATTATTGCAGCGCTGGCGGCGGCCGTCTATATTGGTAAGAGAGAGAGAGAGAGAGGGAGAGAGAGACAGAGAGGCTAGCCAAACACTATTAGCTTTCGTTATGCGCCTTTATCTCCTTCGTCTTCTGCGGGAGGCGTTGCTCGTTGCCCCGGTGTACTGACCGCGCGGAGAGGATTCGATCGCCGGGGAGAGGCTGAGGATTATTGGCGAGGGCTTTCTAGGGCTTGATTTAGGTGATTTAGGGCGAGAGCTTTGAAATATGGGCCGGGGGCGCGAGAGGAGATTGAAATTTTCGGACGCGGAGCCGCTGCTTGCTCCGTGTTTTTTTCAGAGTTTGGAAAAGAGTCGCCGGGGTTTTGCGGTTTGCGAGTGGAATTTGTTTTTAATTTTTGACAGTTTCTCGGGTTAGTATAATTTAATTTCTTTAATTTTGCTAGGGACGTTTTGAGAGAATACTGTTGAGAAGGTTAAGAGTGAGTCAGGCACCGATAAGAATTGTCTTACTCTTCATTCAATGATTAATACTTTTACTAGTGACAGATTTAGTTGTAGCAAAGAGTAATGTTAAAACTGTATTTAATAAAAAAACAGGAATAGTAATGAATGTTTAATACACGTTTAAACAAAATATATTTCATCTATAATTACTTTCAATTATAAAAAGCATAACTTCAGGTTTTTCTAATGCAATGAGCACAATATTAACAAATTGGAAACGTGCCAATATTCTTCAATGATTTACGTTTGACCATTACGCACTATTGCAACTTGAGGCGAGAATATTCTAAATACTAAAAAGACAAACTTTATTGAAACGTGTCAAGAACATGCAGAATTTATTATTTAAAAAGCGTTTCATTAAAAAATCTTTTGAAAGCGCGAAATGTATTATAAAAACATGTAGCTCGACGATGTCAAGGCTCGGCGAAACGTGCTCTTTTCTCCACATTTACATTGACAATAAAGATTCAAAATAGAAGCAGCAACATAAATCTTACTTTATGCCGTATTTAGATATTGTAAGGTTTAGCCTTCTGACATCACTGCCGCCGCGTGTGCGTTACGAGAGATTCAATCTCGCGCGCGGCAGCGGCAGTTTCGTCACTGTTTAAACTAACTGAAAAAAGTGAAACCTTTACGATGAAGATATAAAAGTCAATCGAGCTTCTGATGCAATTCGAAGCTCCGCGGCTCGTCCGCCTTTCGGGACCGCGCGGAGATTTTTCTCGAGTCTTCTTCGGTTTCGAACGAGACATCCTCTCGAGGAGAAAAAGGAGAATGTCGAAATTAAATTAGCGGATATTGTCTTTGGGAAATGGCTATTGCAGTCGCTAGATTCTACAAGCCATCAAATTTTATTCTCCAAAGAGTCGTTCGGTCGGGCTCGTGACGGTCGATTCTTGGCCTCGGTAATTTTCACTGCGGAGCATTTCCATTCGCCCCGTTTAAAATCCACTTTAGAGCAAATCAACGAGCATTAAACAATCTACTACTTAACGTTAAATAGATGCTTAACGATCGAGGCATATCGAATCCTGGCCGCATCGTCGTGTCCGTTCAGGTTGCGCGTCTTGGTCTCTCTGTCTTCTGCCGTGATCTGCAACGAGAGGGGAGAGGGGGAGGAAGGGGGGGGGGGAGAAGAGGAGACCATAGCCCCCCAGACACTATTAGCTTTCGTTATGCGCTTTATCTTCTTCGCTCGAACCACAAAGTGACCATTTGGCTCTTGGGAAGTCTCACTTTTTCTTAGTAGCTTTGTCCTTTTTTGATTGATTTAAAGTCTCTCGCCGAGATTTATTTGCTATTACGAGAGGGCCCTCTCGCGTCCCTCTCACAAAAATGCCGGGCGTTCGTGAGCATTTTTAAATGAAATTTTTCGAAAAAGCTATTTTTCTTTCAACGCTGTTAGATATTGAGTTTTTACCTGCTGGAGGTCGCGGTTCGTTCTTTGAAATTCCGTAGGAAAAAATAAGTAAATTTTACCGAGCGGTAAAGTTAGTAAGTACCTTTCGATACTGCCCGGTCAGAAAGTGTTTTCTGCATCATTACAAGTATAAACGTATATTTAAAAAATCAGACAATTTTTAATAACGATACTTAATCCCCACACAGTTTCCCTTTCAAACCGATATCCCTCCTCGTTCATCCTCCCAGACATTCCCAGCCGGAGCCTCCAGAAAAAGTCAAAGCCCCGCAGCCAGGAAGAAAAGAAGGGCACACAATGATTACCCAGAGGCAACGTCTCGTCGCTCGGCTCGGACGTAACCTCGGTGTCAGCGAGAGAGCCTCGCCTTAATCTTTAAAGCCCGAATTAGGCTCTCTCTTTCTCTGTCGCGGGCGCGCCTTTTCCTGCATTTCGAGGAGTCTCCTCGCGCGACTCGCTCGCTCGCCTCGCGGCAGATAGAGAGAGAGAGAGAGAGAGCCCCGCGCCGGTCACGTATATATACGTACGGTGGCAGCGCGAGCCCGGGGGCCGGAACTCGGCCATTACCGGAAACTTAATAGTCCGTGAAAACAATAGAATTACGCGGCGAATCGAATAAAAATCCGGGCGACCACTGCAGCCCGAGAGCGCCCCGCGTCCGGCGCTCATGCAAGACTCCTCTCTTATATATATATCTTTCTTGCCCGAGAGCCCGGCGGAGGGACCTGGGGTGAGAGATGGACGAGGAGGAGCGCTTTAGGATGTGGGAGGTTATTTAACTCGGGGGACCTGGGACTCTTCTGCGAGGCGAGTTTGAGAATGCTGCTGCTGTTACTTTGGCTTATTTATTTTTTATTTTAACGTTTTGAAGTAATGCTTGGTTTCAAATGAAAAAAATGAGAATTTCCTTGACAATAGAGACTTTATATTAGCCTAAAAGCGATATTTGCTGTTATTTAAATGGTTAGTTGAAAAAACCTCACCCCGCGAACCACCCGACCTTCCAAAAAACTGCAAAAACTCCCGTCTATCCCCTCGTCCAACCCAAGTAAGCTCACTCGAGCATTAAAACGCCGGCTTCCATCGCGAGGCCGCGTCCGAGGAAGGAGCTTCTCCCACGTATAAACACGGGAGGAAATTGGCTTCGCCCCTTTCCCCGCCGAAATGCCAAAAGGTCGTGACGCGTGCGAACGGGTCTCCGCTGTTCCGGAACGGCGATTAGCCGCGTCTCTCGAGGAACCGAGGAAACGCCGCGCCGTGAATAACCCTTTTTCCTGGCGTGTCGCGCGAGACACGCCGCGGCGCAGGTATATTTATATATATATACATGTGAGAAGAACGCCGTGGGAGACGGGCGTTTTTAATGCTCGATATGCGCATTAATTGCTTCATTGCGCGGAGGCTCGAGGAGAACTGGCGGCCGGATGCCCTTTGGGTTAATTATGCGGGGCTTCGTCAAGTGTCTTTTTAGGGTGTGGCTGCACTGAAATAAAGAACTTTCGGACGTTAAAAGCTGTGGGTTTAAATAAAATTTTGTTCCAGAGAGAGAGAGAGAGAAAGAGAAAAAAAGTAGCGGGTAATCGTCGTAACAATAGGCTGATGCTAGTAAGTGAAGACTATTCTTTTTTTGTCCGATCGTGTGCCAGATTGTCGCGCACAGTACAGTAATTTTATGGTGTTCTTTTTCTGTAAGGAAGTTATTAGGCTTAATCGTTCTATTGTAGCTTCATAATCGAGTGATTTAACATCGTGATTTAGATGGAAAGCCATTATTCTTTGAAATCCAAGACGTTCGAAACGAAAAATAAAAATTATCCCACTTTTCTTATCCAATGATCGTGGCGAGCGTCGTAATAAATTCAGAAAAATCGTTGTACAAAGTAGCTCTCGCGAAACGGCAAAAAAGATAAACGAATTTAGTTAAATGCGTTTTATTTTCAAGATTATTACACGATTCGACGCGAATTGGTTGCGAGCCGTTTAATTGCATTGATTTAATCAAAATTCGACATTATAATGCAATATTCTCCCCCCGTTCGAGTCGCAATTAAAATATCGCTTCCATCGGCCAACAAAATGATAAACTGCGGGGGCCGCGGTAAATTAATTAAACCGCAATGATTTTCAATTTTCATCCGAAACTCGAAATCAGTGTATCGAAACCCCGGCGAAAAGGACGCGAGAGAATCTTCGAGCTCGCCGTAAAATATTGCCCGCGCATAATGGGCAGGCATGCAAAACACCTCGCGGCTGTCAGCCGCGGTATTAATCCCCTAAATTATCCTCCTCCCCAGCCGAAAAGTCCGCATCACGTTTTTCATATTAAAGGTATATCTCCCCGCTCGACTGTGTCCCTCCTCCGCCGCGGCTAATGAGAAGAAAAGGCAGCTTCGCGCGCGCGCTCTGGAAATTATCGAGTAGCCGAAACGGCTCTTCGCGTTTCGCTCTCTCTCTCTCTCTCTCTCGCGCGCTCGCGCGCGAGCGGAGAAAGGAATTTAAATGGAAGTACCGCCCACTTGCTCGGCGATCGATCGAAGGTCGCGCCGGAGAGGAAGGGAGAGAGGACGACAACTACGACAACCGCGGGGATCCTGGAAAATCAAGGGCCTCGATCTCGAGCGAGAGAGAGAGAGAGAGAGGGAGGGAGGGAGGCTCTCCCGAGAAGCGAGAACGGCGCAGGTGTATATGGAGAACGGCGAACCGGCCGCCGGGAGGAGATGGACACGGCGCGCGAATTTTCAATGGCCTGATCATTATAAGGCGCTGTGTAGACGGGAAAATTCGAGGAAGCGGGCCGACTGTTTAACTTGTCGACGAGCTTTTTGGAGCTCTCGGGGCTGAGGCCGGCGATTAATTAGCGTTTCCGTGAATTTCGAGCTCGTCTCTCGTCGGGGTGGAATTGTTTGGTGGAAGGCACTTTTGGTGGTTATTGTAGCGTGTGGCTGAAGTTAACCGAGCTTTTTCAAGCTCGTCGATGCGAATTTTGACAATTTTAAAAGTAGTAAAAAATTTTTTGATGGACATCGTGCATTAAAATTACACGAAGCAGCTGCAAATGCTGATTGCTAATAATATTTGGAAGGTAAGATGCGTAAAGGAAGATTGTATTTGGGCGTTATTGATTAATGGTCGTTAAAAGGTACGAATTTATACTTCCGCGAGTTGCATGTGCATCTCGAAACGAGATTGGAGGTATCGATTATTGTTAATAAAAGAGCAAGAGTGGGAATAATTAGCGATCGTTTTTAATAAAACGGCGTAATTTTTCTTGCATTTTTAGTATCGGCTCAATCGAGAGCCATTAAAGCATCGAGGCACTTTTAAAAAAACTTTTGAAAAATTACTTTTGATTTCGAACTAATCCGTGCTTCCAATATTTATTGGATCATTTTTAAAGTTTTATCTCAACATCCGCATAATAACTTTGTTTTCAATCGAACCTTTAAGAACTTTACGAGAAACAAGTTGTTAATCACGTCATACCGCCGACTCGACTGGACCATTCAACATAACCAAGATACACTCAAACATATTACCACCAAAATCTTTCTCCAACCAAAAACCTTATCTAATCCCGAGCAGCGAAACGGCGGCGACGCGCCCCGACTTTCCATCTCAGGGAAACGAGCTCTAATTAAAGCTTCTAAAAAAAGCTGTCCCCGTCGTCGATAGGCAATCGGGGGTCAATTAAAAGAATGGCCCCCGATCGCGATATGAGTGCAGCGGCATTCGCGCGAATTAAAATCACCCCTCGAGGCGGAGAAGAGAGGAGTATATATATATATACATATAGTGGCGGCCGATAAGGTTCCGGCGCTCGCGGCGGACGTGTCGCCCCCCTCTGTCCCGATCTCACCTTCCGTATCTCGAGCAGGTTGCGGCAGCGCGCGCTCAATTTCTCGTGCTCCGCGCGCGAGACTCTCCCTCTCTCTCTCTCTCTGTCCCTAAGGCCCCTAATTCAAAACGTGGAAGCTCCGGCCGCGTCGGCTGGAGGTCCTTTAGCATATAATCCTCGGGGGCGACAAGGCGCGACGAGGAGGGACGGGGCGGCAGTGTGTGTCGTCTTTCTTTTAGCGGCCGTGTGTGGCTTATATTCGCTTTCTCCGGAGATCTTTATTTATGGGGGCTACTTGCCTCCGCTCGCCGGGACGAGGTCGGTTCGGGGGGGGGGGGGGGGGGAAGGGAGGCTTTCCTGCGGGGGAACCTTTTAAGCGGAGGTATTATTTAATGGGCTTTGTTCGCCGATCGTTTCGGTATGATGTAATTTCGGTGTAATGTTATAACAGCACTCTAATCTGTCACGTGAAAGATATTGCTCTTGCGCGTGCAGGTGCACCACAGAACCAAGTACTCTTGTGCAAAGATAAGAACGTTATTTTATTAAAAATTGTAGGTCACAGTGTAAAAATAAAACGCGAACGGTCGGTATAACCCAATTAACGAAAGACCAGAAGTCCGAGGAAAGATAAACAAAAGAGCCGATTCTCACGATAATGCGTCCCCTGACAGAAAATCCATTAGAATACAAATCGAGGGGGCATACAGCTCTGTAAACTCAGGTGCCCGAAATCCCCGGCGCGAAACAGCAGCAGCAGCAGCAGCAGCAGCAGCAGCCTCCGATGAGATGCAAAGCGTATGATCATTTTATTGAGGAAAAAGTCTCCTCTAAGGTCGGCGCGGCGTTCTAATTGAGCACGATCGCCCCCGCGGCCCGACGACGGGCGGCCGTCCGTGTGTGTGTGTGTCTATTTTTGAAATTTCAAATCCCCGTATTTGCGTTGCAGATGCGGCGCACATAAGGAGCCCGGCGGACGTATAATGTTTTCTCTCAATTAAGCCTTAATTAAGTTAAAATTAACATCGTCGATTTCTCCCTACCCCCGGGACCCAGGCCCGACGACTACCCAGGACGCGCGCGGGACACCGATCCCCCGAGCTCACCCACCTCCGGAGATATCGCGAGAAGAGAGAGAGAGAGAGAAAGGGAGGGAGGGAGATCTCCGCTGCTGGGTGGCCTGCCCGAGCTGTGGAAGTACAGTCGGGAGGGAGATTATTCAGCGGGCCGTCAGCTGAGAGGCTGGATGGTCGAGGGAAATTCGGGAGGTCAACTTTCTTGCACTTTTTTGGGCTGCCGTGCGAGGACGAGGGACTTGTTTTTATTTTAATGATTTAAACAGGTGAAAATTCGGTTTTTCTCTCTCGATATTTAAGGGAAAATTTTCTGAAAGAATGCTTTATGAAAATCGGCTGCTGCTTCTAAAATTAAAAATTCTTGCGCAAGTCAAAATGAAAGTAATCAATGATAACGGCCGGACAATCAATCTTCTTTCGATATACCCAAAAATTAATCGAAGCCTCTAATCGCAGAACGAACCCAAAACTATTTCCCGAAACCGTCAGATCGGCCGTCTCCTCGATCGGGCCATCAATCCCGCCGCGGGAATCATCCTAACCGAGGCGCCTGAAAGCGTCTAAAAAAACCCCCGAAATCCCTCATTCTCACGCAGCATGACAAATACGAAAGCCCTTCCCCGAGGCCATCGCTCAACAGCCAGCCGGCGGCCTCTCTCTCTCTCTCTCTCTCCCGTCCTCGCGCGCACAAAGGGATCGAGGAGCCAAGAATAAGACAGCAGCGGCAGCAGCAGCAGGTCCCCCGTCCCTCCTGCACCTGACGGCTCCGGGAGACTTTTGCCGGCGCCTGTACGCGAGGTGTCTCCTCGAGGGGGCACCGGGGGTTTTATACTGGGAATCGAAAGTCTTTAGATAAACCAGGCTTCATTAGGGCGAGGATGATCAGACAAGGCGATGCTGGCTACTGGCTTTCCAGCCGGGGCAAGTCCGCGTGTGGCGAGAGTCCGAGCGCACACACAGATACAGGGACACACACCTGAGCCGATCCCCGAGAGCTCTAGGAGACTGATAGATCTGGCCGAGATTAAGAACGCCGGAAGGGCCAAGTGTCTGGATATCGACGCTTTTAATGGCGGACAATTTTTTTTCTTCTTCTCTTTTTTCTGGACTTTTGATGGAACGGAGAGGAGACGCTGCTGAGATTGCCGGGGATAAGGGACAATGCTCCTTTGAATGTGGGGCGGACGAGAGTTGGGAATTCAATTTTTTTTTAATGATGCACCTGAAATATCGGTGGACTGGATGGATTTTTCGATTCTTGGTATTTACAGAGGTCGGTTCAATTCCGTTCTCACGAGAATTATTATTGCAAATTTTTAGATTGATTTCTAAAAAGTTTCTCTAATTGCTTTATTTCTTATCCATAAAACTGTGCACACGGATGTGCACGTGCAACAGTTCGACCCAGCGAGCGAGCACAATCCGCCGGTAAATATCCCCACTAGCAAACAGAGCTGCGCTCGGAATAAATCATCCCCGTCTTAATTACAACTCCCCGCCATTTTTTCCCATCCGTTTAGCGTTCTCCAATAAGCGACAACTCTCGGAACAAAAAAAAAAAAAAACACAGAAAAAATCGCAGCTCCGCGCCATCCTTCATCCTCCTCTCGACCCCTTTAATCAAGGCAACCCCGATAAAATCCGAAAACGCGCGGATCACCCGAGGCTCCCTCTCTCTCTCTCTCTCCCTCCCGTACAAAGACATACTCCGCGACAGATGCGCGATAACATCTCTCCCCGACTTTTCGCAGCTACTCCTTTAAAATTCAAAACATCCGCGGCGGCGGAATGAGAGATCGCCGATACGGTAATGGCCGCCTAGGATTTCTCATGTGTCACGGCAGCAGCCAGGGGGATAATTAGTCTCTCTCTCTCTCTCCTCTCTCTCTCTGTTCCCGGACTCGCTCGTTCGCGCCTTCCCCCCGTTCGTGGAAGCTGCGGGGCAGAGAGAGAGAGAGAGAGAGTGGAAAAGCGCCGAGCGATTATCGACATCGGGCGATGTGCCTGCCCGACGACGACGCTCCTGACGCTCGTTTTGTTATCTCGCGCCTTAGAGGGAGAGCTGCGACAAGTGGCGCTGAGGCCACGAGACCTGTACCAATACCCGAGGTGAATAAGTGGTACATGTTCTTGCCCGAGTTCGCTCGGAGGCAGCTTTTGTCGCTGGCGGACGATCGCCTTTTTTTTGTCCGATGCGCTCCTTTGCCGTTTCGACGATTTACCATTTGCATATACGGCCTTTGCTTTCTGAGCTCTGTGAGCTCTCGGGGACTTTTGCGAATTTTTCCGATTGTTTTTGGAAAATTGGAAAATTGGCAATGAATGTTTGTGGAAAATAGTTGAACTGACTTTTAAAAAAATTTTTGTATAAATTTTGAGAACGAGCCATTACTTCGAATCCTTTTCTTCCTTGTATTATGCAAATGGCTATACTAAATAGAAAGTTTTTGATTAATTTTCAGATGAGGCAGCATTATGTAGAACACGACTATCTACATCCAGCGAGATAATACTTTAATTATAATCTTAGGTAACAACAATCCGTGCCCGCGTTAAAAAACTGAAAGTGAAATCCCCCCAGATTACGGAGGCAAAACGAAAATCCCTAATTGATCCGTTCGATAAAGAAAATTCAGGCGAAAACTCGATTTAATTAAACCGAACCTCGGCCGCCGATAGTCTAACCGCCTCTTGCATAACTCCCAGCTCCCGATTAGATACCTTAATTACCCTACATTACTCCGATCCCTAAATCATAATCCTTTACCCCCCGACTCTCTCACGAAACATGCAAATAAATAGACACACACTCCTCTCTCCCACAGGCCAGGCAAAACAACGAGGACCAAAGCAGCAGCAGCAGCAGCAGCAGCGGCAGCAGCAGCGGAGCAAAAAGTTTTGAGCAGAATGAGATTTGCCTGCATGCGGCTCGCTCACGTTCGTTCGTTCCGTGAATGGGGCTCGGTTAATTTGAAACGTTACACGGGGCTCCGGAGAGAGAGAGAGAGAGAGAGAGAGAGAGCGCGAGTATATAAAGTCGATACGATCCGACTGCGCGGCGGCCTGCGGTAAATCAAGCCGCGAGCCTCTCGATCAGCTCCCCATCGATACCTTCTCGGGGCCCTGCATATGGATATGTATTCCGCGTTCCTGACGATCGTTAACGCGGACAATAAACGCCGGGGCCCTCGATGCAGTTTCTAATTTAGCCTTTAACGATTTGCTAGGGAATTTTCTGAATAGCGGGGCGCGCGAGAGAGTCGCCCCGCGCGCGCTGCTTTAATTATCGGGGAGCCGACCGGAGGATCGGCGGTAATTGAGAGAGCGGCTGTAAGGTAATTAATAATTCTGCTTTGAATCCGAATTTAAAGTTTGATTATTCGAGTGTGCTTTACGGCGAGGGAGTCGGAAGAATCTGGTTTAACGATTTAAAGTATAAAGTGACTCACCGCTCGGTGGAATTCATTGCGGTCTTGTGGAAGTGCTGGACTCCGCGAATCCTGAAGTCGCATATCGTTCGTGGCATCTCGGATTTCTTTATCTGAAATGTAAAAATGTGATTATATTAATTTTGATCGAGCGTATGATAATAAAGTTTATTATCGCGCCGTGAAACGTACTGATTTAAAAAAAAAAAAAATGGTAATCTGATCATTTCAAAGTGGAGTCATTGTACTACGTTTTAACGTCTTTTATGACTTTTAGTTTTAAAGATAAGAATGATAAAATTGCATCGCAAAATTCGATAATCTGTAATTTAAATTGTTTTGCCGAAAAAGGATCTACAAAATGATCGAAATAAATCATTTTTTTTTAAATCTGTCGTCTGGTCAAAGCAATTTAGATGAATTTACATAAAAGAAATCATGAAATTCCGACTTTTGATTCTTGGTGATTTACATGTACTTCGATAAAAATCCATTAGTCACGATTGCTCAATATACCTCGATTATCGCATTTAAATTATTATCAAATAATCGGTCAATCTTTTTTCCAAATAACCTGTTGACAATTAAAAGTACAACGCAGTGAATACTTTATGAGAAACAAGTATTTTGTTTTTTAGTTCGCGCATTCCATTCTCTGATTCAAGAGTTAAGAAAAAAAAATTTACAAGTGCAATATTGCTCGCATGTGACCAATGAATCACAGCGGTTTCACGTGTTTAAAAATCTCCAAATACTAATGAGTATTTGTTTACACGAGGAGAGTAAACCGAAGAGGAACTCGGTGCACACAGATTTAGTCACATTCAAAAATATGCTCCACTTGAAATCAGATAAAGCCTCCGAGCCGATAAGCATCGTCCTTCCAACGTCGTTATCAACGTACATATAATGTTCCCTCGGCTCATTTAAACATCGAGCACCGCGAAGAAACCGACTCATTCGGTTCTCCGGTCAGTCTGTGGTGCGCATATTTCCTAGATGTAAACAGGCGAAAGAGGAGAAAAAAAGGCGGCGCCGGGCTAAAAAAAAAAAAAAAGGAAGCCCCGTATGCATATATCCGCGGCTTTGTTTTCCCCCGATAGCCAGATACAAGATAGAGCTTTAAATTGTTCTCGAAACGGTTACAATAAAAACAATGTGTAAACATCAAGGCCGGCCGGCCATTGTGTCTTTACCTTTGTCCTTGCGCTTTTCCCGCTCTCGAGTCTCGCGGCGGCGGCGGCGGCGCACTCTTATTCCGGTCTCGCATTCCAGGCTCCGTTTTATTGGCGAATTTAGGACGCGAATCGTTTCGCGGACGTATTGGCATACCGATTCGAGGTGCTCGATCCGACCACACACGCACGCACGAGAGCCTTTTCCCCTCTTTTGTAATGCAGGACACTGCGCGCGGGGTAATAAACTCCGCGATAAATCGCTGAGGTGAATTTGATAAGACTTTGATTGGCGTTTGTCATAATTTTTCGTGCTCGGGCACGTTATTTCGAGATTTTTTAGCGCTCGCCTGGAAAGATAAATGAGCAATAAAAGCGGAAGGTTTTGATAGAGGAGCTCGATCGTTAAAATTAATTTTTGGTCTCGATTTAGACGTCGAGTCGAAATTATTAACTCGATGACTACGAAAAAGTGTGCGCGTGACGATTCAATTAAAATAATTTAGGTGCAACGAGCCTCTCAACTCCGAAACAAAGCGCTTTCATTCAAATCCAAGAAAAGGCAGAGAGCCGAAACTTTCTGCCAAAAGCAGAGATATTAAATGTAAATTTAACGCGTATGCAAACTACGAATTCAATATCAATCTCTGTCCGTTCCGAAAACGCCTCATAAATCTATCCGCATCGAGTATACGAATCCACCGTGCTCCTATCGACGAAAACCATCGCTCTCTCGGCGCACAGTATTTCCAAGAACAGAGCTGTCCAGCTCTTTCGTTCCCTTTCGAGAGCGCGCGTGCCGTTTAAAAAAAAAAAATATCGAACGCCCGACGCAATCGCGATCTTTATACACACATATACGTATAAACAAGCCGGTGGTGAAAAATAACGAAAAAAAAAAAAATCGACATATCGCTCGCGCTTATTACGACACGCCCCGGGAGAAAGAGACCGCGTGACTCTTTTTTCCTCGGGCGGACGCGAGAGGAACGCGACTGACGTCACTTCCGTTTCCTGGTAGCGAGCTTCGGCGCGGACGCGGCGCGTCGTTCATTTTAATCGGCCGCCCCCCCCCGACTTGCGATGGAAAATTCGTAATTGCGCGTGAGACGACGAATGAACCGTTGACCGGGACTGGGAATCGGCCGGGAAAAGCTTATTTATGAATTGGATTCGACGCCTTTTAGGGATATCGGCGGGGGTCTGCTTTCTTGGTTTTGGTGAAGGTGTCGCCTTTCATAATTAAGTTGGACTTTTAAGGCGATCACTTGATTTCAAAGGAGGAGATCGGGATATATCGAATCGGCTTTCGGAGAATCTTAAGTGTCTAAAAGGAAGGTATAAAGGTGTATATACGTGCTTTTCAGGAGCGAATAATTAAAAAAGCCGCGCGCAACAGAGTTAACAAAAATTTGAATTTATTCCGCGGTCCCGAAACAAGTCATTACGGAATGACGTCAAGTCGTTTTATCACGTAAACCATTATACGGTATTTAATGTTATCGTTAAGTTGGCCGCGAACGTGGTTTAAATTCGAATCCGTTCGGTCGTTTCCTTATTTATTTTTCTACTTACTCCTTTCAGAGTACTGCGGCTTTTAATTAAAACTACTGACGCGCAAAACAAAAAAAAAATTTTTAAATTCCGTTTCTCAATCTGGTTGAAATAATTGCGCTTTGATGAAAAAATACATTGGAATAATTCGCTCATCCGATTCCAATCTTCCTAATAAAACGAATAACTTATTTGCAAATACTCAAAAACTTGCGCAAATCACCCGCGCAATTCGCTCCTCGCTTACCACCTCTAAGAAGCCCCATCGCTCGCGCCTGCGACTGCAACCTGCGGCCGCATAGATTTTCGTCGTCGCGAGTGTAAAAAACTCGGCAGCCCCTCGGATTCCTCGCCGACACGCGCATCCATCTGACCGCCGCGGCCTTCTCATGCGCTTTGGAAAGCGTGACCCGGCGGTCAAATTAATTTTCGGCCGATCACGTTTCTCCCCCCTCCCCCCTGCGCGCTCTCTCCTCCTTTTGGCGCGGCGGCGTCCGGAAAAATGATCGCTAATATACGGCGAATCGGCCGCGCGCTGACCCCCGCGCGAGCACGCCATTTAGAACGCGCCGCCAGCGGGGAGAGAAAGAGAGAGAGAGAGAGAGAGAGAGAGACGGATGAAGGATCGGATCTCCCGAAGGTTCCGAGGTATCGCCTCGGAGGATTGCAGGGGCTGCTGGAATGCGCGGTTGTGTGAGGGGGATTTTTTGGCATTTTGCTTTGGGATTTTGGGAGCTTTCGTCGGTGAATTTGATTGTTGATGCTGGAATGATAAGGTGGGAATCTGACGGTGAGCCAAATATTTAGTCTACTGTGTAGTATATACGAACGTGACAAAAGATTATCGTTACTGAAAAGCAGTCAATAAAAGTTGCATATTTTACAAAATCCAATGAATAATTAGTTTTATGTAAGAGCAATAATAAAATTGATAATTCTTTTATTATTGAAATCTCATCCAACAAAAAAAAGCAAATTAATATTTAACGAACGTAAAGATAATAAATCCGAATCGTTAATCGGCAATAAAAGTGCGGAATAAGCAGTTTTTCCAAAGAAATTAAATCAAAGTCACTTGCGCAATTGCTTCTCGTAAAAAAGGTACATAATCAGATTACATCATTCCCCGATACCTCGTACGCGCATAAATATCCTGAATCCCAGAAGTTTCCTTCGGTACATACCTCGTTGCTCTCATTGGAATACTTTCCGCGCAAATGGATAGTATACCCGATCATAATGTCCCCAGCCGTATCGTGAATGGAAATCGTGCTCGGCGAAATGTGTCGTGTCACCCGTACGACATCGTGTAGCTCATAAATTAATGGTCTTTCTCGGGCAAAACGGATAAATCCGAGTTGTAACTGCTTCTAACGCGAATATGTTGGCGTTTGAAAAGACGATAAAAAGGCTCATTATTGCGCGGGAGAATTATGGGTGACGCAAAATTTTACAACTATTGGAGCAGTGCGTCGCGTTCAATCGAATATTTGAAAGTATAATTTTATTGGAAAATGTTTGATTACATTGTTGGCCTGAAAGAAAGTTAAACATTGCGCTCAAAGTTTGCGGCCGAGTAACACTACCGGTTTCCGCGATTAAGCTGTTTCGGACTTGCAAACTATTTGAGGAATTCGAAAAGTTTATCGTTTTACGCGATGTTTTATTCTCATTATTAATGATGGATTTTTTATTTTCTTCGTTAATTATGACAGTTAAGAAGAACTTCCAGACCAAGAACGGATAATTCGAAGCAACTTTTTTATTTCCAAGAAGGCAAAACCGTCGATCCTGGCATGCCGGCTCTTTAAAATAAACTGAAACTGAAAAGCCTGCAAAAAGCAGCTTACTATTCCAAACAATCCAACCGCAAATGAGCTGAAAGTATATCCCTATCACAAGCTCGAGTCCCACCATCGCAGCTCACTCTCAGGTGTAGAAGGGGCATTGGTACTCTCTCTCTCTCTCCTCTCAAGGTCGCCTCAGCGTGGAAATATCCTTGACGGCTCGCATTATACACGTGTACAACCCCGCGTGCAGAGCGTCGGCTCTTAGGCGCCCGTCGCAAAAAGGGATGCCACGAGGAGGAGGAATACCGGCAAAAAGGCGCAAATACAAAACTCTCCTCTCGCGGGGAGAGAGAGAGAGAGAGAGTATATCTTTTCGTGATGAAGCAGCGGCAGCGGCGGCGGCAGCAGCAGAAGAAGATCGGCGCATGACTGATTGGCGGCCTCTCGGTGATGAATCGCCCCGTTATAATTCCTGACTTGAACTGATGATGAATTCGTCCTCCGAGTGTGGTGTGTGCCTTCTTTCTGAAAAAAACGCGCGTCGGAGGGAGAGGAGAGAAGAGAGATCCTTTATGGCCGAGAGAGAGAGAGAGAGAGAGTTCGAGGTTAAGGCTACCACTCGCGAATAAGCGAACGGATTAACATAAGTCCCGGGCCAGGAGGTGGAACACGTATGAGATTCCGGCCTTCTTTTTGCTATTGTTCGGGATGCGCTCCGCTACATGCGAGACTTGTAAGACGGGGCTCGCTTTCCGAGAATGTCTTTTCGGGATTGCTACGGTTATTGTCCGAGGGATATTTTTGTTTATTGAAAAGAGCGAACTCGTGTTTTATCGGACGGAGGGGGTTCGAGCGGGGCTTCGGAGGGAGGATTGTTACAAGCTGTTCGATTTGAATTGCTAAAGTAGTTAACTTTTGCGAGGGTAATCCACATTACTTCTTTTTGCGTGCAAAGAGAGCGAATTTTATAATTGTTGGAAAATTGAAATACTTCAATTTACTTTGATGCTATTGCGTGTATTAGATTTTCAGGTCTTATTTATCTGTTGCAGGGGACCACAGCTCTTTATTTAAATAAATCAGAAATCCAAAACTAATAATTTTCCAATTGTCCTCCACTCATCGTTTAATTACCAAAAACACATAAAAAAAAACCAAGCCCGAAACCCAAAAGACTCTCCCGCCGATAAATCCGCCGCGATTTTCCCAGCCGAAACACTCCCGCGGCAGCTTAATCAACCCATAAACGCGGCGATATTAATGTTCCCAGATAATTTCGCGGTCTACAAGGAAAAAGCTCGCGGGGAGCAGCGGCCAGACACACGCTCTCCTCCCCGGCGCGGGAAACGAGCAAGCACAGCCACAGCGGAGAGCCTCTCTCGGCCGTGTCGCGAGTGTGCGCACGACTTGTAGATGCGGCCTGATAAGACGGCCCGGCCGGTGCCGAGAGCGGAACGCTGTGGGATCGGTAGTTTCGAGGAATCGGCCTCGCGGGTCTCGGCTTCCTGAGGAATTCGTTTCCGCGGAAATCTCTATTCTTGGCCGTATCTCCCTGCTACCGGTTGCGAGCAGTCTGCTTTTTTTCTGCCGCGGTGACGAGACGATGCAAAGTGCATTATTTAGGTGGGGGTCTCGATTGTGGATTTTTGAGCAGTTCTTGAAGAATGTTGGCGCAGTTTTATTTTTGTAAAACGGAGTGGCAATTACGTTTTTAACTTAAATCGAAATGATAATGATTTTTTTTATTTATTGTTAGCTTTGAAATCTTATACAGATTTATTCGTTATACAGTGGAATATAATAGAAAGAAACGCAAATGAAATAAAGAAAAATAAGATACATAGATTGATTAAAGAGCTTTAAACATTAAAGTTATAGATGAGTGTAGAAATAATAATATATGTTTGTACGTTGTTACATTGGGTTTAGCGAAAAGTACAGCAAGGTTGAACGGAAAATAGATCTTTAGTTTATGCCTGTATAATTGCAAAATAAATTAACAAACTTTGGTAAATTTATTTAAAAATGAAACTTTAATTTTACTTTAATCGAATTTATCAACAACGATTTAATATAGCGAATAATTACAAGTATTTTTAACATACTAAAAGCTTAAAGATATTGAATAACCTTTCAGGCACTAAAATTAAATAAGAGAGCCACAAAAATTCACCAGAAGCCGAATCCTCCCACTAAAAAGCCCGTTTTCTCATCGAAAAACTGACGTCCGCCTCTAAAAACCCAAAGAACTCCATCGAATGCAAATGATTCACTCGCCGCAGCAAAAGCAAAACGCTTCCTCGGCTCCGGCGCGGATATTCGGTAAACATCGAATGAGAGAGAGAGAGACAGAGAGGGAGAGAGAGAGAGAGGCGCGCTAACGCGATGATGAACACATTATTATCTACGCGCTCTCTCGTCAATCGGACCGTCGACCTCTCGGCTGCTCTCTCTCTCTCTCTCTCTCTCTCTCTCTCCGCTCGGCGCTCGAGGCAATTCGAGCCTAATTCCCTTGACAACGTAATCGGCGCCCGGCCTGGGTAATGGCATATTAAGTCGCCGATTTTTCCTCGAATCTCGATAATGGACGAGAAACGGTAGCCGAGTCAGAGGCGGAGGGCTTCCTCCTTTTTTTTTTTCTCTCTCTCTCTCTCCGAGATTCGAACGGTCCGTCGTCGAGGAAGAATATATTGATCGTTAGACACCTTTTCGCCGGGATTAGAATGGAAATTGAAATAAAAATTTGGACGGACGGCCGGAGATCGGCCTCGATAATGCCGTTATAAAAACCTCGGAGCTTCGGGGAAGAGCTTTTTTTTTCGGGGCTTCTCATCGAGGATGATAAGATAAATTCGAGTTCCCTCTTTCCTGAGGTTTGTTTCTGAGAATCTCTTTCTTTTGTTGCTTTCAAACGGTTAATTAGTTATTCTATGGACCGAAGGAGATTGCGATCGTTAGCTTGTCATAACTACACGTGTATTGTGCCGGGGATTTGGAGTACACGTGCCGGTTGAGATTCACTTTCGACTTATTACGAGATGCTATCTCTCGAGTTTTCATAATAAAAAAAGATTCCGACGGGTCCGATCGACGCCGCGACGAACGACGGCGTAATTGTGAAAAAATGACGCGCGACGCCGCGGCATTAATCACTCGCGTTCGATAATTTAAACAATCGTTACAATTAGGCATTACACAGGCACACGCAGTCATCGAGTGCTGCTCGGCCTCGCACAATTGCGGCTTGCGTTACAAACTTTCGTCAGTTCTCTCTCTCTCTCTCTCTCTCCTTTTTTTTCTCTCGCGGTCGTCGCCGTCATCTTCGCGCACCGCTCGAAAAAATCCAAACACTCGAATCGGAGCGGTGGCTTATAAACAGACGAGCACCACGGCCGGAATCCGATTTGTTTAAAAAAAGGCGAGATTTATCGGGCTCCGTCGAGTATACCGAGCTCTGCTACAAATAATAAATCCGAGCCGATATTCAACATTTATCGAGCTCGAGGTATTTTCTGTCAATACAACACCGAGCGACCCAGAGATGCCGAAGCAAAGATTCACTCGTGTTGTCGTTGCGGCCAAGAGCAACAACTGCCAGTCAGATTTTGGATAACATCGGGTAAACGGGAAAGGCACGGAATCGAACTAATAATTTTTGTTTGGAGAAAATTCTCTGGCCTGCCCACTTATTTTGTTGTTTCTTTCAAAAAAAGAAAATTCGAATTTGGCTGCCGTAAAACGTGGAACGTGTTTCAAAACTGCCATCAATCGACCAAGATGACTCTTAGAATTTCGCTTAACGAGGTTTAGGTGCTGAATTTAAGGGGTTATAATCATGGATTCACAACTTTTTTATAATGTCGTAAATCTCCCGGGAATCGCGTTATTACGGCGCGCTAAAATTTATACTATGTAAATTGCAGCAAAACGAGTAAAATACTCCGCGAAAGAACTAAAATTTTAAAATACGACGTTGACATTGATCTCGAAATTTATTATTTAGCTCAAAAGTCGTTGTTCTCCAAAACAGAAAATATTTCGAGAAACTCGGCTGCTTGTATATTTCGATTTTCCTTCGCAGCCCCCCTCCCAATAAAAGCCGTAACCGCAAAAGAAACGACCGCAAAACAAAAGCAAAGGAGCAATAATTCAGAAAAAAATCCCGGCTATATCACTAAATTTCGTTCTAATCAATGGCCGCGATTCCGGCGGACCCAACCACTCCCCACAGCCGTACACAAATTGCATTTTTCTGGCCCCCCGAAGCAGCGGCCAAAAGGAAGGCCAGCACACACACACGCTTAGAGAGAAGGAGAGAGAGAGGAGGGAGGGAGAGAAGAAATGACTCTTCGCGCTCCGGCGCTCTTGTTTACGACGATAATGAAAAATCGCGCTTCTCTAATAAACGCCAGGGCCTCCTCGAGCTATTTCGCGAAGGTGAAAAACGTGGGGTGGGCCTCTCTTTCTCTCTCTCTCTTTCTCCAGACGGGCGAAAAAGGTTGCCTAGGGACAGTGCAAAAAGTCGCTAAAAAGCGGCGCAGGGGGTGCTCTCTCTCTCCGGCGCGCAGGTTAGGTTCAAGGGGGCAAATTCGAAACGAATTCTTTTGTTTCGACTTCTCCGCAAAAGGAGCAAGAGCCGCCGCCGCCGCTGCTGCCGCTGCAGCTCGAAAAAAGAGGAGTCGCGGACGACGGCGGAAAGAAAGAAAGGAGAGAATGGCAAGAAAGGAGCGAGCATTGCAGAGCAGCCAGCGTGCACACAGGCTCACGTGTAAGAGGAGTGCGCGGTGGAAGAGAGAGAGAGAGAGAATATAAGGTTTTATTTTCGAAATTTATGATTGTCAATAAATTTTAAAAGCGTTCCGTCTGGAGCCCTAAGGGCAGCAGCTCCAGAGAGATCCGCAGACCGCAACGTTTGTCTCTCCTCCTTCCTTTCGCCTCCCTTATACTCCTCTCCTCCGCCGTCGCTTTTTCGCCTCTCTCTCTCTCACTCGCATGCAGGGACTAAAAGGGCCCCTATGGGGATATTCGGCTTTAGCGCGGTTAATTGCGTTCGCTGTGCGCTTGCGCGTGTATTTTACAACCGATTTTCATCCTTTTTTTCCGGCCTCTCTAAGCCAAAGGCCTTTTTTGCCCGCGTTGTATACTTCTGTTTTGTGCGATGTTTAATTGTTCGCGGCCGGTTTCCGAATCGCCTCCTTCTCTTTCTCTCTCTCTCTCTCTCGCTCGCGAAAGGTATTTCGGTGTGCCCCGAGGATTATTACTCAGACCGGCGCTTTGGGAATTTCGATTTGTCAAGCGGCGGCGGCGGCCCCAGAGAGAGAGAGAGAGAGAGAGAGAAGCAATTTTTGCGCCCGAAAGCTTGAAAAATCTGGGGGCATTTGACAAAGTGTTAATCTCTTTTGGCGAAATTGCGTAAGTATAGTGTTTCGAGGTCGAGGGCATTTTATGAGATACGTTCGTTTCGCGGACGCGCTTGCGCGAAATTTAGTGGTAGCACTGTGTAATTTATGGAAGGGAAATTGTAAATTTAACCCAATGGAGTAATAGATATGCTGGATGGACGAGAGAGCGGCGCAGCTCCTTCGGACCTAACAAAGTGATAAATCACTTATAGCGCGGCTAAGCAAAAATATGGAGCATCGATGATAAATTCGCCGGGATCGTTATGCACTCGGTTGAAAAAACGAGGACGAGGGGAGGATCATAATTGCTGTAAATTCACCGACAGTAGGCTAAATGGATATCGAATCGATGATTTATATATACTCTTTGAAAATCCAAAAATTTCGTTCCCACAAAGTTTTCGCGAGTCAAAAAAAATATTATGAAGACAGCCAGTCGAAAGTTTCTTTCGTTCTAAAACACAGCAAATCTTAATTACAGCACGAGAGCGACGAATTCCCAGAAAGAGCCTGTTAAAAATCACCTCGAAACGCCGCGGCTAATCGCCAAGCGGAGAAATTCCCACACATCGGGGCCGAAAACGTCAGGAAATCGGCAAAATCACATCCCCCAATCAGCTTGTCGAGCCTCGCTTCGCGGCCATCATTCCCTTTCCTCCGGTCCGGCTATACGACTGCCGGACAACCCGTGTTTAAAAACGCACTCGGGGCCGTTTTTTTCACTCCTCCCGACCACTGCAGAAGCTGCGCGGGCGCAACGAGGGACGATTTTCCTCTCCGGCAGGAGAGAGAGAGAGAGAGATCGGCAATTCGCGCTCCACGAAAATCGATATTTCATGGCTAATCACCAGCATTTCGGAGGCGTGGAAAAGGCCGGGGTTATTTATCGCGTCGCCTCGGGACTCCGGCTCCTTCTCTCTCTCTCTCTCTCTCTTTCTCTGTCTAAAAGTAAGTAAGGGATGCTGCCGTTTGCTGCCGCTGCAACTTCCCGCGGGCTGCCGGTCGGCTGATTTTTTTCCTCCGACCCGATTCTGAGAGCCGGCAGAAACTGCTCTCCACGGCCGAGAGATGCTAGACAGCGCTTATCGAGCGGCGAATCTGTCTTCGAGGGAGTTGGCGAGGAGGATTGAGTGTGCGCGGCGCGCAAGGATTGCCGAGTGTACTGAACGTCTTGGCTCGGTTGCTCGGTGGGAGGAGAGATCTTTTATACCGTTGGTTTAAGCATTTTTTAGATGCTTTTCGAAAACGAACGATAAGCGACGGGATATTGGCGGGGGAAGAGGAGACGCGGTGGTTATTTGAAGAAAGTTTTTCTTTTGGTTAAATGATATTGGTTTGTACGTACGTTGCAAAAAGTCGAGCGATCGAATGCGTTTTCGTTATTTATTTACTAATTCTGAACTCAATTCGTATGATAATTGACATAAAAGCCTGCACCCGTCGAAATAAAAAGTGCCTCGTAAATCCGTAAAAATTCTGACAATAATTGATGTACGTTCTTTAGAAAAGCGCGATAAAGAACAAAGCGAAGCCTCCGTGGAAGGGCCAGACGTCTGCTGATTAATCTCAACAAGATTCCAGTTATGCTTCACTTAGGAATCTGACCTGGGTCAAATCAGAGTGGCTCCAATTTGTACCAGAGAGGAGCCACGCATTCTAAGCCCCCCTCCTCCTCCAAAAGCAATTACCATTTAAATAAATCCTTTTGAAAAGCGAGCAAAAGCGATATATGCACCTCGACCGAAGCGTTTTTAATCCGCGAAGCAGCAGGTTACAATAAATTGCACGGTGTCATTCATCAAAACGACTGCGGGATCAAAACATCGTTACCCTCCTGCATTTAGCGAAATTGAATCGGCCTGCGAGCGAGCGAGCGAGCGCGAGGCCGAATTTCTCGAATCACTTTGGCGAAATAACTCACTGCGGGCTCTAAATACTCGCGGCGCGCACAAAGAGACGAAATAAGAAGTAGACTCTCTCTTTCTCTCTCTCGCGGCGGTGGGCAATATCCGCGCCGAAATGATTATTCATAATCAAGTTCAATCTAATGTCGGTGCGATGACTCGCTGGAGTTATTTCTCCTTTCGGGAGAGAGAGAGCGCGCGGTGCAGTTTAAATTAATTAAAAAGTCCTTTCTCTCTGGGCGAAGATGCCCCGACGTCGATTACCATTATCGAGCCTTTACGTTTTGTTCGTATATAAACCGTCTTTCTTTACCTTCCATCATCTATTTCTCCAGCGCCGCCGTGTATATACTTTTCTTCTCTTTCTCTCTGTCATATCATTAGTCGAAAAAGACGGGCAACGGGGGGAAAGAAGGAGGAGGGAGAGAGAGAGAGAGAGAGAGAGAGAGAAAAGTGGAGAGAAGCAGCGAGAGAGAGACTCTCAGCCAATGACTTACCGATTCTCGTTCCCACAATATTGAAAGGCGTCGAGTCATCATTTCGAGTTCGAGAGATGAAAGAACATTATTATTCCAATTTTAAAGGATGCGAGAGCGAGAGAGAAAGACGGACGAACCATCAACCCTTTCGGATCTCAATGGACTATCTCTCCGGTCTTATCTCTTTCTCGCTCTTTTTTTCCATCCTCCTTCATCTTCCTCCTCTCTCTCTTTCTGCGCTCTGTGCATCCATCTGTCGAGACTCTCTCTCTCTCTCTCTCTCTCTCTCCTTTAAAAATTCCGAATGCATCGTTATTCAAGCTTTTTGTGCCGGCCTTCTTTTTCGATCTCGCTCTGCTCGCTGCACTCGGGCCTTTTTTCCGCCAACCTGTCATGTGCACGGCGTTATCTGCCCATGTGGCGCATCTCGCGAGTATACAGGCGCTCGAGGACTTTCCATATTTACACGCGCGAGCCGGCCTTTTTTGCCGCCGCCGCCGCCGAGCCTCTGCGCTTTTATTTAGCGCGTGAGAGCTGCTGCTGCGCGCCTGTCGATGAGCGTTGCGCAAGGGCTTCATAATTTTCCGAGAGCTTTCTTGCCCGCGACGCGAGACGCGCTTTTCCTCGGCGCTCGTAAACTCCGTCGATGAATCTTCGATGGAAAATTTATACGCGAGAACTGCTTCTGGCGGAAAATCGCGGCCTCGCGCGGGATAGGAAAATTTTCCTATTGTCTGACGTTATTGCCGGCGATATTTGCGTGAGAATAACGAATTGTACCGTGGCGTCGAGTGCGCGAGTCGGGGTTTATCGGAGAGCCCGCGAGAGAGAGATTATCGGAGATAGCGATTTCGAGTGTATTTAAATTCGAGCGATAAAATGGTTTATACTTTTTATTGCGAAGCGAGGAGAGGCATATTTCTCGACGAAACAATGCTCCCGCGGCCGATAACGGGAGATGCCATACGAGAGATATCCGCGAAACACGAAAACTAATTATATCGAAATATTAATTGAACGGAATTAATCAAGAGGCCCAGAAGTATATTAGTGCCGCCGCCGTTTTAGATCGCCATAAAGATCAGAGCGTAAAATTAATATTTTGAGAGTAAGAAACTTTTTTAACGCGCGTTTCTCGTTTCCATTGTTCCTTTTATCAATCTCGGATAAAGGCTGAATTTATTAGTTAGAAAGAAACTGTATTTATCTGATGTTATTTATATCGCGCCGACGGTCTCCCGGCCGCGCGTGTAAACCCACAAAACCGGTAGTGACTCTATTCGGTGAAAAGTAGCGCGGTCGCAACAATCGTAATTGTAACAATAATTGCTTTTATAAACGCATTTGTCGAGTAATGTTTGCGATAAATATTAGCCGGCACGCGTTAATGCACAGACGCGCGCATTAAACGTATATTGATTGATATTTTACATTTTGATTCATTTTTGTTATCGCGCGAGGAATCGCTAGCGATGATTTAGCCCGGATTGCGAGCGCGGCGGCGCGTCGACGAAATAAATATTGCTCGCTTTTAATGATTCACTTTGCGTGATTATTATTTAATTTAAACACGTGTTACCGTTTGTACATTCAAATTTATGTCGATACATTCATGGCTCGCTAATTAACGCGAAGATCAATGGCTGCTTTCAAAAATATTATTTTTCTTTGCCAAGTAACATAATATTATTTCCTTGAAAATCTCCGTTTTTTTTCCCTAAAATTACTAGAAAATCACTCTCCTAAAAACCTAACGGTACACACCCCGGTTAAAAAAAAGGCGCATCTAAAAGGCAGAGAGAGAGAGAGAGCAGGAGACCGTAAGGGGTAAAGGAACCTGCGCATCATTAGCCAAGCTCCCCGCTATAAGCCAGAAAATCCCCGGGCACTCTCGTCCTGAAATGAGATTTCACCGCGCGAGAGCTGCCCCGCGATCGTGACCGAAAAGCGGCTCGGAAAATTGACCTTCGCCGGGGCCCCGTCAATAAGCGGAGAGAGAGAGAGAAAAAAAACAGGCCCGCCTGATTGGCCGTGTAATCCCCATTAGGCCTGCGCGCGGATCGATATTCAAATAATCGAACAATACCGGCGCGCGTCTCTCTATCCCCCTTTTAGCCTTATCTCTCCGGCTTTATCTCCGCGGCGCATATATAAATTTGAATAATCGTAATAACGATATAATGCGGCCTCGCGAAGAGAGAGACAGAGAGAAGGTTGCCATTGCGCCTCGACGACGGTTGCGGAGCCGAGAGAGAGAGAGAGAGACTCGGTAAGTAACGATCGTGTACTTGTCGCTCGCGTGTGGATATATAACCTCTTGGGAGCGTGCCCCCGACTCCTACGCCGAACGAGCGCCGAGGATATGGCTGCATGGCGCACGTCAGAGTCGCGGGACGATATTTTAATACACGTGTATGCAGTCGCCGATCGAACGGGAGAGATGAGAGGGTCCCGTGGAAATTTGTCGTCCGGGAGGGCTTTTTCTTTGAGCGGCCTCGTAAATCCGTCGCGGGGCTTCGCTTTCGCGCGGATTGGTGGTTTTATCGCTGATGGTATGATTAATTGGGAATTGTGTGTAGGTGCATTACAATTTTTAAATGAAATAGACAAGGAGAATAGTCGTATTTAAAATAAAGATAAATTTAAATGGCGATTTTAAATTCAGATAATAAGACTTTCTGAGATTCTGACATCTTTGAAAAATGATTCGGAAGTTTACTAGAAAAAATAAAATAAGATTAATAAAATGATAGCAAACAAAATATGTATAAACGTATAGATATAATTACACTTTTATAATATAATGCAGATTGATGATTGATACAAATAAATCAAAATTCATCAATCGGTTCAAGCTATAAGTCACGGCAGAGTCAAAATTATGTAGTTTTATATGTAAATCTGGCTTCAGAATCTTTCATCTGGGCTCTGTAATTTGACTCTCAATCTACTTTTATGTATTTTGTGAATTGTTATCATCTTACTAATCTTACTTTTATCGATGGATTCCAGCATCAATTGTTAATGCTGTCAGACCGCCTTAAATACAAAGACTGCAGATCTCCCAGAAGTAAACAGAGTCGTCGAAATCTCGAATTCAGTTTCTAGAATACAGTCCAGCCCAGCAGTCGATAATAAAGTGCTTTCATGCATAATTCATAAAGGTTAAGCAGAAGCCGCAATTTTCCGCGCAAATCCGTCCAAAACGTTTATCCTAGCCGTACCGAAACGCGCGAAACACGACGAATTTCCGGCTAAACTCTCGTCGGTCGGCAAGAGGCAAAATCCATAAATCCTCTCGAAAGCAGACGAATAACACTCGGTTATCCCGGCCGAGAGCCGGGCCGCATTCTGCAAACGCGGAAACCATAAAACCCGCTCGTAATTTCGAAAATCCGCTACCAGTTGTACGCGTCCGCTGGACAAAAAGCCATCCAGGAAGAATGCATCTCCTCGATACTTTCTCGGAACGATCGCGCGGGAGGGGCGGGAGGGGAGGGGGACAATGCCTCCCGAGGACCGATGTGTTTGGTCGTCTGCTCCGAGGCCGATGGCCCGAATACGAGAGACGAAGGATCTTTCTCCGAAGGGGAATCTCGAAAGTAATTTGTCCGTCGATAGTCCATCTCCGCTCATAAATAAATCATTGCCCAGCTCGCGCCAGAGAGATGTAATCGTCAGCGAGAGAGAGAGAGAGAGGCGCACTCCGAATGCGTGCGCCGATAATAATTCAGAAAACAATAAACAAAGTCCCCGCTCTCCTTCTCTCTCATTCTCTCCCCCTTTTCCGCGTCGCGGGCGCTCTCCTTTTTTTCTCTCCCTTCCCCGAAGTCGCGCGCGCGCGCTGATAATGCGCAATATAAATGCAAAGGTGAAAAAATTAGTTACACGCGGGGGAGTCTGTGATCCGGTCGCCGCAAAATTGAATGCCGAATCTCGGGCGGGCCCGAAGAATGCCCCCGACGCGCTCTTTTAAACTCGCGCGCGAATGATAATCGCGTTTATTCCAGCTCCGAATCCGGACGATTTTTTTTTCGCTGCTCTCTTTGGGACTTTCGGCCGGCGTGGGAGTCGGGGATTCGAGGGCCGTCTCGGGAGGAATCTTAAAAATGCCCCGACCTCCGCGATGATTGATTCTGGGCTTTCGACGTCGGGTCGGGGATTTCTTTAACGGAAATTTGAGAAATGGGATTTTACTTGGTTTCTGATTCATTCTCTTGTTCGGGTCTAAATAAAAATGGTAAAGGCCAATAGTCGGGTCATTGAATTATCCGCAAATGTTACCTTATCAGTTGGCGTTTCTTTTCCTTTAAATTCTGAAAAACGAAAGGCTCAAACCGAAATTATAAAAAGTAGCCGAACAAAATAACTTTCTTGCGCGTTCGAAGGATCGCATAAAAAGTAAGTTAATAAATCACGGTCGCTTGTTCTCTTTTTCAAAATACATAAGAAGCGTCTTGCAAAATCATAATTCGATCAAAGGAAAAAAACGAAGGCCCACCACTTCCATTTGAAAATAAACTCCATTAATCTTACAATGCGGCAACATATTTGGAGTGCATTGCTAAGCGAAATAATCCGAAGACTATAGAACGGCCCCGGAGATAAAGAAATAAAAAATAAAGGACAGCAGAAGCGGCGGCGGCGGCGGCAGCAGCAGCAGGTCAGGAGGAAAGAGAGGCAGCGGCTGCAAAATTCTCCATCGGGTATTACCCAAGGTGTGCGGAGATCCACCCGGGAGAGAAAGAGAGAGAGAGAGAGAGAGAGGCGGATAAAGAAAGGGAGCGAAAAGGGTTTTAGAGCCCCGACTCTGCGTGTGTATCTCGAATCGGAGCGCCTTCGATTCATTTAACAGATACGATCTTTCGTTCAAAATATGAATATCATATATACCTCGCGCTCGCCGCGGAAGAATGGTAAACAATTATAATTGACAGAAGGAATATCGATTCGCCGCAGATAAACCGGGGCTGCCAACTCCGCCGCCCTGCGCGGTGATTGACGTGCACTCGGGACTTTTTTCGCTTTACGGAATGCCCCGCGCATGCAGGTTTCTCTCTCTCTCTCTCTCTCTCTCTCTTTCGTTTTCAGAGCCGCGACGGCGGGGGGAAAAAAAGAAGGCAGCAGAGCCCGCCGAGACGCGCGCGCGCATCGGGGATTCTTCACGAGTCACGAAAAATGAGCGGCGTCATGATTTTTGAAAGTAAAAAATGAAGACTCCTGCCAAAGGCCCTTTACCAGCCCCCGACCAGCCGGAGGAGCGAACGTCGGGACTGACAAGCCACTGCCCTTTTGCCCCGAGTCGCTGCTGCTGCCGCTGCCGCTGATCGCCGCCTTTTGTCCGGCTAAATTTCACATTCTGTCTAATTGTGATAGATTAATCATTCCCGAGGCCTGATTTCTTTCGTTTTTGTAGATTATCGGCGCTGACGTAAATATGGGATTACGGTATTAAGAGATCGAATTGTCGAGAGGTAATGAGAAGCATTAAAAAATAAATTCTTGAAATGGAGTCGGTTATCAAACGCTTTTATCAAAATTCTTCCACTTTTAATTTTTTATCAAATTAGCTGCTTGTCAATCTTTCACCGTGCTATTTAACGTGCATACAAAAAAACTCGAAGGGTTATATCCCGTAAAAGTAACCGTAAAAGAATACAAAATTTTGATAAACCGTGTAACCCATTCCCCCGCACCCATCCAATTAAAAAGTTTCCCAAACCGAAAAATTTTTCAAACTGCGGACAACAAAAGCCGCTCCCTTAATGATCCTCCCGATAATCCTCCGGTACCAACGGTAAAAAAAAAAAGTACCAGCCCCCGGCCTGTCCTCTCTCCTCGACCCCAACCCTTCAACTCCTCGCGCACCGGGCAAACAGGTGATGGCGGCCTTCCTCCCGATGCACGTCGAAGTCAATTTTTCAGCGCCGAAATGAACATTTCAAAGCGGCCCTCGAGAAAAAACGCCGGAAAAAGACGCGGGCTAAAGAGGGCAGGGGCCGATTTTTCAAATTAAGGCGCGGAGCAACAGAGAGAGAGAGAGAGAGAGAGAGAGAAGTATATATATATATATATATCCGCGGCGAGGCTTAAAAGCCCGAGCTCTCTCTTTCTCTCTCGCGCCGCGAGCAATTAATCATATTTCGAAAATCATTCCGCGCCGAGATCCCGACGACGAGATACACGGGAGGAGAGCTCTGAGCGCAGACTCCAGAAAGTCCAGAGTCATAGGCCGAGAGACGCCGCGCGCGCCGCGGCGTGGAATCTCCGAGCGGAGAAAAATCCAAATCGAGATATGTGTGTAAAAGCCCCGCCGGGGGCCCCGCACTTTTTTCTCTCCGCTCCGAATAAGAGCGCGCTTTTTTTCCGGTTATAATCGAAATTTCCAGGGAGCAGAGAGAGAGAGAGAGAGAGCATTGCGCAAGCGCGCTCCATTTTTACATAAACGACGTGGAATTCATTTTTCGAGCCTGGAAAGGTCGGCCGAACTCGATGCACGAAGTCGCCGAGGCGAACGGAGGTGGACGAGTGAAGTTTTGAGGAAAATTAGAGCCGATCTCGACTTATTGAGTCGTTGTAACCTAATTTTCGATGAAAGGCATTTCGGATAATTGTCATGCTAATCGCTCGAGACCGGGTAGATGAGATTAGACATTGATTTCATGAGTCATTGGCTCGATCAAGATCTCTCGATTCTCTTCCACGTGCCTGTTGAAATTTATTTATTCAATAATAATCTCTGAAACAATATATATTCATTGCGCAATCATTGTTTTCAACTAAAAGACAGTGTTTGTTGTTATACTCGCTTCATCGTGTGCTTGACGACGTAATGATACGTTAAATATAAAGGCCGCAATGACTTAATTAACGGATCACCAGTGTTTTAATTAAGACCCTTTAACCCCCTCCTACCAATCCCCGGCAAAGTATCGCGCAATTACCGAATTAGAAAAACTCTCCCGCTCGACTCTCTCCCTCCCGCTGTATGCAAAATTGCGCGTAATGCCCGCATACACAGGCAGGTAATGCGCAACATTTAAAGCCGAGAAACGTCGAGTTTCCGCGCGCGTATAGTTAACTCGCTCTTCCCTCCCGGCCGCGGCCACGAATTTCGCCTCGCGTCTAAGATGAGAAACAAAAATTGCAGGGGCCCCCTCGCAAGGGTATAAAAAAAAAGCCGCGGCGCGCAGGACTCGAGAGAGAGAGAGAGCAGCGGCGAGAGCGAGCGAGAGTTTCCCTCGAAAAAGCGCGGGGTTTTTGGTGCGCGCTCTCGCGCTCTCGCTTCGCTGCCGGCCGCGCGGCGCGCAGCAATGCTTTTTACGATTCAAAGCGCGTTAAAGTTATACTTAAAGCCGAACGCTCCGGCTCTTTCTTTCTCTCTCATTCTGCTTGCATAGCGCGCAATTATAGCCAATTTCGCGTAAACGAGAGCAGAACAATCAAATAACCCGAGCGGCAGGCGGAGAGGGCACATGTGCGTGCGACCGCGTGTGTGTGTGTGTGTCTGTGCGTGTGCGAGCAAAGTCGGACGGGGGAGAGGAAGGAAGAGTCTGTCGGGGCTGTGTGCGCGGCTCAAAAACGAAGAAATCGCATGAGAAAGAGGCTTTGCTTTCTCTGTCTTTCGAGAGAGTCGCTCGGCTAAAGCCCTTCTTTTTTTTTATCCCTTTGGCTCGAGAAGAGAGCTCGGAGTGGATACATATGGACTATTCCGAATTGCGGTATTGAACGTTTAAGCCCGGAGATGCCGCCGAACGACGAGCTGCATTCCACTTTGTTTGTACGAACACAATGAGGGGATATTACTTCGAATTTCAACGTTAATGCCGTGCTATTTTGCTTTTGAAAAAGATAATGTAATTTTTTTAAAATGCTTATTAAATTTACTGTGCAATGTTTTAACGTTTTCCAAGATATAAATTAAATTCGCTTTCGAAAATATTGATATAGGAGGAAGCGACAAAGCACAAAACTCTAAATCATTAAGTTCAATCGCATTTCTCACGTTATCGCAAAAAGGCCAGAATGGCAGCTTGGAAGAATCCATATAGCCCACGCGATCCACAAAAGCCTCGTCGACTCGAGCGCCGAGAGGCCGGCGGGAATTTTGAAATTTTGTCACGTTCGCTTTTAAACACAGTCATTTGTGCCATCCTCTTTCTCCGGCTCTAAGCTCCGCGTGCGCGCCCAATTCCCTCGTGCCCCTCCTCGCGGCCATATCGCTTTTACTTCCTTCCTCGCGAGGACGCGGGCACGCACCGCACGTCTGTGTGTATTATTTCTTTCGGCGGATCTCTAATTCCGATTCTCGCTTCTCTCGCGAAGGCAAGCGCCGAAATTGGACTTGATTTCGGCTCTCCGGCAATTCGCTCTTCGCGTTCTTCGGGTGTAGTATTGTCGGCGGGGCGGGTAACCGTTGCGCATGCGCGAGATTAACGAGGTTTTAGAAAGGGTTTTTTGCCGAATGTTACGGTCCGAGAGAAAGAAAAGGACGCGTCGAACGGGGCAATAAATAATTTTATGCAGATTCTTAATGACCTAATTATCATAAAACAATCTTTATTAGATTAATGGCGATATTAAAGGAGCAAAAAGCAGGCAGCATCGATAAATAAGCCCCCTCCGAACATAATTTCGAAAAATAGAGCCCGAACCATCTCTCCCGTCCCGGCGTGTATCTCACGTACGCATCCCTTCCTATTATATTTATGTCCATCTCCATTCTCGCCCTTTCCTTCCTCCTTTCCGTATTTCGAATCGAGTCCGACTGCACGGCTCTCGAAGATACATCGGAGAGGTGGGACCGATCTTTCTTTCTCTCTCTCTCGCATCCTTTTTGCAATTATTTTTTTCGCCCGAGCGAAATTCGAATCGACCCCCCACCCCTCCCCCGAACCCTCGGAGATATTACCTTTATTTCGAAATTATAACATCTGCCCCTCCGCCGATCGCTGATGCACCTCTCCTTTTCGATCGCTGCGCGGCAATAGTTTCTCCGCAGCTGCGCGCGCGCGCAAGCGGCCAGAAAACGAAAGATGCAATAACGTGAGGCGCGCATCCGTATCAGAATCGACGGGGGCATTACCATAGATTGTCCCACACGTACGCCGATCTAATCTCGACGGGTAATGGCGCTTTCGCCGCGCCGAAATACGAATTAGCGAAAGCGAGCAGTCGATTCGCCTGTGTAGCTCGAAATTGGGAGCAATTTGCCGATTCGCGGAAATCGGCCTGTGCCGAGATCTTATCGAGTAATTCAATTGAGATAAGGAGCGAGAGTAGTCTCTATTGTCGAGCTCCGATACGCAAATGCTCCCATTCTAAGCGCGTTCGCCGCGCGGCCCCGAAAGCCGGAGAGGCAGAGAGAGAGAGAGAGAGAGAGAGAGCAAAAAGGACGAGACAAAAGCGAATTGATGGCGAGAGTCCGGGCGGGGAGAGAGGAGGGGTACGACAGCGGCAGCAAATCGCGATAGCGGACTATAATATTGTGGGTACGCGAGAGCGAGCGGAGCCGCGTGCTCTGTCTCTTTTCAAATAATTCAAAAACCGGCTGATCGAACACATATATTTCTGGACCCTTCTTATTCCCTCTCGCTCGGCTCGCACCGTGTAATTATCGTAGACCTTCGTCCGGGGAGCTCTCGGACGAGAGAGTCCGTTCCGCAGCGGTGTTCAACCGCGAGAGAGAGAGAAAGAGAGAGAGATGCGCGCCAGCGCCGGTATTTATGCGATTTGTCGTGGATGCTTTAAGCGGTGATTACACTGTCGTTCGGGCGATTTTTCGGGCCCCGAGAGAGAGAGAGAGAGAGAGAGTCAGCTCTCGAACGTAATGACGATGTGATTTCCAGATTGCAGATAACGCGCGCGCGGCTTTTTGTTGCTAATTTGTTTATGCGCCGAGGGAGATGATGATCGGCGCGGCTCCTCTTTCGAGAGGGAAAGGGCAGCCGCCGCCGCCGCCGCTCGATAACGAGCCGGAGATTTATTTTTTTTCCGAGCTGCGCGCGCGGCGCTCTGCGTGTGATTGCCGGATTCTTTATGTCCTTCACGATTTCGCGATCGGTATCGGTGAATTCGAAAATCTTTGCCGCGGTGGAGCGATTTTGGAAATAAATTTTTCGTTGTAGGCGGAGAAAAATTTTCTAGTAAAAATTGGAATAGTACGTTTTGATTTGATCGGAGACTGTAAAAATCTAAAAAATTACCATAGTTTCTAGTAGATTTTTGCAAGTCTAAATATATGAAAATTTATCATTGACCTCGTAAAATTTACTAGAAACTATGATAATTTTTTTAGATTTTTACAGTCTGTGATCAAATTAAATATACTATTATAATTTTTACTAGAAAATTTTTCTCCATGTATGAACATTTAACAACTGTAAAGAAATTGTTCATTTCTGTCTTTAGTATGTAAATTTTCATAAATAAATCTAAAAGAGGCCACCTACTAATTAATTAAATTGTATTTGCACTCTTATCTTGTAACAAAATGAATAGCTCCTGAAATCTAGCATTAGGTAAGAAAAGGAAACTATCTCGACGCTTAATATGTCGAATAAAAGCAGTATGCTAATCCCGCGTCGAACTAAATTTCGAATATCAAAATTTACATTACCTGTCCTCAGATCGTATTTCTCGGGCGGGCACAACACACCGAATACCACCGATCGTTAAATCTTAAAACAAAAACAGAAATAATGACGCAAGATTTTTAAAACTTGCAGTTCGTAGACTATTTTATCTAAACCCCGCAATCGCCGCTTTCGTATCTCGGGCATTTATTAACTTTCATATTCTCGACAATTTATAATCGGCGATCGCGCTGCACGACATAATATAATTCCAGGCCCGAAACTAAAACGCACTTCACTCCGCGCTCGCGAAAAGGCGACGATTCCGGGGTCTCGGCCGCGAACGTTGGCCCGAAGCCGAATGATGATGCGAAACGTCTCCTATGTTTCCGTAAAGTGTATGTTTTCTTTTTTTCGGCACTTATTCGTTATCTTATCGTTAGATATAGATGCGGGACTTCTCGAATCGCCGAAAAAAAAAATCGACGTGAGAAATGCGCGCGGCTCCGGCGGCGCTTATCGGCCGCGAACTCTTTAAATTCCGCGATCTGGTCGAGATTGAGATTTATATTGTGGGATTTCTGTCGAGATTCGGCCGCGATAAATTCCGCTGATAGTTGGAGGGATTAAAGTTCAAGGAGGTATGAAGTGTCATTGACTCGTTCGAATTATTTTGTAATTGTTATTATATCTATCGGTCGAATTGTTTGTAAAGATGTTTATTGTTGGCCGCTTCCGCAAACAAGACGATCGCGATTCGTTTTTTCGATTAAGCGGCACAGAGCACATGGAAATAATAAACGGTCTGCGGCCGATCGATAATCATTAATCGACGCGCAAATTACAACGTTCGAATGATAACTAATTTTTAAAATGCATTTTTAATGCCCCTTTTTAATGACTCGACGGCCGTTTGAAAATGTTAATTAAAGACTTAAAATTAGTCCGCTTATGACAATAGTAAGTGACATGAAATTGAGGCTGCACCCACTCTTATTCGAAGCGTAGCAGACAATCTACATAGCGCGATACTTTTTTACGATGCGCTCCTTTTCATGTTGACTTGAGAATGAAGAACTTCCGGCAGTCTAAAATAAAAACTTTAATTTGAGAATGCGAGAAAAAAATGTATATACCCTTTCTACCAGCCCTTTCTTTTTTTTTTTTTTTTTATTGTCACGCACGAAGAAGTACGGAGCTAATATTCTTTTTGAAATTTAATACTTGCAGGAAATGCTTCATATTTAAAGACTACTTTTTTTTATTACTTTTAAATCATATTTTACTCTTTGCATATTACTCTTCTGTGAAATTTATAGGAGGTTCATTGAGAATTATAAGATGTTTCCTTTAATAAATAAACAAAATCAGTCAAGACGCAATTGTTGAACAATCCTGTAGCCAAAAATTTCGACTTGCATTTTAAAAAACCCCAATTCACCAACGGCGCCGAAACTCGCAACGTGACCCAACTCGATGGGAAAAAAAGGCCAAGTTTTTTAAAAAACGTTAGCATTCGATCATTAGGATTTGTACGGTGCCGTGAACTCTTTCACGCTTTTCGCCGGGCCCTTTGATTGATGGATCATCGCGTCGCCGCGGAGCTTCGACCCCTTTGAGCGCCGCGGAGTGGCCAAGTAAAACACGGGGGTCGCTCTCGAGCCCCGCCGCGGGGAAAAGGACGAAATCATCATCAAAAACTATAATTCGAGAAAGCTCGAAAGTTCGATTTTTTCACCCCGGCCGTGCATTGTCCAGGGCGCGAGGTATGTATTTTTGTCGGAAAAAAAAACTCCTTTAAAGAATCACGGCGCGCCGCGCGAAGAAAGCGCGCGGCGAAAATGATTAATCGATTTTTTTGATCGCCCTCTCTCTCTCTCTCCCCTCGCCCTCAAGTCGTTTCTCTCTCGAGCGCGTCTGGCTCGATCATCAAGCGGGGTACCTCACTTCTTTTTTTTTTTCCCATGTTACCGTCGCTTGCACTCGGACGGACGAAGAAAAAAATCGATTCCTCGACGCGCATTCTTTAAATAAGTATATACGCTTTTTTTTTTTTTAATAATATTAACTTCTGACAGATTCTTCAAATTTGGAGGGAAAAAAGAGAACGTTGGAGATTTATGTGTTGATGGGAAAGGTGAGTAATGGGTCTTGTTCACTAATGTAAGTCAAGTGGAAGTAATTTTTATTGGCACTTGTTATTAAGATTGTTTATTGCAATTGATATTTAAAGTCGATTCACTCCAGTACTTCTTTATCAATTTCAATTAAATTTATAAACAATTTGATTAATCAGCCAGTATTCCATTTAAAAAATACTCTTTCATTTTTCTCAATATAATTATACTATAAAAAAATATATTAATCATTTTTTCATTTATTTACATTTCAACAGTTTATGAAAAGTAACAACAATTATTTTCAAAAGCAAAATATTACATTATCTAAACGACATATTCCAAAATTAACATTTCCCAGCTTCATTCAAATACAACCCCTCCTGAAAAGCTTAACAATATACATAAAAAATCCGTAGCTCCAAATTCACCTAATACAATTAGCTCCCTCACTTTTTGCCCCGAGCCCGAAGCAGGCGCCCAAAGCTCCGAGGAAAAAAACGCCGAATCCGAGCGGAGGCATCGACCTCTGCACTTTTTTCACCTCCTTTTTTTCTAATGTCATCTGCTCTCGCGCCCCCGCATACAGGCCTCGACTCTCACGGCCCGCGCCGGAAGTGCCGGGCGAGATTCAACCCTTGAGAGAAAGCAGAGAGAGGCTACGGTACTTCCCTTCCCCTTGTGTTCTCGGTCGGAAGGGGAAAGCGGCATATTTTAACTAATGCTCCACGTATTTACTGCGCGGGTGCGGGTGCCAGGGGGGGGGGGGGTAAAAAGCGAGACAATCGGGCAAAAAAGGAGGCCAAGTGTCTTCGGGATTGCGTTTCCCGGGAGCTGTGAGAAAAGCTGAAAAAGTTGCGGTGCGCCGGGAGTTGGCTGCGCTTCGCGGTGATTTATTTTTACGAGTATCGAGCTTTTCGGTCGAGGTTTTGTTTTAAGGCAGATTGTTTTTTTGGACGCGCGGAGGATTCGTTTGGGAGAATAATAGCTTGCTGTATTTAGGCTTTGCGGCAAGTCGTGGGAAAATTTGAAGTAGACGTTTAAAAATGAACTCGTGAATCGAAAGAAATCTAGCTATAAACGTGCACTTGAAATGTTTCAAACAAAGAGAAGCCACTTGAGAATAGTAATTAGTATATTCTTAAAATAACGAAGGGTTAAATTCCTGAAGGTGACGTTGGCGAGTTCGACGACCAGAAAGCGCATTCGGTATTGGAAAATCTAAATTTGTACATTTTTGATAAGACGTCGTTTTTGACTCGATCTGCGGGCCATCTGTTGTACCAGTTATTTAAGTATAAGTGAAAGAGTAGAGGGAAAGATTGGTATGAAAGAGAGGAAGTTCGTTTAAAATATATGAACATAGGCTGTTACTTCTCAAAGGAGTTTATCTCGAATACTGCAGGCAGAAACGCTTAAACTGGCAGACGTGAATTTTTGAAATAACTTCTGTTTTCCAACAACACATCGACTTACTCTTGAAAAATAGCCTGCAAAGCGTGTAAAAGCTCTTACAATAGTCATCTAAATTTGTAGATTAATTTTTCGTCGCTTCAAAACATAACTCTGTTTCACTAAACATTTTCATTAAAACAATGTAAAAATAATCTTAAACTAATTCTATTTAAATATCTATAAAAAAAATGTTCAGATTCTCCCAACAACGAAGCCTCGATCATCCTCAGAAGAAAACTGAAATCCACACATTCCAATTATGACGCTCCAGAGCCCGAAATTTATTTCCTCTTAAACGTCAGCCCGCTATCTAAAACGCGTCAAGTACCCTCAAGTCCCACGCAAGCAGCGTTTTCCCCCCTCGGCCGCTTTTCCAGCTCGCAGACGTCTCTCCTCTCCCGTTCCGGGCTGCGGGCGGCCCATCGGAAGTAAAGTGCAACGAACTCCTCTCCTCGCACCTCGAGAGAACGACAGATTCGCCTCCGTGGGAATGTCGCGAGGCTTCAATTCCGTCATCCGAATTTCCATCCGCGAGGCGCAGATCTCGAGGATCCGCGGCAGATCACGTCTCGCGCCAGCTGGTGAAAGAGGGTTTTAGCGACGCTGCGCGCGCATCAAAGAGGCGAGCACTTACGTTTTGACTCCTCTCGAGCTTTGTACTTTTTCTGTATACATCAGGGCCCGCGCGCTGAAAGGGAAATGTAATTCAATGAGGCCGGAGGCAAGAAGCCCCGGGAAGGACAATAACCGGGAGGAAATGTATAAATCGGCCGGGGCCTCTCTATTACTCGATTTTTACGCGCGGACAAAGGCCGGCTTGATGGCGGAAAAAAAGTGGAGCCATTAGAACTCTAACTCGAGAGAGAGAGAGAGAGAGAGAGAGAGAGAGAGAGCTTTGTTCCCCAGGCCCGTGGAAAGGCTATAAAGTCTCTCTCTCTCGCGTTCGCGGTGAAAGTTTTTATGTTCGCTCTCTGTGCGTATAGCTTGGCATTTTTTATGGTGATTAGTTTTTCGAGCGCCAAGGTTTTTTCGAGACGCCTCCTTCCCCGGGAGAGTGATTAATTCTCGAAACATGAATCTTTGCCGCTGTGTTGCACGAAAAATATTTACATAGACGCGAGAGTAAATAGAATCGGTCTGTTGCGGCTTTGAGAGGCGGCTATTGGACTTTCTCGGTGCGCTTTGGCCTTTTTAATGAAGTTTTTGAAGGAAAACAGGAGTATGGAACTGACGTAACTTCAAATGGGTGAAGTGGAACTTCTCCTATTTCCGTGAAAATTCTCAAGTCGATTACGATTATTTTTGATTTACGATTATTGTCGAACTTAATCTTGAGTATCTTGAAATAATAAAATATTTGATTTTACAAAATATTTAAAGAATTTTAATTGAAAAATAATAATTACCTGGAGATGTAAACTTCTAGAAGTAGAATCAAACATTCAAATAAACTATTGTTTCCAAATATTTTTTACGTTAATTAAGCCACCCTTTAAAATGCTTAAAAATTCTATCCCCCTTCAGTCCATCATCCGCTCATTAATTACAATAAAAGTTTACTCTTCGAGCACGTCGATCAAGGCACATAATCAAAGATTCAGAAAAAAAAAAATGGGTCACTCCCATTACATCACCCGTTAGCAACCACTCGACAATCCAGAAAAAGGGCTCGCCACCCCCGAAGCGATAACGCACCCTTTTTGCGCCAATCCGCATAAAAAAAAAATCGCCGCACACGCCCCCGACTCAGCGAAGCTCCATCGCGCTCCCTCTGCGTACGACACTCTCGCGCACACACACACACACATGCACGCACGCACTCGTTACCGCTTGCAATAAAAACACGGCGTAACGAGGCTCTCTCTCTCTCTCTCTCAGCCCGCTTAGTATACAGCTGTCGCGCGCAGTACAGCTGACAGAGCGAAAAAAGGGGTTAAGGACCCCGCGCGAGCGCACTTATACACTAGGTAGTATGGGGTGATCGAGAAGCGGGGTAAGAAAAAAAAAAAGCGCGCACGGTCAAGTGTCGGCGCACAATCGCGATAAAGAAAAAAAAAAGAAAGGAGAAAAAGGAATCGTGGAGAGAGAGAAAGAAAGGCCCGCCGATTTCTGGATTTCCGGCGCTCTTTAGTAACCCGAGAAGCGAAAACACGGCCGACAGGTAAAGGGGGGAACCCCTTTGATTCCCGGAGACTTTGGAAAGCGAAATTGCGCGAGATGACATCGGAGGGGTTATGGCTTTTTTCGGGCTCGTTTCTAAAGCGAGAGAGAGAGAGACCCCCGTTCGCCTCGCTTCTCCATTCTTCTTCTCCTTTCTCCAGAGCGCGGCTCCGGGAGAGCTCCCTCTCTCTCTCTCTCTCACTTGGCCCGTAAAATTGAAAAATCTTACCTGCCCCCGTGCCGCGGAGTCGCTCTCTCTCTCCGCTCTGCTCTGCAGCTGTGTTTTCTCAAAAGATTTTGGATTTCAGATTTTTTCGGGACTTATATTCGCTCCTCGCCTCTTTTTTTTTTTTTTATTTTTCGGTCTTTCCCTCAGAGGGGCTCGGCTGCTGCCGCGCGCGATCCGCGAGATATACACGCCTGCGCGCGCGAGATGTATACTTACCTCCTCCGCGAGGGTTTGTTGTTGTCACCGCGCGAGATTTTCGCCGAGATTGCCGCGGGCTTTTGTGCGTTGGACGGTGGGTGTAGGGAGAAGATTTTTTTGTTTTGTTGCGTATTGAAATCAGGGGAAATGTAACGTTTTACTTGCTGTGGAAGTAATGTGATTGAAGGGTTGTGAGATACTCTTCTTTAAATGTATGACGATAAAAGGATTATATAAGTTTGAATAATTTCGTAAAATAATTCTTCTGCATGATTTAATGGTACACGGAGAAAAATTTTCTAGTAAAAAATACAATAGTAGATTTTAATTTGATCACAGACTGTAAAAATCTTAAAAAATTACCATGTCCATTGTAAATTTTACAAGTCTAAATATGAAAATTTATCATTGAACTCGTAAAATTTACTAGAAACTATGGTAATTTTTTAGGATTTTTACAGTCTGTGATCAAATTAAAATGTACTATTGTAATTTTTTCTAGAAAATTTTTTTCCGTGTATAATAAATTCCGTGTATAATAAATAAATTGTTAAAGTAAAAAATTGGTATTAATATATCTTTTAGCTTATATTTATCTTAGACTTAGGATAAATCTATATACAAATGTACTTAGATGAAATGGCAAAAAATAAGCTTCATTCAGTACGGATTTATTAATTTTATAAGCACTGAAATAATCTGTTTTATACACATTTCATAAATTGAAAAATTTCTCGATTTCATTAAAACAGCATTAAAAAAAAAGTCACACGTCCGTAGAATAACCATTTCACAATTGACTTTAGATTCTGTAAAACAGTTGAATGACTCTTTACATTACAATTTTCTAATGGAACGAGAATATAAATGATACTCTCCACGCCCAAAGTTGAACGACTCTCGCGCGATGGGTCAGAAACCTCGAAATGAAAAATGTGTTCGAACTTATCCCCCGACATAAAGGAAAGAGTCTTATGGAACTTACGATATGTACAATAATACCGAGATCCATTCGGATAAAGTCATAGAAAGTGCACGTCATGTAATTTCTACACGACTCCCGTGTAGGTGGGTATTGGATTCATCCGTATACCTCCAGAAAAAAAAAGCCTCTCGCGTTCTCAAGATCTGGCATTCCATGCTCCGAAATCAAAGAGATGACGAACATTTATTTTATTGATGATATTCAAAAAATACCGCGCCGTCGCGCGGGCATTAGTAATTTCGACTTTCTAATTCGATTCCGTTACAACTTTTTACTCTCCCGAGCCTCTATATTCTCGCGTAACCGACCTTAGAGAAAAAAAAATTGCCTTTCAATCGTCGCCAGAGCAGGCAGCTTCGCTTTTCAGAAATATCAAAGCCAGTATATTTTGATTCAATTAGATATAAATCGAAGCCATTCAAGCCCGACTCCTTTCTCCGGAAAAATCACACAAAGCCCGTCTGCTCTTCTCTCCCCCCGCCGCCGCCGCCGCCGCCGCCGCCGCCTTCGCGGGATTATTACGAGTCGTGGCGACGGAGCCTTGAGTTTGACACCGTAGATGCCGATACGCGACTGCGTGTGTATACCGCTTTGTGGATCCGGGCGGCGTGACGGTGTCGGTTTCCCGGCTGCTTTGTGCCGCGGGCGACCGAATATATCCTGTAAAAACACGAAAAAACGCTTCGATCAATAATATTTCGGACGTTTAAGCCCCGAATCGGACGTGTTTCACTTTGACGCGTGATTTGAATTAGTTGGCTCGAATCAAAATAAAAGCCCTGTTTCTCGAGCCAAGTCGGATTAATGAAAGTTTTACGAAAAATCTAAAGTGGCTGATTCTTTACTCCTTCCTTTCTATTTCTTTCTTTAATTCTTTTTGTAATTCGGCCTCTTCCCGCTTACGGCAATTTTGATTTCTCCGAACCCAGCCAATGTCAAGCCGCGGCAAATAAGAGTAGTGCATCGATCCAAGAGAGCAAAGCCACAAAATTCCGAGAAGCTTGCAGGAGAGACTCGTATACCGGTCGCCTACCTTTTTGTTCTCCAGAGTCGCAGAAACTCCCTTACCCAGACGTTGGGCCCGTTTCCTAAAATTTCCCCGCGAAATCGTTCCGATTACTCGCGAATTTGCCGTTCGTCCCGGCCCGGCTATCATTATAGGTCGGCCTCATGGTAGTCATTTTCGTCGCGCTCTCGCTTCTTTCTCTTTTTTTTACCGTCTCGCCGCACACACGCACGTAATTCCCATTCTTTTCCCCCCACGGCTTTTTCCGTGTGTCTTATTTTGCGGCGACGCGCGATGCGCCCCGGCAAAAGTGTGTGCTATTCTCTCTCTCTCTCGCTCGGTGATGGATTTTAATGAGGGGGTCGAAGGTCCAGAGAGTTTTTGCAGATCGACGCTGATTGAAGGGTCACACGCTGCAGCGCGCTGCCTGGAAACGTGGCCGAGCTTTTTGTTTATCGGGAGGGTGACTTTTTATTGGAATTGCTTTTTGGAAACGTTCAAACGATATATTTTATTTAGGCTAATTAAGTTTTTAAAAATACTCGTCGGAAGAAAGTATAAGAATATTGGTACATCTAATCATTTACTTTTAAATAAAACGTTTAAAGCGATTAGAATTTCTTGAAAAAGTATATTTGAAGAGACGAACATTCGAATTCTTTTATGCAAAGCACCGCCTATAAGATCTCTCATAACTATACCTCATCACGAACCACCAATAAAATTCATTCACGGCGAAGGAGAGGCTCCAGCTTCCCCAAAAGAGGCGAATCTATCCTCCTCTCCGAAAAACACGTATATAAATCCCCACGGCGCGGTTTACAGCTCTCGGCACACACACCGGCCGAGCCGGAAGCTCCAGGCGGCAGCTTCTTCCCTTAAAAAAAAAAAAGAAGAGAGGAGCGCTCGTTTTTCCCATGGGACAAGAGCAGGTATACATAACCCGTTACGGCGCAGAAAAGAGGAGGAAAAAAGAAGAGCCGTTCCTTATTCAAATCCGCGCTCCGCTGCTTATCATTTTCGGCGATTCTCCGTGTGTGTCCCTTTCCTCGAGTTTCAAACCCCCCTTTCCCTCCAGAACGAATCGAACCAGGCGAAAAACTTGAAATCCTCGAGAGAGAGGGTTCTAACGTCGAATTAGAATTTCGGCGCCGCGCCACGCACGCCGGTTGATTTTTCACCGGGGGTCCATTCCCTTTTTTTAACCCTTTTGTGCAGCCGAGCGCCGAGAGAGAGAGAGAGAGAGAGGGAGAACCAGGAAACGTTAGATCCAGCATTATCCGTATGCAAATAGCAAGCTGCGGAAACTGCCGCTGCTGCCGGCTGCGCGAATATCCCCTTTTATTCGGAATATCGTCCTCATTTGCATGCGAGTCTTATTTGTTGCGCAATCGGATGCTACCGGAGACAGGAGCAGTACTTTACCCTTCTGGCTTCCGTGCGAGCACGAACGTTTTGACAAATGATCCCGGAGTCGGTCTCTGATAGATGGAGGCGTCGTTCGAGTGTGGAAAATTCGCCGGTTCTTTTCGGAAACATTGCCGCGAATTTCGTAAAACACAGTTGTCGAATGCATATTATACACGCGGCTCTGCATCTGTTTGACTTTTTAATAGGTTGACGTGCAGCACCCTTTTGCTGTCTCTCTCTCTCTCTCTTGGGGCGAACGTTCATTTTTTTTTCCCCGAGAGCGACGCGCTTCTTCGGAGTGAATGACGGATGATTGCGTGTTTCGAATTCTGCATGTGGGAACGTCACGGTTTTCGGCGACGCAAGATGGCACAGCTTTTGACGTAAGTAATCGATTGCGGACAAAGGAGCGTCAAAAGGGGTAGGGGAATCGTGTTTTGATAGTTTCGGGCTAAATCGGCGCTTTTCCGTTTTACGCAACTCGATACGAAAAGTATATCGGTTGATTAGCTTCGAGGTGTTATTTGTAACAACATTTTTTTAAGAACGAAACGAATAACTTTGTCGTGCTAATTTATTTACTCAAATTAAAACTCGTACCGAAGTTTGCCAACGAATTTCCGTAATTCAGAGCACACACAATAAATGCGTAACAGATTTCTCAGTCTTAAGCAGCGGTGAAAAATAGCCGGTCTTTCAAAACTAATTTGAACGAGTAAACCCGATTTTAAAAACGTAATGATAAATAATGAACGCGCGCTGGCGCGTTAGGCCAATTGAAAAAGCGGCTCTCCGAAATCCCGGTTATACCCCTTCCCCTCTCCGCTCGAAAATAAAGCGACCGCAGAGAGTTTCACCGGTTCCCGGCAAGAAATTGAAAATTAATACCCGGCCGGCTCATTCGATAATTCACGGGGATGAGAGGGCATTTGTAGAAAGCCTCCAAAAGTCAAATATTATTTTTCGGCTCTCCGCGCGGCGCGCGTATACGTATACATATACATCGCGCATCCACTCGTTAAGCGTCACGCGATGCTGCGCCGAAGAGCGGCGCGGGCCGCAGCGCGGCCTTTATTAAGTGATTACTCTCATTAGCCCGCACGCGATATTCTTTGTATATAAACGGCGGCGCATTTATATATACCGGGGCCCGCTGAAACGATCGATTTATTCGCTTGGCGCGAAGAGCAGTGTGCCGCGGTGTGCGCACGGAGAGAGTTAATTGAAACTCTCCGCCGGGGCCCCCCCGACGAAAATATCTAACTCGTTTTTGCCCCGCGCGCCGGCCGGCCGGCCGCGGCAATAATAAAACTCGCGCCGAGGCAGGAAAAAGCGCGCGCGCGTTCTCTCTCTGCACAATTAGCACATTAATCGAAAAGCTAGGAGGCTGGCAATGATAATAAGGACGCGCTGGAATCCCTCCCCGTATATATAATGAAATCTCATCCGGAGGGAAAAACGTGGCCGCCGCCGCCGCCGCGCCGCGGCCTGAATATTCAGGCCGGGGGAGATCGAATTACAATAATCGTTACAAGTTTTAGTGCTAATCGCAGGAGAGCTCTCGCTCTGCCTCCTCGCGGATCGCCTCGTTTTCTTCCTCTCCGCGACTTTGCAATAAATCACTCTGGTTCAATTAAGTAATATCGGGCTTTCCGAGGCGGCGGCGGCGGCGGCCATTAAATTGTTTCTCCTACTAAAAGGACGCGGGAGAAAGACTCCTCTTTTACGCTCTCGGGCGGACGTACGCATCGGAGGAGGCTTTTGCATTTTTCTTGCCCGATCGCGTACGTATGTATAATTGGAAGCCTCCGCGAATTCCGCACCGAGGAGAGATCCATAAATCAATTAATTTTAGCCCCCGCTAATTTAAATTCTTTCGGATCGGCGATGCAGGAATTGTCGTCGGGATCGCATCTCTCTCTCTCTCTTTCTCTCTCGGCGATGACGTTTTTAAAAGCCCCGGGGTAGGAAAAACAATGGGGGTTTATATGACATCGAGGCCCGCCGGACGCCGCCTAAGTATTTCTGATCGAATTCCGAATGGTCGCTCATCGCGAGGGAATTCAAACGCCGAGGCGAGTCGGCGAAAAACGAGCAGGCCGACGAGGCCCGACGATCGAAGGGAAACTGCGAGAGAGAGAGAGAGAGAGAGAGAGAGAGAGAGAGAGAGAGAGAGAGAGAGAGAGAGAGAGAGAGAGAGAGAGAGAGCAGCGAGTCGATATATATTTCTTTTGTAATGATCGAGAAAGATTTTAATCTTTGCCTGGGAGAGATATTTATACACGGCTTTTTTACAGGCCGATCGTTATTGCGGAGTTTATGAGCGATATGTTTTTTATTTTATTTTTTTTTTTTTTTTTTTGGAATCGATGTAATTAGTGTTAAGGTTGTTATTAATGTTGCTGCTTTTTGTTTTCCCTTTTTGCTCCGGGTTTATTAAAATAGCGCGCCGAACGTTTTGCGAGAAGATTTGTGCTCGGGATGCCGTTTGCGTTTTCATCTCTGTGGGATTTCACGGTTACGGGCGAAAATATTTCACGAGTTATTTCGCTTTTGATTTATTTTATTATGATTACTAGTCTTTTCACCCGAGATTGCGCCATCTGTCATAAATTTACGATTCTCGGTTACTGAATTACTTTGCTTTGAATTTATGCGGATGCTAATCAGCGGTTATAAACGCTGAATGCGCTTATTAAATAATATTCGCGAAAAACGGAACTTTTTAACGCTGTTTTATACAAATTGAAATTTGTTGATAATTTCAGGGCACCGGCAAATGCTAAAGTAGTGAGTATTTACCGTAACAAGATAAAGTAGTCGTTTGATTGTGTATCGGCTGTCGGTAACTTACCAATCACCTCGCGTTTGTACCGACTGCGCTTTGCTGTACTACAATCGATAATGCAGATCGGATGGTAAGGTAGTTAACGTTGTAAAATCACACAACTACATGCAAATCGATGTATATATATCACTAGTTCTGAATCATTGGCGCTAACGTCGTCGGTATGATTCAACACGTTGCGAAAATACTTGACATTCGTCAGCCGAATAAATTACGGCAGAAATTGTAACAATATTTCAAGTGAAATTATTCGATTATTCATGAACTTATAGGCTTTGTCGACAAAGTGCAGGCATAATAACTTTTTATGCTTATGTAAAACTTGTAATTTAAAAGTGGCGTAATAAAATTAACATTCAAATGAGCATTAAGAAATATTTTTTAATTAACACGAGTCAAATCTAATAGCTTTTGACTGTTGTTACGTTTCTATCTTTGTTTGGCTTGAATTTTTATTGAAATATTTATCGGACAAAGCGTTTTAAAACTGCAGAATTTCTTTGAACTGATAATTATTATCATAATGAAAAACTTTGTTATTTATCAAAGTAATGCTTTTTTGCTCGTTAAGTGGTATTTGAAAGGAGGGTAATAGAGAGTAATTAATAACAAAAAGATTTATTGCTGGTCACATTTATTCCAGTCGACGCTTATAAATAGTCAAATACAATATTTATAAATTATGACATTTTTTCGGACACAAGTATCAAATTATCGAATTTTTCTTATTATTTCAATGTCGATAGATATGATTCGAGATGCGTCGCATCGACGACATGAAATTTTCGAGTGCTACTTTAAATCCAGTGATGGTTTCTTCCTTTTTTCTCTCAGATAAACCTGACTATTTAACGAAACATAAACGCTTTACACGCCTGTTCCTAATCTGTATTTATGTACATGTCGAGCAAACTATAATGTAAAAAAAGAAAACAAACGAGGAAGTAATCACTGCTGAAATTTCTTCCATTGCATAACACCGTATAGTAATAAACAGTCTTGTGTTGGGCTTAGTAGGGGTGATCTGTATTTCGTTAGTTCACCGTTCGACTTTGAAAATTGGAATCTCTTCGTGATTTATACGCATATATATATATATATATATATACTTTTTCAGCCGCCGAGCTTCCAAGTTTCTCAATCGATTACGTTTCCTTTTCGTTAAATTATTGTTCGAAATGCTTCGATTAAAAAAGAACCAAACTCTGGCGTGAACAAGCGTATACTTGCAAGTACAAAAAAGTGAAACAATCGTTTATGTTCCTGATCATCCCGTACCGTCGACACAGACACTCTCTCCTATCTTAAAACATACACAATTAATATAATAAATAGTTTATTAGAGCTATGTTCTTTTATAATTAGTGGCTTCGATTAGCGACTACGATTACGATTTTACATAGGAGCGTTTAGAAACTTCACTTCTCGCGCCAAATATCACAAATATATAACACACGTCACTTCACACACACTCTCTCTCTCTCTCTCTCTCACTTGCATACAACGAATCTCTTTTATATCTTTAATTCAGCTTTAACAAAGTGTGATCCCGATCCCGTTCCGCGCAGGTAACCAACGTTCCTTTACCGAGACTCTCCAAAGGCACCTCAAACGATCGCCTCGCATACACACTTCCCGCGTGTATTCCGTTCATTGTGCATTTACAAATCGCTGTTTAAAAAATACATTATTAGTCGAAAAAGACGTTAATTTATTAAAATATATAGCATATGTTTAATATGTACACCGACGCGTGCAAATGCGTGGCTCCGCGCCTCCGTCAGCTGGTCGGGAGGCGAGGAGAGGCGTGATTTGTAAACACTCATTTACAGCCGCGCTCGTAGACGCTTTAAATACACCTGTAGGCGGTTTGCTCGTAATACTTGGAAACGTTATAAATCTTTTTCGTTCGCACTCATTCAGCTAAATTAACTCAGGCGAGAGACATTCAGAATCCAATTACTATATCTTTATATCCGTCTAAGGAGGAAGACGCAGATGCGCGGCGCCAAGTGACGATGAAGTGACTTACATGTTTTTTTTTTTTTTTTTAATATCTCCTTTCATTTTTGTTGCGTGCGAGGATTCAAATTACGATTAGTGTGTAACACCGAAACGATGAATGGCGATGATGAAGCGACAGACGAAAGAAGGAAATTTACAATGAATATCGGAAAAGCCCGAGAATAAATATTACCGTCAAAGGTCGAGAAAGTTCGAGCTCTTGACAGGCAAGAAGCTTCTAGGCCCTTTAAGGGATATATATATACGTGTGGCAATGATGAGAGCCGGTTGCGCGACTAAGTCTCCAGTTCATGGTGTGTGTAACCGGCCTTACTTTTCGCATTTCCGTTCCTAATAATCTAAACCTCTACGACAATACAATCTAGAGAAGTGTTTTCGTCCGATTATTACAAACAGCTGTTCGCGGCGGCGACGTATACGATTATTCAATGAATTAAGGCCGGAGTCGGCCCGAACGATCAATTAACTTATACATGAGAATAATTAATAATAATGACAGTAAATAAGAGATATCCTAAAGCTCCTTATGTCGTACGGTATAATTTACTTAAAACTTAGATTTTTCGCATCCTCATCGCTCCTGTGTATTTTAAACGCTACTTATGTGTACTGTTTTTCTGCGTATGTATGCTGCATTGAAACATGATTTATTACTTATCGATATCGATTTTTCTTCTTAATGTCAACTGTGTACGTGTCTGTGTGTGTACGTGTGTATGTGAGCGTGTGGCTGTGATATATACAAATACATCGGTATTATGCACTCCAAGCAAAGTCAGACGTGACGCAAAAGAGGTAATTTTAAACGAGTACATGTGAATAATACACAAAAATACATGAAAGTTCACTCCCATTTCTTTTTTTTTACATATATTTACGCATATGTATATTAGATATAGGCTAAGCAACTCTGAGTTTACAAAGTGTAAAAGTGTGGTGGTTAGTCCCGAAAAGGTAAGTAGAGAGGACGGCGCTTAAGACGTATAAGCTCGATAAAAACGCTACTCTTGCCCAGTCCGACTTTGCGTCGTATAATATAATATAATATATAATATATATAATTTATACAAAAAAGTCTCGGGACGAAGCGAGGCGCGCTGGAATCCTTATCACAGTAGTAATTCGCAAATTCTCACTCTTGTTTACAAGTTTCATTTTTTTTTTTTTTTCAATGTACGTGTCTGTCGGTTTGTCGAAGAGAAATCGAATTCCACGACACCAGGCCCGTGATTCCCGTTTCATATATTCAGTAGGAAGTATATATATATATGTATCGTTCATAAATAATCGGCGGCTCCGGCGAAGCAGCGGCTTCGAGGAGCCAGCCGTGCCATCTCCATCCTCGTTCTCTCACTCTCTCTCTCTCTCTTTCTCTCTCGTGTGTGTGTTTGTGTGTTCAGAAAAGGCCACAACTGCTGAAGGCGCGAAAATCGGAAGAGTCGCTCTGGTGGATCTTTGGATAGTCTTGTGCAATGGTGTGTACATCCGAGAAATGGTATACAGAACAGACGGTGGTGATACTCGAATATGGAGAAAACGAATCGAGCCCGAGTAGGCATCATCCATCCATTGGCCCTCCTCGTCATTCACGACTCGGTGGGCGCGGCCATATATAATATTTTACACATCCCCGTCGACGTCCTCATCGACGTGCGACGACGTTAGCAATTGTCAGTCGATCTTCGCTCCCAGCTCCTTCATGGAGTCGCGACGACGCCGTTGGCGTTCGTGCTGCTGATGGTGCTGTTGACGACGTTGGACGACGGCGTCACCAGTCCGTCGCTGGTTTTGCCCAGGCGCAAGATGGACTGGAGGGACGCGACCTCGGACGCGAGACGGTCCAGCCTGGACTTGACCTCCCTCTCGCTCTCGGGGAGAGCGGCGACGCTGGGCGCCGTCCACTCGGCGCCCAATGAGATGCCGGAGTCCCTCTCGTCGCTGGAGCCTTCGTTGTCCCAGGGTGGGGAGGCACGTGGGCCCGGCTCCTGCTTGATGCCCTGCAGGGCGAGGAGGGCGCTGGCGGCGTCCTTGTCGCCGATCCTGGACTTGTGCCTGAGCTTGTGGGGTAGGCTGTTGCCGGCGCCGGCGCCGTTGCTGATCAGCGTGGGCGAGCTGGTCATCTGGGCGCTCTCGTCGCCGCTGCCGGAGGAGAGCTCGAAGGGCGACTGGGCCCTGCGGCCCCTGGACAGATTCAGGGCGCTAGAGGTGTCGAAGGTGTGCATGGCCGGGTGCGGGAAGGGGTACTGGAAGCTCTCGGCTTCTGGGTAGGCCGTCGTCTCGGGGACGTAGAGCTGGGCAGGCGATCTGGAGGATCGGGCGCCGCTGACGGGCTGGTGGATGACCGATGTGTGGACTGGGCTGGGTGTTCTCGCGTACAGCAGAGCCGCGGATGTCTGGAGCTTGGCTCTCTTGACCAGTGTGGGTTCAGCGGGTAAGGCTGCCAGTACGTGTTCGGTATTGATGACGGTCTCGCCGCAGATGCCGAACTTCTCGCGGATGGCCTCGAGCTGGGCCTTGAGTATGTGGTTCTCCTTGCTGAGCTCCATGACCCTCTGCTCGAGGACCATGTCGTTGAAGCGCCTCTTCTCGCGTGAGCGCTTGGCGGCCTCGTTGTTCCTCCTGCGCCTGTCCCAGTAGCTGTCGTCTTTCTTGTTATCAGGGATGAACTCGCGCTGCTTGCGCTGGGAGAAGAGCTCCTTGCGCAGGTCGAAGTTGCTGCTGTTGGAGTTATTGTCAAAGTTGTCTGGGTGTCTCTGCATGTCCTGGCCCTGAAGGTTCTGGCCAGGGTGCTGTTGCTGCTGCTGCTGCTGCTGCGGCTGTTGCTGCTGCTGCTGCTGCTGTTGCTGCTGGTGCTGCATGTGCTGCGGCTGCGGGTGGTGAAGCTGCTGCTGCTGCTGCTGGAGACCCAGTGGGCCTCCGTGGTGACCTGGGTGGGTCATGGGCGGGAGGGGGCCGTGGGCGTCGTGGCCACCGTTGTGCCCTCCGTGTCCTGCGTGAGCCATCGTGTGAGAGGCCGGCATGCTGTTGCTATTCAGACACGCGGTCTCACCATTGATGGGCGATCCACTCTGCCGGGCAATGAACTCTGCCACCATAATTTGTTTTCTCAGAACATCTGCAAGCAGAGAAGAAAAGGAGGCTGGCGTTATTATTTACGAAAATATTATTTAGGCGGCGATTTATCCTAACAATTATTATTTGCCTCGCTCGCTGTTCTCGGGGCCTTGGAGTTATAGCCACGGCGACGCGGAAAATTAGGGGGGCGAAGACACCGACGGCTCGACTCGGATAAATAGATACGCCCGAACGTCACCGGTTATTTATAAAACACGAGAGGAGCACACTCGGAAGCCGCCTCTCTCTCGGCCGTCGCTCGGATTTCGAAAAGCGGCTCCGCTTTCCACGTGCTCGGCGAAAAACAACAACGATCGTCGCGGAGGAGGAAGGCATTATACTACGAATTCCTCCGGCAAAAAAAAAGAGCTCAGCACGTTCCGCCTCGTCATGGACGGAGCGGCGGGCTCGTGAGTTTATCGGCTCGCTGCAACGGTATAGAGAAGCACGTGGACTGGCGATTACGCCGCGGCGAGAGTCTCGTGCACGTGACACACGGAATCGTCGTCGTCGTCGTCGTCGCCGCAGTGCCAAGAAGAAAATTGCGCGCTCTGCATACGCGTGCGTTGCCCCGCTTCCATCTCCCACTCTCCTCTCTTCCTCCGTGTCTCTCTTTCTCTCCGGCTCAATTGCCGCGTCTCGTGATGCCTTCGTTCGCGACTGTTTATTTGGAGCTCGCGCGCGGAACAATGAGACTTCCTGTTGCATAAGCACTTGTTTTTCGTAACGAAGTGTCAACTGCGGGTTCTCTCGTTTTTTTTTTTATCTGCGAGCTGCGACTGCAGATAAAGCGGCTCCCCCCCTCAATGCCGAATTGGGCAAGCCCCAAGTTCAGTTGAGCAATCCGCCGTCGGTGGATTTGCCGTTTGCTAAGAATCTCGGAATTTCTAAGCGCGGAATCAGATAAAACGCGCGCGCGCGCATATCGCCGTGGGAATCCAAAGCCTTTCAGTTCGATTTTTACCCCGCGGATTAACATACAATGTGTCCGCCTCGCGGGCGCGCATTGATTCGCGCGATTGCGCAAACCCGCCGCCGTCGCCGACGAGCGAGCATCGCCGCGTGTCGTAAGAGAGCCCGCGAATTCCGCGGCCGCCCTTTTGCGCAAACTCGCGCCGCGCGCCCCGGCCACGTGCCGCGCTCTTGACAGTGAATATAGAGAAGCCGAAGCTTCGAATCATGCGGAGCACGTATGAAAGTGTGCGTCTGTGTGCGCGCGCGCGCGCGGGAGAGACTCACGTGCCGGAATCGAACACGCGGCCTCCTTCTGCGTGTCCTCAAGCGATCGAGGCCGCTTTTTGCTCTCCCCCTCCCCCCGCCGCTTTGCTCTCAAGGAGGATTTCCGAATTTCGGACTGACCTGATTCCGAGCCGCGGAAGCGTTCCTTTGAAAAAATCTACGTTTTCTAATTTTGCCCAGTGCGCAAATAGTTTTGCTTTATTATCGACTATATTCAGTCGACGGAAATCGATACACTTTTTTTATCGACGCGTCGCCGAGAGCCGCGATCCAATTTATTCACAACCGCGCGCATTCATTTTTCGTCGCCCGTACACCGAGCTGTAAGTCAGCGTGGATATTTTTGTGAATCCCCCGAAATTAATCCACGTCGCTAATCTCTTTCCGCGAAGCCACCTCTCTTCCGGGAGCATCATCGGTCAGTTTTCGGTGAGTCACGCATTATTTGGACCCCGGGGCCGAGAGAGAGAGAGAGAGCCTCGTTAATCGCGTTGCGTCGAGTTGAGCAAGTACGAGCCCCGAGTCTCCTTCGCGCGAGAGCGCTGCTTCGTCTCGATTGATTCATGCGCGGGTTGCGTCATACCCCTCCCCGAAGGCATTAGTCAGACGATTGTTTTCCGAAAATAACGGATTACTCCTTTTTTTTTTCGTCGACTCGCCGTCGCCGCCTGCCAATTAGCTCGCACGTGAGAGAGCTTATTGAGTAACCGCCGCGCGCGGCGTTATCGCGAAAAAAAACAAGCAGCGCGCGCGCGCGAGGAAAAGCCGGCCGCGCGCCGCTTAATCGACGCGTTTGTAATACCCGGCGAGCTCACGTGTCGGGTAAGCGTGAGTCCGATCAATCGGCCGGACCCGCGATTTCATTAAAACAGAGAGAGAGAGAGAAAAAAAACAACGGAGAAGGAGAGGCAGAGCATCGCGCGACGGACATAAATACGGAGAGGCACTTGTCTCGTTGACCGGCCGCGTGACACCGGACGGAGAGCGCGGCCGGCCGTTCACGTTTTTCCCTCCGGGCGCACGTTTTTAGCGGCTCTCTCTCTCTCTCGCGATTATTTAAAGAGCGACGTCACGTTCGCGCGCTTCAACCTCGCGAGGGAAAGAGAGAGAGAGAGAGAGGTGTCATCGTTTTCATAACGCTCACGTTCTCGCCGGCTCTAATCGCGAGAGGCACGTGAGAGAGGCTACCCCGCGGCCGTTGCGCAATACTGCCTAAGCACGTGGCGCACTTGATTCGCATGCACTCGCCTCCTCCGCTCTTGTTTTTTTTTTCTATCTCTCTCTCATCCACGAGCTGCTCGCCGGGAGAAAGATATCCTGCACTGCGCTCGTGAATAGGCGAACCGCCTCTGTGCCTCAAATTTCGCGCGTTACGCAACGCGGAGGCTCTCTCGGCCGCGATAAGATAAGAGCCGCGATTTTTTTTTTTTTTTTTCAGCCGATACCGCCGAGGGCGTGGAGGAACGACCTCTGCGCGCTTATCCCTTTTGTCCGCAGAAGCCCGGCAGATAAAAAGCGCGAGTCTCCGATTCGGGATTCCCCGCGAGATAACGGTACGTGTGTACACCACACACCGACCGCGATTCGCGTTGCTCCTGATTTACGAGCGACGATCCCATTCGGCGGGGGGGGGGGGGCTAAGTGGCGATCGCGATACGCCGCTGATATTTCGTCGCTTATGAAACGTTGCGAAGGTTAAGTAAGAGGTGTAAACCGGCTCTCCGGCGCGGGGCGCTCGATCGAAATCGCCTCTCTGCCAAGTACTAATACCGCTCGCGCTGCAACTTGCGTTCCGACTTGCGCAAACACGGAGAGAGAAAGAGAGAGAGAGAGAGAGAGAGACGGTGTTTGCTCGGCGCGATAAGCCGCGCGCGGCTGTTAAAAGTTCGTTAGAAAAAAGTAATCGGGGTCGCGGAGCGGGGATTTTAATTAACCGTTGCGCCGCAAGAATTCGGCGGCCGCGCTTTCAGGATAATGGGCCGACTAACGGAGCGCGCGCGCGCGCCGCGAAGACCGCCGCCGAGAGAGAGAGCCGAGGAGGAGAGAGAGAGAGAAGAGGGGCGTCCGAGTTTTCATAACATTACGTAAGGTTGCGTCAAGCGGCGCCTCATCTCCTTCGGAATATTTCGGAGGAAAACAGAGTCTACGACGGTATTTGCATTTCCTGGCAAACGTTTGCTCTCTCGGCCCGCTTTATCAATCCGCGCGCCTACACACATGTACCACGCGTCGAAGCAACGCGCGGCAGGGTTAAAGATCCGTCTTAGCCCGGTACGGTGTCGGCCGATGCAAAAGTGTCACGACGCGGTGCGGTGCAATAATGCGAGTGTGTGGCAGTGGCCGAGTTACGCCGTTTCGCGGCCACCGCCGTCGCCGCTCGCGTGCCCTCGTATATATATATACATGTACGTACGCTTGGCAATTGATTTTTCACGGCGCGACGACGTAACTGGCCGGCCGTCGATATATAATATTCCGCCGATAACCCCCGGGTTTTCAGCGGCCGTTTAACAGGCGAGAGGAGGAGGAGGAGGAGGAGGAGGAGGCGAACGGTCCTCTTCCCGGGGAAGGTCACCGCTCGCGGCGGACACCGTTAGATGCGATCTCTAATGAAAAAAGAAACGGTACAAGTAGCTGTAAACGCCGAATCGTCCTTGCCGAGGGATCTCGCTCCTCTCTCTCTCTGGCGGACGTTACGTAAGTCGCGTACTTGCGCGTATACGTGTGTGTGTGTGTGCGTAGGAAGATGTGGGTCGCAGATTGGCCGCACCGCGGCTACACCGCCGATAAGATAAGGTGCAGCGAAGCGCTGCCCTTCGCGCGACGACGACGACGACGAGTTTCTGCAAATTAGGCCGTGGCCCACTTTTCCCCGGTGCCGCGAGAGAGCCGCCGAGAGAGAGGAGTTGGAGGGGGTCGCGGTACCGTTCCGCGAGGATCGAGATCGATCGCCACGTGCTTTTCTTAGAGGATCGACCGTTAATTCAGCCTGAGCTCTCTCGTATATGCTCGTTCCTACAGTGGGATACGGGGAGTTAGTCGCGTGCCGACCTCGGCGGTGACGCAATCATTGGGGGAGACCTTCCGAGCTGCTGCTGCTCCTCGTTATCGCGGCTCGATTCTGTATTTTTTTTTTTCTTTTTTTTTTTTTTCTTCAGCCTGCACTTCCTGTACGTGCTTTTCCGAGTCGCGGGAGAAAAACGTGACGCGCGCCGATGATGCAACTTCGCGGGAAATCGCTCGGCTATATTTGGATTTGTGGATCGACGCTTTTGCTCCGCGCAGCGCAGGCGGTTTTTACGATTTTTCATCGGAGTGATTCACTAGGATTTTTCTCGGGTTTATTTCGGGCAGATTATTCTGAATTCGAAGCGGGTCTTAATTTGTTTTGTGTTCGAAGTGTGATTTCTAGGTGGTTTTATCGCCTAGAATTGCGATTTGGTTATTTTTTTGCGTTGTCAAACCGAGATATTGCATGAATTGAAATAATTCGCTAGATTGTTTACTCGCATCGTCATATGAGATTGCATAAATTAAAGTGATTCATGGACGAAGAATTAAATGTAATTGATTAATATTATTTTTTAGAACTACGCAAATGGTTTTTAAATTAGTTTCAGTTTAACGCTTGTCAAAATAAAATGTTTTTGAAAAATTTTGCCAACGAGTTTTCCGACTCGTGCTTTACTGCCATAATTCAAATATTTCTGTAAATCTCGTCAGAAAAAGAAATTATCGCAATTTCTAACATATTTTAACATTTGCAATTTTCCAACATTTCAAGTTTTACACGTCATTATAATCAATTAGTAATTTCTTAATTTTTACTTTTCAGTGCATTTTCAACAATAAAAAGTAGAAATCGACAGTGTCAAATTCTTTCAATTTTCACATTCCATTTCTACTTCAAATAATTACCAACTAATTTCATTCTTCAATCCACTCGCCTAAAAGTTCGCTTTCGAACACGTACCCCAACGACCCAATAAAATTCGCCACAAAATCAAAATCACCTCCCCAGAACCCGACGCAAATAAATCATCGCGTACTCCTCCGCTCAACTCGCTCCCATTGACTCTTTTCTCGCCCTCGCATTTCTCGGAAACGAGCGGCCGAGCCTCCCCCGGGGGGTGGTGGAATCGTCGCTCGAATTTTTTCCCTCGGCTCGCCCCGCGCGCGTCACCGTCGCGCGCGCACAGCTCATCGGCCACTTGATGCGCTTGCGTCAGCCGTACGGCACACACAACACAACTCTCGACTCGCGCATTTTCCTCGAAAATGTTTCTCGGTCGAGCGAGGAGAGCAGCCGAAGGCACGCGGCCGCGCGGATCGATGCCGGTGTGTGTGTGTGCGGCGCGCTGCGAGGCAAACGCTTTAAAAAACGAAAAACAAAAAAAAAGGGGTAATCGTAGTATGCGAAACTCACCAATCGTGAAAGGTTCCCTGGCGAAGGAAGCCGGCGAAACGTTGCGCTCCACTTTTGAGCGATCACTCGTTCATGCGCCGAAGGGGAAGGCCGAGTCGCCGATCTTGCTCTCTTCACCTGCACCGTAACTCTCACAATAATATTATAACTCAACAACAAATAAGCCGTCTCACAGTCTCCGGCTCTTTGATTTCACTCTTCGTGCAAGAATAATAGTAATTGTAATGGTGTATTAAAACAGGCGGCGAATAAATTCCGAAGTAGTTCACAACACTCTGCGATATATCTCTCTCTGGTGTGTATATATTGGTATATGTTTCTTTCAAGCGGTGTGTCTCAATGAAGAGAAAAAGCACGTCCGCTCGGTAGGACAGCGCGCTGCCAACTGAATGCTCGCGGTTCTCTCGCTCGGCTGCCGTCCGTCGGCCTCAATGTCGCTCTCCTCGCCTCCGCACTTGCTTTCCGTCGTCCGTTAGAGCGTCGTAGGTGGGGGAGAGCGGCAGACGCGAGCCGCCGCCGCAGCCGCCGCCGTCCGGGGGAACGTTTACGCGAGGCGGTATATAGCTTCTACTCCTGCGCTGCCTGCACCGGCCGAGAGGGAGAGAGAGCGAGAGAGAGAGAGAGAGAAAGCGCCCCTCTCGCGCTCCGCACGCTGCTGCTCTCTATATTGCTCCCCGCGCGATGTTGTACGCCTCTGTTTACAAAAGCACGCCGAAAGCACGAAAACGCGCCGCCGAGAGCTTTCGGTGGGCCTCGAGGCGAAGCTCCCGGGGCCTTTTAAAGCTCTGTTTCTCGAAGCCGAGGGAGGAACTCCGGCTCTCAAGTTCAAGTGCAGCCGAACCCGAGAGAGGAGAGTTCACCTGCCGGGCAGATATCGCGTAATAAAATTAAGCGGAGAGGTTTCTTTGTCTGCCCCACCTCCGCGTGCGCCTCCTCCCGCGAGTCGCGCAACTCCCTCCACTCGGCCCCGGCCGGCTCCCACTACGAGATTCGCGCCGACGCGAGATCCCGATAGTCGGGAGAGAGAGAGAGAGAGAGAGAGAGGAGCAGCGAAAGCTGCAGGAGCCGCGGCGGCGATTAGATTGCGGCGCGACGCCACGCCGCGTGCATCGACGCTGCGCTGCGTGCGACGAATCACGTTGCCCCCGAGCGATATGCGCTTGGGTTTTCGGTTGATGTGGGTACGGTGGATGAGAGCAGGTTTAGAAAGGGGTTGTAGGTTGATTGTTTGTGCTTGCGTTCTAATCGTTTTTTAATAAGATAATTTATTAGACGAGTTATTTTTGGGGACGAATCGTTTATCTTTGTATTAAAGCAAAAACTTTGGGATAATTTAAAAGTAGAATATTGCGTTGATTTTTGTCAGATTTTATAATAACGCTTTTATTGCAGTAGCAGTAAATGTTGTAAATTTGATGAGGCAAAACCTTTCAACTATAATCTCTGATTATTATAAGGCGGTTACTTAATTTAGCAATTTCTGCAATAAAACATAATAAGCAGTAGAAACATAAACAGACATCGCGCATATTGCAATGTTTTCATTGTTGAATCAAGATTTCTCAACGTTAGCTAAAGCAACTAAAATTAATTGATAAGCGGCGATGAATAAAGTCCCCGTTACTTTTACCCAGATATATCCATTAAGTTATATGAAATTTAACGACTTTTGTAAGAATGAGTTAACGCAACGAAAAAAGAAAAAGAAAAATCAAGGCTACGCGCGTTTGCAATATTGACGCATAAACGGTTAACTACAAAGAGTAATTACATAGTGGGAGCTTACGAGAAGCTTACATGATATTTGAGAAAGAATGCTTGCGTAATGAGCAGAGTATTTTGTTTTGTTACGGTACGGTGAAAGATGATGTGCGCAGAAAAGAAATTAATAATTGTAGCGGATTGCGCAATTGACTCGCTCGAGGAAGTAATTATAAACGAAATGCAAAGTTTAAAAACGTACACAAATGGGATCGCGTTATCGAAAAACTTTTTGCTCCCGTTTTCCTTTGTGTCTTATTAATGCGGTCCTTTCGTGACTTGCGCGAACTACGTGTGTCCCAATAATAATTGGAAAATTTATACATCCTCCTAAATAAACTCAATGACTCACGAGATGTACGATTTCGTGCAATATATTTCAAGAGAAATGCGCTTCATTCCGTTTTGTTTGCTTTACCTCGGAATCGACGAATTTAGTTTTTCGGAGTACCAAGTTACTCCGGATAAGAGCAATTATTAAAAGCAACAAGCGAGGAGTTTCGCGAGAAGGAAAAGTTTGAAAAGACCGAGTCGTTAAATAACGCGACGATGTTTGATTAATAGAGGGCAGTGCTACTGCTATATATCGATTCAGTAGTAACGTCCCGCACCGATCGAACAATCTATCATTTATAATGCGCGATGAATCGATGTTGGTTGTGCCGTGATTTATTTGACAGAGGCATTTTTCTACTAAATCAGTTTGTAAATTGTTAGTTTACGTAGTTTGCGAACGTTTCGCGATAAACGTAACGCGTCCGATTGCAGCGGATGACACTTTGACGAAAGGCAACAAGAAGTATTTTTGGCAATCGAGTCGACCGATAGAGCAGTTATCGAGTAAATTGTTTAGAATTTTACGGGCACCTCAATTTCGTAAATTTACAGAATTGTTTTCAGCTGAAAATGCACAAACTGCTTACAAACGTTTCGCAAAGCGATTATAATTTTTAGAAATCTTTGTTCGCGCTCAATTTCGCTTAAAAACGTTCGAAGGATAATACGTCTTTGTCACTAAGGAATGTCCGTCTACTCCACTTAAAAAAATAACTTTCAAACTGCATAGTAAAGCCAGCCGGTAACCCAATATTCTAAAAGTCAGGCACACACCACACTACGTCCCGTTCAAAAAAATCCAAAATTCAGCGGCGAGAATCCAAAAATCCCTCCCGAACGCCCCTTAAAAAAAGCAGCTCATTCCGAAAATCGCGCGACTCCTCGGCTTCGCACCTGCGTTCCCTCCGGATCGGATTCCTCCTCGGGCGACTGCTGCCGCTTTGTGGCGTTCGCCGAGAACATCGTTGACCTTGACATTGGCTTGCTGCTCTATTTTTATCGGGCTCGGTTCAACGTCTCGCGCGATCTCCTCCTCCTCGCCTTTTTTTTCTCTCTCTCTCTCTCTATCCTCTCCTCTCGGCTCTCCGGTCGCGGCGGCGCCGATTGGCTCGATTCGACGAAATTGTTATTTTCGCTCTCTCTCTCTTTGCACTTTTATCGCGCGCGACGACGACACGGAGCGAGTATTGTCGAGCTCGATCTGCATAAAATTACGATAATAGACAGAGAGAGAGAGAAAAAAAGGGAGAGAGAGAAAGAGTCGGGTTGAATCACCGAGAGTTCGGGAGAGCGAAAATTTCCGAATGCACAGTGTCGCCGAAGAGTTACGTAAGCCGCTTTCGGCCTTTGTCGACGGTGCCGGACTGGAATTACGACTCGCCGCGTGCACACACCGGGAATGGCTGATTTTTTTTCGGCCAAGTTTTTAGTTTTCGGATTTAGGCGTTGTTTGCTTTATTTTGCTTAATTGCGCCTGGAACAAGGAAAATTGCGAGAAAAATAAAATCATAAAAGCGCATAACATTCTTTCTTGATTACGACCAAATATTGTGCCGCGGAGCAAACAACGCTCTCTCTGCATATTAGATTCTGCATTAAGTGCGTTTTGACTTGATTAACCGTTAAATTGAAAAATTTATGTAAGCCACTTGCGAGATTAATGTGCCTCTTCGCGAAACTGCAATGTCATTTAAATGCAATTAACGAAATGTTACGAGAACCCACGCAAATTCGTGTCCAAATAAACCGAAAACTCGCACTGGCAAAAACGAAGGTTAACACACACAGCCAGGCGTCGCGTCCCGACGAAAAATTCGTCCCGTAATTAGATTTCCTCCGCGTCGGCGCATCTCTCTCTCTCTCTCTCTCGCCATAATTCGGCAAATAAAGGCGGCTAAGCCCGCTTTTTTTCTGGCCGATTCGATTCGGTAAATAGCTCTCGAAAACAAAGAATGGAAGGAGAGACAGAGGCGAAACACGCCTCGCAGCCACTTTCCCTCTCTCTCTCTCCCTCATTCTCTCCTCCGTCGTCCTCCGGCTCCTAAGCTCGGCCGAAATGCCAGACAACGAGGGCATCAGCCCCCATGAATCACCAGGCACGCGGGTCACCTTCACTTTTTATGTAATTTTGTTAACTTCTCCTCCTGCGCCGGGCGCCGGGGCTTCGTCTCCCCGCGCGCGCGCGCAACGGCCGCCGACCGGCCCGCGAGGCTGCTCCCCCTCTTTTGTTGCGTTTATATACGCGCGGTTAAAAGGCATTTTTGTTCGCCCGCGGAGGGAGGGAGGAATGCCCGGCTACGGGCGAGATTTACAGCACCTGACGAAACTCGGCGCTCTCTCTCTCTCTCTCTCTGCTCGGGGTTGTCGACGCTGCCTTTCTTTTTCCCCGCTTTCTTTGATTAGCTCGGGGAATGAATTTTCGCGTTTGTCCGAGGTGTATGTAAGGTTGGCTGGGAAGGTAATTTAGCTTTTTTTTCGGCGCGGAGAGGCCGCATGAATGGGACGGACGGACGGAAGGCGAATCGAGATTACGGCCGGCGAGACGAGTTTGTGCGATAAGCGGTGTACTGTACTTTTAAATATTGACGAAATTAGAATTTAAAATAGGAGGAATTATCGGGGATTCTGGTGAATCAGAGATTATGAATTATCTGAGTCAGTAATAAAACAATTGATAATCTAGTATAATATGTCGATAGAAGATTCTTGTACAGTTTATAAACTTGAAACCTCGTCATATCTAAACTATAAAAAGAATTCTTTGTTACCACGGCGTATATCGACTGCTATCGAAAATTATGATTTAAATTTTTGTCGCCGCGACGCGGTAAATCATGCATAGGCCAGCCGCTGAAAAAATATTCAAATCGCGTATGTATATACACTGATTCCTAAAACTGAATCACACGAATCGTTTCTCGAACGATCGCATTTTTCAAACTCCCCCCGGCCGGACGGCCGTTGCGTAACATCTCGCCCACATCGGGTAAGATCACGTAATATCTCAAAACGAATCTGACCGCGCTTCGACAACAAAATACCCATCCGATAAGTGCGTCACGATCCGCCTCTATTACGCTTATTAAAAATAGTCGCGCAATCCCCGACTCCGTAAACAAGACGCGCGCTGCGCATCACAAAAAGCTCTCTCTCTCTCTCTAGGCGTATAGTTACTTTCTCGCGACGCAGAATAATCGGCGGAAAGCTCTGCTAGCTCGCAGCAGCAGCGGCGGCAGTTCGTTGCTCGCTCATTTATTTTCGGTGCATCGGCGGTGGTTGTAAACGTCGCCCACGCCGGTATTTTTAGTCGTTGTGCAATAGCCGCGGGAGCATTTATTTACTCCGGATGTGTGCACGCGCGCGCGCGCGAGAGAGAGAGAGAAGTTCAGGTATACGACGCAAATCGGGGAGGGAGGGAAGAAAAAGTTCGAGAACGAAATCGTTCGGCGAACGCTTCGGCTGGCCCGGATTCAAGAGGTGCACGATAGACGCGTAATAAGCCCCGGGAGAGTTTGGTGCGTAGAATCGGGGAGGGAAATTTTCGACGAGGAGCTGGTTTTATTCATTTTTGTGAATCATTGTTTACGCGGCCGCGGTTTATTTGGGGAATACGCGATTGGCCGGTTTTCGAGCCGAGCGATTTCTCGCTGCGTTTCTCCTGATACTCTATATATCCGGGGGGAATCCGCTAATTCGATTTTGCGGCGATTTGCGTAATTTTATTCTATAGGCGGCGAATTCGATGAATCGACGCGGAGTTTAGGGAATGCTTGCATCAGCATTGTACTGCATAGAAATTTTGAGAATACAGCTGATGCGAAGATGAGTTTGTTATACGTTGAACCAGTTTGTGCAAGTTACAAATTAGTTGGAACGATTTTCTAGATTTGTCTTTCTACGTGTTAACAAGTGACCTTTTAATTTTAAACATTAGTAAGATGCTTAAATTCTGCCATCAACAGGCGCATAAATTTCAATCGTTCAAAACAATTTAAAGTAAAACGCAGAATATTAAATGTAACTTTGCGATTCTTGGTATTGTGTGTTTAAAAATAATGTTACTATTACGTTGTATCTCTTTTGTTATCTATATACATTTGTAACAAATTTCACAAACATGATAATATTTTGATATTAGTTCTACGCTTCATTCTAACTAACGATGTACTACATATATTTTGTACTACAGCTACGCTATACTACATACGTTTTAGAATAATTTTTTAAATTGAAAGATAATCATCCTAATTTATACCCTTTAGAAAACTTTCTCACGACTCATTCGTTTTCAAACCACACTGTAAACTATCCCAAGAACACCAGTCCACTTTTCTCCAAAAACAAAAAAAAAAAGCGTTATACGATCACGCAGGTCCGAGAGGCTTCCGCGTGCGTTTTCTCCGCGGAAAAAAGCCGCGAATCCAACGACAAAGAGCCGGGCGCCGGTCAACCTTTCCACTTGCAAGTCCGGGCAATCACCTTACAGTGCCGCCTGCTAAATTCAGCGATTGCGCTCTTCTTGCGCGCCCACTCGAATATATACTTTTCAGGAGGGAGGTGAGTCGGTGCGTTCGAGAAGATTCGCGGTAAGGAAAAATTGGCTGCTTCTGTGGAAGGATTAGCGAGAGATTTCGATTTAGAGTTTTAATTTTCGTTGTGATATTTGTTTTAAAAAGATTGTAAGTTGCCAATTCGGTAAGAATCGTTTAAATTTAATAAAAATTATTAAGTTTAATTGAAATAGATAAAATTTAATTGAAACCCCGATGACTTTGAAAATGTTTGATAAAAAGACCTGATAACTTTGAAAATATATTTACTATTGTAGAAAATTCTTTTATAAACGCGATAAAAATATTTTCCCGATACAAATAAAAATGTTAATAAAATGTATTTATTTTATAATTGATAAATAATCAATAAAGCAAATAACTGCCGATAGCGCACATAATATTACAGACTTATAATATTATATCAACGAAGCTTTTGCAATTCTTCTGGGAAAGTTTAACGTACTCGAGCACTGAGGTAAAAAAAATATTTGCTACCGATAAGTCATACCTTATTGATATTGATTGCTTACAAAATATTTTAATTCCATTGTATATATTTATCTTTCACAAGTGCATACTTTAATACATCGTACCTATAATATTTATTCGTTACTTGGATGCACTAAAAGACCAAAATTTTAAAAATATAATTGACAAAAAAATGTATCATTCTTTTTTAAAGCATCAACGAAGACTTATTTCACACATTTGAGTATATAAAGTAATTAAACAAAATTTGATTCGAAACAATCAACGTTGCACCTAAAAATCTTCCATCAGCCGCAAAACCGAACTCTTGTATCGCAGCGCAAAATCAACCCTCTCCCAGTGCTGCTCGAAACGTATTCAAAATAGTCGTTGAATTCGATAAGCAGCCCGGCGATAATGTCAGAAAAGAAAGGTCTGACCGCAAAACGTCATTTTTGCAGCGGAGAACCGCTCTCTCTCTCTCTCTCTCTCTCTCTCCGCGCGCTCGCCTAGAGGAGACGGGAGAAAGTGTAACTGTTAAAGTAATAGTGACGATGCAGGTGTAATCGGGATTGCGCACGCGAGCGCCGTCTAAGCGCGGCTAGAAACTCTATTTGCGCCAATGTAATACGATTCACGGCGTCTTTCACTCGCGCCTGGCGAGGATTATGTTCGGATATGTGAGCAGAGGCCTGCAATTTGCCGCGCGCGCTTTTTTCGCGATCGCTAAGAGGAAGGCTAAGGGGGGCAGTTTCGCGACGAGGATGTGCGCTGGAAAAGCGGCGCTGAATCGAGAGTTTGGGAGATTGAAGGAATTTTTAAAGAGTTTTGTAAAATCGTAAAATTGAGTATTAAGTTCGCACAGAAAAATATATTTTTATTTCCTTTCCTTTAATCAAAAATCAAAAGTATTTTCTTTTGATGTGCTCGCAAAAAGTATGTAGCGCGTTAATTGTTTTTAAATCAAGAATTAAGACGTCAGATCGCTTCCTAAAACCGGACTCGCCGCGTTCACGCCAAAATCGAAATTCAATCCCGAGAAAACGGAAAAGTAGTTTTCCAAGAAAGTCGCGCGTCGACTTCCCGGTCGTTACCCGCCGACTCGCCTCGCTCGCGCAACTCGATTTCGGCGGTCAAGTTCGGGGGTCAAAAATCCCGATGACGCCAACCTCCTATCGCATAATTCCGCGCTCTCTAAACCGTCCCCGAAAAACAGCCTCTCTCGCTTTGTTTGTGTACACAAACAACGTCCGGGCCGATTATAACGGTAGATCGAAAGAGAGAGAGAGAGAGAGAGAGAGGGAGAACCTACTTGGCTCGCGGTACTTTCATCGGCCAAGTGAAAGCAATATGAAAGTGCTTGATTGCAAAGTAGAAAGGTGAAATGTACGATAAAAAGACGAACGCTCGCGCGCGCGAGCTCCGTTACGTGCCGGCCGCGAGAAGGAGACGGAAAATTACCGGTCGGCCCATTTCTGGAGAGCGCAGCCGAGCCGAGAGGAGCAGTCGGGAAAACGCAGCCCTTGAAAGGGAAACGGGGAAGGTCAGACGGTGGGCAGGAAACTATAGTATACCTGCGCATCCGATTTTTTTTTCTTCTTCTCGACGGCGGTGTGACTTGATGGAATCTGGGGAAAGAGGGAAGGAATGCGATCCGATTGTGCGGATTCTTATGGTCGAATTCGGGGGAGAAGCGAAAAGGAATTTACAAAGTCCTTTGGTTTTTGAGTTCAATTTTATTGCGGTACTGGTTAATAAACTGTATACGAATAACGTTTAAATTTAAAATTGTTTTACGTCAGTTTATTTATTTATTAAGCTCCTCAAGTCTGCACTGTAGCGCAGCGCGTTAACTCGAAAGAAGCGATTTAATAAATTTTATTAAATCGCGTATTATTCGATAAAATTGGCAGCTGTGCAGACGCGATGGACTTGTATTTTTACCTGCGTCGAATGCAAAATCGAGCAAACCGATCAAAAATTAATAGCGCCTCGCAGGTGTCGTTCTGGATTTCATAAAAATATATATCGACAGGCAGCTTCGACGGATTTTCTGATCCCTGGCCTGTCGGGCAGGAATAATTTAGCGAGTGCCGTTCGTAAAAGAGAAAAAAATACTTTTAACCCACATATTCTCTCGAATTGATTGAGGCGTCTTGCCTCGTTCGATTTTAAAAAGTAAAAATTCTGCCGAGTCGCTCGGAATGTCTTTTAATTTAAAGGGGAATTTTGAATACCTAAATTACGTTAACGACTGCAGGTAAACGATAATTTGTCTCGGAAGGAAAATACGCGCAACTTTCCAAATAAATAATTTTACACTTACCTTAGTGAATTATAAATGGCCAGAAAATAACCCGCCGGTGCATTTACTTAAATTTACCTTCGATACACTTCGCGCGAGATTATCCATCAGCGGTCAATCTCGACAAATAAACGAGCTGTAAAAAGGCGAAAAACGGCCATCATCTATCAAAACGCGATCTTTCTCACATCTCGAGCTCGAGAGACAGTCGGCGTCGGCCGACATTAACATATCGCATTACACATTACGGTACTTTTCAACGTAACACTTTCTCCTCCGGCTCGGGGGGCACGAAGAAAAAAAAAACAGGCACACACCGCGCTGGTCGAGAAAAGAAGCGGTGCACCGTTCTCGAAAACATCCTCTCCAGCACTTCCGATTGTCGAATGTATAGTTACGCGCTCGCCACACACACACACACACCACGTAATTCGCTCGCTCGCTCTCCGGGCGTAAGGAGAGAGAGAGAGAGAGAGAAAAAAAGTTCCTCGGTCATCGGCCGGCTCGGAAGAAAGTTTTAACGCGGAAGGAGTCGTTGACGTCGTCGCGCGCGCGCGCGCGTTGAAAGGTCCCGTCCGAGTAGGGGAAGTTGTAACAGGTGTCGATAAACCGGCGAACTTTCTTTCTAACTATATACGTAATGGGGGCCAGCCGAGGTCGATGATTCCGAGCGAGCCCGGGAGTTGTTACGAGAGAGTCGACGGCGAACATCCGCCTTCGAATGTCAATGACGCCGGGGAGAGCCCGATTACTGTCATTACGAGAGAGAGGGAGAGTAGCGCGAAATTTTTTTTTTGCCGGACTGCACGCGGAGTGCTTTTTCCTTTTTTTTTTTTTGCTTTTTGCGGTGGACGCTGGGACGCCTTTTTCGAAATTCTCGCGGTTTGCCCTCGTAATTGACGATTGTTTACTATAGCCGGCTGTATTTAGTGCGAGATGTGGCCTACTTTTTTTGTTTTGTGTAAAGGTAGTTTTGGGGCACGATGTACGTATGTACGTGGAACATTTTTTAATTTTTTTAATATGAGTATGGATAATTTATGAAAATAAACTATAAAATTTTGATTTATAGGAATATTGATATAATTTCTCTTAATTAAGATAGTTGCATTCCATGAATTTTTTTCAATGTTTGATACAAAATTCTTGAACATATATTCGGTTACCACATACTGGAAGTTGAGCATATTTAAATTACCAACCTAGAAGCGCATATTTCAAGTTCAAAAACGTTTTATATAAACCCATTTTACCAGATACCACAGGCAGCTTTACGTCATTGGAAATTAATATCGAAGCCCGTAAAATATCACTCCCAATAAAAGCCAGATAAGAAACCCGCCTTTTTTCCCTCCAAAATCGAGCAATCAAAAGACGAAACAACCCGAAAGAAAGCCGCGGCAGCTGAAATCACCCGGAACGTTATAGTTTTCGAAAAAAGTAAATGCTCCGGAGCTGAAAAAAGCGCGGACGACTCTCTCGACGGTCGATTACCGGATATCTATTACGGTTATAAAAGGCGCCTCGCAATGCCGGAGAGGCGTTCGATGCACACACACACACACACAAACACACACACCTCCTTTTGAGAGCGCAGCGCGCGCCGGCGTTTCTCCAATTTCACCGGTTTTACGGCCAGTTACATTATCACTTTCTTTGGCGCCGAGCGAAAAACTGGTTTTTTCCCGCGGCCGACTCCCCCCCTTTGATGCGCGCTTTTTGGGAGATTAGCGGACGTTTGAATTACCAGAATTCCCGGCTTTTATGGAGTAATGGGCTAATAAAAGCTCTCGAGAGACTTTTTACGAAAATGGTTGGACTCGTCGCGCGGGAATTTTGAGGTTGTCGTCGCTTTGTTTATTGAGATTTTTTTAATACTTATTGAGGATATAGTTAAATTATTGGCGGCATTTTTTAAACCAAGAATATTAACTTTTTATTCGAGTGTGCTGATGATACTATAATATCTTCGTAAATTATTCAGTTTGTCAATACTTAATTCTCTCTCGTCGATAAAAGTTTAAAGCAAAGGCTATAAGGAGAAGAAAAGTTGAATTTTATTGAGCGAATTATTAAACGACTTATTTATTATTAAAAATGTCTACAATGTAGGTTCATACCAAGTAACTATACACCTTGTTTTGATTCAATTTCCTTTTAAAATACCTGTATTATCGCTTCGAATATTATTCCTACATTCATAAAAAAGTAACACAATTTACACGGAGAGACTAAAACAACAGTTACTTTTACTAAAACCCACATTCGCCAACTCCGAGTCTAAACTCCGCATTGCAAAAGAAAGTCCCAGAGACACGTTCCAAAAAAACCAAGCACAAAATCGCGTTCGAGCTTTTGCGAACCGTAGTCAAAAACATTTCGTACAAAATACATTACTTACCAACTAACGCGTGTCATATCTCGAAAACCAGACTTTAACTCAAACGCGACACGTGCAATTTCCTAGAAACCACTTTTCCTTTAACCGTTAGAATGAGATTTGAACGCGTAAACAGAGTGTCGTATCGCGCTTTTGAAAAACGAAGATGTTTCGGTATCGCATAGAGCCGCAAAAGTTTGCGTAGATGGACGAAGTGAAATCTAATAAAATGAACGAACTTCTTGAAGTATAAAAGATAGCGACAGATACGTAACTTGTAAGTGTAAATAGACTTCCTCGTTGGATTTTCTGATCTGTTTTCGAAATGAGGCGAACGAAATTTTCTTTTATCACCTTTTCTTGATTTCAGACTGATATCGCTCATTGATTTGTATTATGCAACTTCTAACTCAAGATAAGAGATAGAATCGATTTTTTATCAAAAATTCTGATCTGATTCTATACATTTCCTCATAAAAGTGACTCTAATTTCGCTTTATTTACTTTAACATTTCACTATCAAAAATGTTCGTGATATGTACTTCTTCGCCTCGTACTTTTATTTGTTTCAAAAAAATCATTGTTTTTTACCGCGCCGTTCGTAAAACTGAATTAAACAAATTAAGCAGTAAACCCCTTAACAATCTTCTCGTATAACCACGCAACCTTGTACACCTATAATGTCTAAATCCACCATCCTCATCAACCGCACGTCTCGTTTTCTTCCTTCCACGGCATCGTAAACAATCGCATCGCGGCCGAAGCCTTACGAGCGCATATAATTGAATTACCAGCCGCGCGGATGCGCAACTCCGCCTTGCAAAACTCTCTTTCCCTCGCAATTATAAAACAATTAATTACTCGAAAAAAAAAAAAAAAAAGGAAAAACCTGCGCGATAAACAGAGAGCCCTGCAAACACGCCGCCGCAGCTCGAGGCGCACCAGGCCCGAAAGAACGAGCGAGTTTTTTCCTCCCCCCTCTTTCTCCCGGCGTGCGCGAGAAGCGTGGCGAGATATCGCGTGTCTCTCTCTCTCTCTCTCTCCCGCGGAGAAAGAGAAAAGGAAACCGATCTTAGGAGCCTCGGAGAAAGTCATTTCTCCTCCCCCTCCGGTGTCGGCCGGTTTTGTTGTGCGCAAGTGAAAGATCGCCTCGTCGGGGGCCGATTGTTTAATAATAAAACGGATTTTTCCGGAAGAGCCGCTGCTTTTCCGCGTCGGGCCACCGGAAAATCGAGCGACGCGCGTCGTGACGTAAGTCCACGTAATCCGCGTCCCGCAATCGCCGAGGCGAGATTTCCGATCGAGTCCTGCGGCGGGTGTTTTTCGAGGCGTATTGTTTTCGGAGGAGAGGCTGCGTGTTCGAGGGGCCTCGATTTGGTTACGCTTAAACGACGACGAAAACGCGCGCGTCGCAAATTGTAAAAAGCGCGTGTACGAATTTTGACAATGGAATGAAGCTTCCCCGACGTGTAATCGGAGCTCATGCTTAATTCATGGCGGCGAGGTTTTTTGGAGTAAAAAAAAAATTAACGACGCCTTTTTTTACACCGGAATATCGAGCCGAAGCGCGCACATCTCGCGTTACGTAAGATTTTCGAGAGCACAAACTGTATACACGTGGAGCCCGAAACAACTCGCGATCTTACTTAATTTTTTCCGGGCCGCGTATTTATAATATCCGCCGCGATCCGAGCTCTTACACACAGCTCGTCCTCTCCGAAATCTCTCTCTCGCGCGCGTCTGCCTCCCTTTTTCAGCGCATTCATTCGGACGTTCAGCGAGAGGACGATATCCTCCTGCAGGCCGGACAAAAAAGACCTTGGGACGAGAGCGCCGCGCGATCAGGGTCGAGACGATAGGGCAAGGCCCTCAAGGCCAGGCCTCGTCGGCAGGCTCCCTCTCCAGACCCGGTGACATGCTAATAGCACCTTCTGGCCCGCTGGGTGTGCGCGTGTGCGTGTGTGTGTGCGCGCGCGTGTGTGTGGGTAAGCGAAAAGAGGAGCATGCATTCCGCCGATGCAGCTACGGTATAAAACTATGCGGCTGGAATTTGAATTTGTTGTAAGGAAGGGGAGGCTGTTTCCGTTTTTTGCGGCTGATTTTTATAAGGGGAAGAGGAGGAGTTATTTGATTGAGCGGTGTGATTTGGGGATTATTTAAAGGCTGCCGAATACGTGATTTTTTTTTTTATGTTGAGATTTCGATTTTGAATTCGTTCGCTCTTCTTTGTGCTGATAAATTTAACTTCAATTCTTTCCTTTATAAATATTAACGTAGGCTGATTTAATATCCATCTCTTCGATAATATTAAAATAAAACAAGTATTTTTCTCAAATAAAACGCTCTCCACCCAACCGATGAATTCCAACAAACGAAAACGCGCGTCCCCCGCGCGGTTCAACAACATCTCCAGCTATATATAAACAAATACGGCCATCAGCAGCCGCTTATTAAAAGTAACCACTACCTCCGCCGCGAGCGCAAAAATCCAAAACCCCTCCTCTCCTCGGCAATTTTCAATTTTGAATGATAGCCTACCTCGGAAGCTCGGGCGATCTCGCGACTTACCTACATCGAAGCCGATCCTCGCCGCGCGCGCTTTACCTCGCTCTCATTATCCCCCCGAAGTGCGGGACGTTTAGCGCTCCTCGCTCGGTGTATATTATACACACTCGCTCGCAACACAATGCCTCCGCGCTCGAGATAAAATAAATGATAGATAGCGAGTTAGAGGGGGATGATGTAACTCGTTATGCCTCTCTCTCTCGCGCCGTACGATATACATTATTCTCCCACGGCCGGCGGCGACGGCCGGGCACACACATAATAAGATGCGTAAACACGCTGGTGTTCGGGGGCATTATCGCGAAACCGCAGCGCGGTAATCGGACGACTGATACAGGCCGTTTTTCCTCCGATGTTTTTCCTCTCGCTCTCGAGGTTATAAATATATATAAGGTCCGAGATAAGGGAAGGAGGAAATTTCGACGATTCCGAGGAAGGCTGTAAATAAACAATATATTGCAGAGTCTTCGGCAAGTGCTGGTGTTTCGTATCGTTTGCGAGTATATTCAGCGGAGAAGGAGATAAACTGGCTTGCCGACCGGTTTTTTTGTCGCGTTGCCAGTAGTTTCTGCGGCGATTGTCGATGCATACGCAATTGTAGCTTCGAGGAATCTTGATTCAACCAAAATTGGAAAAGACAAAGAGCGACATTGATACGAGAGAATAGATCTCAATGAACTTGGTAGCTTGGCCTCGGGCGCTTTATGACTTTTTATTACCTGGAATCATTCGCACGTACACGACCGATCCACATTTTTCCTTGGCAGTTTTTCCATTGCACTGACAAGACCGAAACAATCGGGCAATTTTAAGATAAAATAAAACCTTCAATTAAAACCCATTCAGTTTCAATGAGCATTACGTCTCTCTCAAAAGTCTCGAAACAGCTCCGATCTCAACGGGAGATTAGCATCACAAACTGGTTGTCACGCGCAGCAGCCATTAGAAACTAAACGGACGACTGTCGTCGCCGCCCTGGAAGAAAAGGGTCGGGAATTAGCTGGGCGCGTGCGCGCGACGTAAAATCGGGGTCGCGCGCCTACGGATTTCGCCCGGGTGCCTAAACGGCACTACTTCATCAATACGCGCGCGCGCGCGGGGCGAGGAAGCGTGTAAAACGCTTACACTGCGTTCAATCCCAGGGCTGGGAGGAGAGAGAAAAAAAAGCGGAAGAGCATTTTGTATCGAACTGCTTTGTCGGGCCGCGGCGCTCGATATCGGCAGATGCTCCGGTTTATTGAAATTATCGGTAAGAGTGGGAAGGGCTCCGATGGTACGTTCGATTATTCTGTCTTGGCTGAATGAGCTTTATTGTCGTGAAAGGCGAAGAAAAGAATGTTTTATTTGCGCGGATTGCCGTATTGATGTGTAATGAACAAGTTGGCGCGGACTGGAAATGGTTTTGTCGGGTTTTAGAGAATTTGCAAAGTCATTTTAATATTTCAGAATCATGACTGAATTTTCAAACGATAAATTTGTAATTCATTGCATCGCTAACGATTTACATTAGTCGAATGTGCAAATGGAGTTTTTGTTTATTCTAATACCATTCGCAACGGTTTATTTAACAATTAATACATGAATATACATAATCATTGTTTTATTGTGCGATTTACATTGTAACCATTGAATGTTATAATTCACTCTCTATTGACTGCGCAATTATCGGATTTTGCATTTCGTAATCTCCAATGTAGATTTATTAGATAGCGCGAGAATCGGCAATTAGTTTCATTGTTTTGCTAATGGAATAAATCATTGAATTTTGCGAGGCTCGAGCTTTGCGTTCTTCTGTTTGCATTCGCTCGAGGTGTGTGTGCGTGTGTGGGTGACGTTAAATTTGGTGGAACAACGGTTTGTTGCCAATAACAATGCCTTGTTCTTTTTTTAAGCTCTTTCTTTTTGTCTTGGCCGAAGGAATGATGCACAATACACTTGTGTCAATGCTTGACAGATAATAAGCGGATTGGTGCGTATTATTGCGAGGCAGAGGAGTTCGTACAATGACGCACGTCAGTCTTTGACGTTGATGTAAATATTATCAACTATTCGATTTGTAAGTTTGTACCTTTTTTGAATAGCTTATAATAATAAAATGATGATTTAATTAGGGAATATCCGTGACTTATCTACCTTTATAGTTTACATAAACTGTTACCTCTTGATAAATCCAGTATTAATCATAGACTCACACTGATTATTCATTCATCTAAATTATAGTTATTTCTTTCTAAATTCTTTCAATTACTTTATTGAAAACTACTAAAATTGTATAAATCAAGTCATTAAAGATGAATTATTTTTTAACTATTTTTTGCTTCAGTATTAACAACTTAAACATCGCTTTTAAATTAAAACCAGTTTTAACATTGACTGCCATATAAACTGCAGAATCCTTATTATTCAAAATGAATATGCGACCAAATATTTTTACAAACTCCCATCCTACAAAATTAGCCCCCAAAAGTCGAATTAAAAAATAACCCCAAAACCTTTATAAAAACCTGAACCGTAGAAAACATTCTCAAGCTTATCGCACCGCGAACCTCCGTGCAACTCCCCCCCAGAGAAAACTCTCGCTTTCCTCAGCCCCATTTTCGCAAAGACAAAGGCGGCAAGAATCAGCGAAAGCACCGCCGCCGCCGCCGCCAGCAAACTAGTTCACCGTAACCGTCACGTGTTACCCGACTCTCGCACACGACAATGGCTCCGCTGCTCTTTCTCCTCACCGGGAAGCTGCTCCTCCGGCGACGCGCCGCGCTTCTCGTGCCATAACGCACAACGCGCCGCGCGGGTTCGCACAATAGGGCTCTCGAACGCAGACGCGCGGATCGAGGCCGAGGCACCGTTACTCCCTCGCGCCCGCGCTCTCCTTTACGACGTTTTTTTTTTTCATCGACTTTGCCGGCGATTTGCAGCCCCCGCCGAGGCGGGATTGTTCGCGATTTGGAACTGGTTTTCGGTCGGAATCGTTTTCTCTAATTTTTCTGTGTATACGATCTAGTTGGCTCGATTTACTTGATGTGCGTCGATAGACTGAGTTGGCGTTTAATTACTATTCGGTATTGACTGATCACTTTGTATAAGAAAACGAAATTATTAACTTTAGTAAATTTGTATAGATGTATAGTGGCTCTAACAAGTTTGGTACAAAAAGGTAGCTCGACAGGAAAGAACCGGCTCAAACTATTTTAGGGTCGACACCCAAGAATTATGGCGCACGTAATTTTCCTGTCTTTTTTATATACATCACATTTTTCGGTTGAGTAACATTTTCCTGAAGTGACTCATTCCTCAAAGTCGTGCAGTCACATCGAGGAATGCGTCACTAACGTAAAACGATATCGTTTCCACACCTCTCCGGTAATTTGAATGAGTATCAGTTTTTGCCGAATTCATAATTAATAATTTCAGATGCAAGAGGAAGAATGAGTAATACAGAGTTACTTGCGCAAATATATAATTTTTCCTTCTCAAACAATTCCGCTTCCTGACGCAAACGCGCACAACAACCCAATGACAAACCGGTAATACTGCATATACACAGTGCACTCGAAAAAAGCAGCTACCCAAACTTCGATCAGATACCGATCCCGCTGAATTTAGAGGTCAGATCGTATTTTTTAACAGAGGGAATAACAGTATATACCTCCGCGCTCCGGGCACTTCCTGCAGATCGAGGGTGTATATCAAGTGCACACAATGCAGCAAACACCCGTCGCCGATTGACCCAATTTCCCTCCCCGAGAGATCCGTTCGAGAGACTCGAGAGACTTCCGGTTGCATTATGATATGTAGGTCGATGTTCCCGAGAGGTGTTTATTGTTTTGGAGCTCCGGGCTTCCTTTTTCCCGATCGCGAGCGTTTCGATAGGCATATAATATAAAGCCGATAGATTTAACGGCGTTTCACCGGTTGGTGCTTAACCCAGTTATCCGATATTTTTTCCCCGCCTCCCCCAGTCACGACTCGTGTGATGAAATTGACGTTCTCGGCCGCTCGTAAATAAATCAAAATTTATAATGCCAACTTTCGTTTAACTCGATTTGCTCTCGATTTGCAAAAAGGCCTTTCTCGCCGCGGTTTGCAATCTTTATAGGATGTAATTTTGTAGCTATCCTTGATAAATTACGGCCGCGAGAAATTTCAGATTATAAAACTCGCTTGGACGGTCTGTACGGTTCTTTTGTGGAAATTATTCAATTTGTGTACGTAAAATACGTAATTTTTGTCTAACTACTATATGTAGAAAGCGACAGATAAGATACGGAGCGACAGCTATTTCTAGGCCTGGCGATAGCTCGCTTATCTAAATTAAACCGAATGGAAGTAAGTCGAGCATTATTCAACGGTGTCTCAAACCAGCGAGTTCAATTAAACGTCTCCCATTCGCCGCCCCCGTTCAATGTGCGCGCGAAACTCCCCCGCCGAAATAAATGCCCATATATATCGCATCGTTAGGAGGGCCGCCCGCAATTGGGTCGTCCACCCTTGAACCCTGGGAATCGTCGCGCGCGCGGCAATAAAAAGCGTCGGCGCGTATCGATCGGCGGTGGCGGCGGCGGCGGCGGCCGCGGGAGAAAGCGAGAAAGTCGACATGAAAGAGGACATTATCGGAGAGTCCGCGTCGGGTTAACGACCAACGCGCGCGTGGAACACTTGGCGACGCACAGGATTTCCGCGCGAGACGCGATATCCTGCGATGCGTCTGCAGCGCGGTTATCTTCTCGCCCCCTCTGATGAGCTTTTTCTCTCTCTCACTCTCTCTCTCTCGGGAGTTCGTTTTCTTTTTTTTTCAAGCGGGACCGGATCACGCGCGACGCACGTGGAGTTGAATGAACGGCCGCGTATTTTTAGGACCGGCTGGCTTTTGGGAAAGTCGCCGCTGCCGGCCGAGCTTCTGTTTATTTGGAACGAGAGGAGGATTCGAGTGACCTGTTAATGAATCGGAGAGTGGAATTCTTTATGAGGGCTGGACGAGGTGGGGGTGGTGTTTAGCTTGTAGGTTTGCTGGCATTTTGAATGTTAGCCGAATTAAATGGATGGTTTTCCGCGAAGGTATAATTTAGCCACCGATAAGAACTTTTTATTCCGAGTGTTTTCTCGTGAATTAATCTGCTAAATTATGGATAGCACTTTAATTTTGATAAAGTGTACTTTGTATTTCCTTAGAAAATTTTTCCTATTGCCGTAGGTATAATTATTTGGAGTATAAAGCCTTGAACTAAAAAGAGCGCGTAAAATGAAAGAAGTAACAGGTGTTGACAGTTACATCAAAAGTCATTTAGCGAAATTTGTCATCGCACAAACATTCTCTAGCCCCAGACAGAGTAACATCTCTCCAAAGCGTTTTTCCAACTTTCTATCTCGAATCGAAAACAAGCGACTCCTCTACAAAATTTCTAATAACCCACAGCCTCCAAAGTAGCTCGGCCAGAGTGGAATTTCCTGGAAGGCCTCCTGACGCAACGGGGAAGAGGCGCAGGCATAATCCCGTCTGCCACGCCGCGCCGGAAGCTCAGCGCCACGTGCGGCTAATTTTTCATGCGGGGGCGACTCGTCGCAGCTGCCTTTGAAAATCCTTTGCTCCTCTCTCGAGGGGTAGACTCGGCGTTTTTGGGTTAAGCGCATACCGTCGTCGTCGTCGTTGCAGACGTTTCTCGAATGGTCAATCGGCTGCGAACGCCGCGTGCAGGTTTTATCAGTCGTCTTTAAGGTAGGACATTAGTACTTTGCCCGCAGATTGAAAATTTCACGAGCGAGCTCGCTTTTTAGTCCTAATGTTTTGCCTCGTGTGTTCGTTGAGGTTGACCATTTTTGTTCATTCTTTGAAATGTAAAGAATCATTTTTGATGAATTATGAAGGTGCACAATTATTTAATGTTTTAAAGAAGACACTTCTGGACACAATGCTACTATTTGAAAATAGGTAAAAATTTTAAAGTTCCATTGTCTTTTCAAGCTGTCAAACTAAAAAGAACTTTTTCATTTTTGTTTCAGGTTCTCTCTTAATGCAGTAATGTATTTTAAATATTATTTTAAAAGTACAATTTGTAAGTTCCATTACAAATGTGCACTTTCCATCAGCGTGTCATGCATTGCCTGATATTATAAACATAATGTTTTGAACAATCATGCGGATGGATCACTACAAAGTTATATTTGTTGAAGAGGAAATGTAGTAATACATAATACATAACTTAAAAACTGAAGCTTTTCTTGATGACAATGAAGTGTGAACATCTTTAATCATCTTTAATTTTTTATGTGAAGAGGTAATTCAAAGTTTAAAATTTAGCTGAGCCAAGTGTTATGTTTTTAAATAAATTATTTTATTGTGGTTTCCTGTAAAATGTGAAGGTATTATAAAAAAGTAATTGTTTACCCTAATCAAGCCTTTTTTTCCGTGCGCGTAAACGCGATTTTGCCCGATTTACGAGCGGAATTCTTGGGCTGACAATGGGACCTGATTGGGGGCTCACGCGTCGAGGGCTTGAACAATATTGGAAGTGGTTATCTCGGTGGATTTAAAAGTTTTGCGCTCGGCGTAACGGGTTGTTGCTTTAGCGTAATCAATTTTCTGCAGGTATCAATCTTACTTATCTTGAAACTATTTATTACCGTCTGTGTGTTTATGCGTCTTTGCATAAACCGAGAGATTTTTAAGGAAGAGCTTATCGGAATTTGTTCAAGACTATAAGTATAGTGGATACATGTGTATCTTTATTTTGATGTTTATAACAAATTTAATTATATTAATAAAGTCTTGTGAATGAATCAAAATAATATGAATAATTTTTTTCGAGTTTCATTAAGTTGAGGGATATAAACTTTGTAGCTTCGTATTAGAAGAGATTAAAAGGTACAAAAACTTTCATTTAAAATCATGCTGAATAAAATAGTACAAAGGTATTTTTTAAGAAACTAAAATTAGACTAAAATTACAGAACTTATAACTTTTCTTGCTTATCAACCAAAAATTTTAAATTTCATGATAAACAATTTTACTCAAAATTTGTGCGTCAAAGTTTTACGTCAATCAAAACACAGATATTCAAATTACGGTTATATCAACTTTATTTATTGCATCATCTGATACATTACTGCAATACGTTGATATAAGATTTGTGAATTTTTCAAATTATTACTTCAAAATTGACCGAGTTTCAAGTCAAGGTTGACAAGATATCACAAATTTAAGCCTTAAAAAGTTCCACAGACTCTTTATCAGCTCAAATTGAAGGTAAAGTTTTTCTAGTACTTACTAGAAATGCTTTGATAAATTTTATCTAAAACATCAGAACTAAATTAACTGCATTTGGAAATAAAAGCAATTAAGTTTTTGCAATCGATCTTAACACTTATACAATAATTTTCAAAATCCCCTACATCAAATAAAAATAATGTCAAAATGAAAATTCAATGACATATAGAATCTAAAATTTCCACGTGCGTGTTTACCGTCATTTATCACCGTAACACGAGAGTAAATTTCATTTATCCTTCCTCTTCAACCAGTGATACATCGCAACGGAACAATTCGCCTAAACCCTGAGCGAATCAAGCCTTGCCCAAAGGCGCACTCAGCCTCAGCCGCCGACAAAAGGATCCTTCGCGATCCGCAAAAGCAGCGATCCCCGTCGAGAAAAGTCACGTTTGCCGAGGTGACGCAAACGCTCGAAGGCAAAAAGCCCGCGCGTCCTTCCGCGCGACGTGTACCTACCTTCTCTCTCACGTGATTCATCCCGGCACGCGAATCAGATTCTCGATTGCAGCGGCTCGCTTTAATCGCCGAAGCGTATATACATACCTACCTCTCGCACCCCCTTTGACTTGCGTCACGCGGCGCGCGGCGACGGAGCGACGTCGCTTTCCCCGACGACGACGCGCGCGGCGAGCATTGTGTCCGAGGCTATGGCGTATGGACCTTTGCGCGTCATACCCGGCGTAATTGCTCACGCATACAGGGGGAGGCGGCAATTGGCGTAGACGACGAGGTGTGCTTGCGTTCGTTGCCGTACCTGCAGAGTTTTTCTTCTTTTCTGGGTTAACGGCGCGAGCTTTGTTTATGATGCTTGTAATAATATGTTTGTTGTATTGTGAATAATATTCTATATTTTTCAGATTAATTGTATGGCGGTAAGAGATACGTAACATTCATTTACATTCTTAATTGATAAAAAAAAATAATGATAAAAATATGACAGTACTATGTTATATATATAATCGCGATACCATACATAACTTAAAATTGTTATAAAACAAAAACTAGTAGATGAACTTCAAAAATTCTTTTTCATTTTGAAAGTTTAGTTAAAGACGAAAAAAATAACTACAGTTATTGTAATGTGGAAAACATTTATTTTGAAACCAAAAGGAGTTACGTTTTGCAATAAATTTACTTTGATACAAGATATTGTTATTTAATACATCAACTATTTTACGGTAAATTATTTAAGATCAGCTCTACAGAAAGTAAACGTCGTCAAATATTTTCCTAATCCACCGCGCGCATTATTATTCACAGCATTTAAAAAAAGCCATCCCGTGTCACACCGAGCCTCCTAATCAGCGGTCAACGCCCGGCGAGTCGTCGGCCCAAATCAAATGATTCACGAAAAAAGTGAAAGCGCGCCGCTCGCTTAGAAAACAAAAAAAACCGCTCGACGCAGCGAATTCCCCGAAAGTTTATACGTACGGTTAACGGCGCGCGTGCAGCGATCGAAAAGCGGCGGCAGAGCGGTAATAGGCGCCGGACACGCGATCGCGGAAGACGAGGTCGCGCGGAGAAAGTCGACCGGCGTCGCAGAGCCGCGGACGATAACGACGCGTTCTCCCTTCGATCCTTTTTTTTTTCGTTCGTTAACGCCTCTCCCGCGGAGAGAGAAATTCCGCGAGATGCCGGATTTTCCGAGAGCGACTCGGGCGCTCTGATTTTCGCGGCGGATCGCCGGGGAATTGTCGATTGTATCGCGTGCGGGGATAATGCCGATTTCGCGGGAGAGGTTTTAATAATTAAGGTAAGAGTGTCGGGGCGGCATTGACCTTTTCGAATGTGCGGATGTAAGGATTCTTTAGGGGCTATTGGCTTTTATTCGAGTGCTGCGTTTATTATCTGACGGAGTGTTAATGCTGAAATTACGGAAAATATATACATAAAAGGCGCGTGTCCTTGAAATTTAACGAGGGCTTATTATTCGATTGCTAAATTAAAGGCCTACTTGCGCGTATATTTTAATTAAAATTTTTTAAATCAGCGCTGAAGTCATTAAAGTAATATTGGTCAGATTCGAATAAGGATGTAAAGATCTTATATCTTCCCAGGTGGACCAAAAGTATGTCATTACGGACGTACATAAGTAATATACTAATAAAAGTTAAATTACTTCATTAACCTCCCACATCTCGCGAGAAAGTATATATTGCACTATTCGAATATTTATCCGCATTCTCTGTCGATCGAGATAACATTCTGTTAGTTAAATTATTCTCAGACTAGCGGTCTAGCATTTCTTTGTTTCAGAAGCCATGAACTGGTACACATTTTAAACGCGCACGATATGCAAAACCAATAATATTTAAACAAGTATAATAAATTATTTAAATATATAATCGGTAACTGCACTCGTGAGTCAACGACCCAGTAAAAACAATTTATCGTAAGCATTTGATGTAAATTGTTTAATGTTTTAATTAAACTAACAGAATAACATTAATAAAGGATAAAATTATATCGAAAGTATTGTCTCTTCAAACAAGAGAACATTTAAATAATAAAGTTTCTTTAAACGCCTGTCAGTAAACATTACAAAACAAATTGCTACACGAATCTTGCCCAGAAAAGTCGTCCGCAAGTTCTTGTCAATCAAACCGTTTATAATTAAAAGCCTAGTAAGGCTCTTAAAAAATGCGATTAATCCCAAACGCACATCCGCAGCGGATAATCCTAATTAAACAAATCCAATTAAACGTCCGCGAATCGCGACGAAAACAATGAGCGGCCGCTGAGCGGCGTAAAATCCCGCCGTAAAACGCCGCGCTTCCCATTCATTATATCCCTCCACCATCGCGCGCCCATAATACGCCGCTCTCGCGGAGACCGCTATATAATAATAATCGCCGCTCGAAAGCCGAGAGCTCCCGTCGAGCGACGTAATGCTAGTTAGAGGCCTGTCGCCGGGTGTTCCTCGTCTTTTTTTTTCCTCGCGCGGATATTTTCTCCTCCTCAATGTCAAGCCGCGCGCGGGGAAAGTCGCGGGGCTAATTGAAAGAGGCCTTGCAATTTGCCGTGCGCGGCTCGGCGTCGTGCGCCGCGTTGTACGCGCGAGGCGCGGGGGGGTTTGTACGTCGATGGCTATGCGAGCCGCGGTAGGATAATGGATGACGTGAAAGCTGTGTGGGATAATATTTACGACGCCGCTACCGTTTTGCGCGCGGCGAAAGCTGTAGAAGCTGGACTCATTCCGATTGCCGCGCGGGGATTTATGTAAGCTTGTGGGAGTCGTTTGCTTTTTTCGGGGTGGCTCGTTTTGCGAGCCTGGCCTATTGGAAAGAGAAACGCGAGAGCTGGTTAACGGGATCGGTGTCTCGCTTCTTTTCTTTTTTTTTTTAACAGTTTAACTGTATAATTACGCTTTAGAAACTGGGAGTGAGACGATGGTTTTGTTTGTCGTTCGCAGCCTGGATTTCGCGATTGGTCAAAACATATTTTTGACAAGTGCGACCGACGTAAAATCGTTATTGCTTCAGAAACTAATTAAACCATCATTAATCTGTTTAATGTCGAATATACATCGATCACTTGCCAATATAAAGGCTTTTGCCACGGTCACTTTCTTTCCACTCAGATTTCTAGCCGATGTGACTGACGTTTAATTAAATTTTAATCTCCTTCGCCGCTCTATATTTTCCGCGAAACATCAATACCAGACGGAGAACAAACAAAAAAATCATCTTTTACTCATTAATTAAGTATACTCCGCTCTAACTCGCACACCGCAATCAAACAATACCCGAGCGAACGAGCGCTCAATTAGCCCCGTGAAAAAAAAAGGTCGGAGCGCGAAAATCAGGAGCAACGTTCACGGCTGCGAGTCGCGGATTAAGGCTATATAGTATATACAAATGTCGCGGGGCGAAACATGTCAGGGGGCCCCCGCGCGCGTTTCCGAGCCTCGGCGGCGGTAACTAGGCAATCGGCGCGCGGCGCGGCTCGTTCCGCTTTCTTACCCTTCCGGGACATTCCCAGCTCCTTCTGTTACAGTTTCACCGATGCAGCTCGAGTCGGGGAAATGCTAATCCGCGACAAGTCGATTTCGCCGAGCGGCGGCGCCTTTTTGCCGAGGTGTAATTGGGATCTAGAGCCTTTTTAGGCGGCCCATTTTTTGGGGTTGCTGTGCCGGGGAGGAGAAAGTGCTTTTTATGGAGGCTCTTTGCGAGGTTTGATTTATCGGTGGGAGTTAATTTTGATTTAGCGCCTTTTTCGTATAATGCATTTTAATTTACGCTTTGTAATGAAAATTTTTTTTAGGCGTTAATAGAATTAAGCAGCAATTTGAAATTTGAATATTGCGGAAAGACTGCAAATGAGAGGGCAATCGCGATGATATTGCTAAATATTTTCAATGCACATTGTGATTCAACGATTTGAATTTGGCAACTCTCGCGGTAATATAATCGCGATTCAGATTGAATACAATAAATTTAAAAACATATACAGTAACAGAGCAAATATTGTCTAAAACACGAAGTGCGTTTCTACAAATACTTCAATAATTATTCATGCAAATAATTATTTCACTATTACGAGATTCACAACATAATATCGAACCATTTTCAAAAATTATAATTAGATCCTCAATTAGAGAACAGCAGATTGATATATAGTCATTTATTATGTACTTGATTCATTAATATAATTACTAATGGTTGCAGTCCATAACGTAGAACTACATTGCCAATAATTACAGCACGTAACTTCCACCAGCTAAGTGTAATATCCGGCAGTCCAACCCATCAAATATCCATATAGCAATTCTTACTTCCCCAATGAATTCTCTTCATAAAATAATTCCAACGCAGCTGCCTCTTTTCAGAGGCCGAACCCAAAATTCAGTTTACTCCCAAAGCAGGTCAAATTCGTCTCGCGAATATTTTAATCAACGATCCCTCGCCTTTATACGCGCGGAACTCCAATTTCCCCTTTCAGCAATAAAGGCAAAAGTCATCGGCGGAAGGATCGAAAGCAATATCGCCGAGTAAGGAGTCTCGCGTAATTTCGGGAAGGAGCCGAATTATTTTCACCGAATCGGCCGGCAACGCACATCCACGAGCCTCGAACCTCGTAATCGGAGAAAGTCGTTGACCCCTCCTCCTTCCCCTTTCTCCTCCTCGACCCACACGCGGCGCGCGAGGTGTGAAATTTTCGTCGACGCGACGGAAGTTGTTTACCGCCTCTCCTCTGTCACAATACAACCACGTACGACGACCCCGACTTCGAAATTGTCCCGATAAAGAGTTCGACGTTCGCGCCGCGGGAGCGATTAGTCGGCTGATTTTTTTTCGGCTCGTCGGGAAACGCGCGCGCGCGACTGTTTGCGGTTATGTAAGCTCGTAATTAGGAGGAGAGGAGAGCCAGAAGCAAATACATGAGTTTATCGAAGCTCGCGGGAGATTCGGCCGCGCGAGGAAAGTGCACCGTAACGCCCCGCTTCCTGGAATGCTTTCGAACGCTCTCGCGCGGAGGTCAATTTGAAGCGTTGATTAATCATTCTCGGCGGACCGCGCGAGGAATGCACTGGCATTGTTTGCGGCTGTTTTAGGAGTTGCATAACGCGCCTGGCGATTCGTCGGTGGCGTTACAGTTTGCGTCCGCGTCCGTTTCGAGCGCTTGTAATTTTACAAGCTTTTAGTTTGCCGCTCGTTTGAGCATGAAATCGCGGTTATTGAGTATACGGAAAAAGAAGTGGCATTTGTCCAATTGATTTATAAAGATACATAGTAACTATATATTCATTAATGATTAAGATGCTGGCTTCGTTCGTCTATTATTAATAACGTCTATTTATTAAAGTTTGATTGACAGCGCGAAATACATCCTCGAATGAGAATAAAAAGCCGAACGGTATAAATTGAATTATGCTTCCCAGGATATATTATGAGCGTATGTAGGTTGAATTGTTAGATTTCATCTGGCAGCGTAACTGAATAATATCGATGATGTAAAAAAGATCTATTTAAATCATTAGTCGGTATAACTGGGCTATTAAAACACGTTAAAGCTTGCGACAAGATTCGATTTATCAACTGAAAAGTATATATCCGCAACGAAGTTAAGGATAAACGGATATTCCGTTTCCTCCGCGTGTTAAAATATTCCAATAATGGAAATGAATTAATTGATCGAATCTTCAGCTTCCGCATTATTTCATTAGCTAAAGTAAGCTCGATCGTTTTCTCGAGGAAGCTTCGCGACGCTTCCCTCCGGATTTTCTTATATTTTATTAACGGTTCATTTACTAATTATAAGTTGTTCGTGCCGTAAACGAATTTAGAATCTTTGCAGGATCTACTTTTTACCGATAAATCGAATCTCGTTGCTCAATGTTTTTTAATAGCTAGAGGTACTATGGGATCACGCAGGTTAATGATTTAAATAGATTTATTTACATTTTAAAACAAAGCTTAGAAATTGAGTTTAGTTTAGATCTTAAAATATAAATGTCCAATGAATTATGTTCAATCCAATACTATACACAACATTATACCATTCATCTAGTATTCAATCGCAGACATCCAAAATCAAAAAATCACCATGTTTTATAGGAAATTTTACTGTAAAATATAAGAAAATTTGAGGAAATTACAATCGTTTTTGTGGAAATTTCTACAATATTTACTAAAATGTTGTTCTCCACGTACTATATAATAAAATAACGGCAGAATGCAAATATAAATGATTTTTACCGAGATTTGTCGTAAAAAAGAGAGGCGATAATAATGCTTGCAATCTAACTGATAATTAAAAAAATCGCTCCAACCTGCGTTTTAAAATCTCGCTTCTAGCAAAAGCAAGCTCTCATCCTCTCCTAACTTTCACACACATACCCGAACCGCGCGTGTGCGCTTTCAAAAAGCAAAGTCAAAAATCTCCTTTACAAAATTGGCGCAAGCGTATATAACTTTCGCAAAAGCCGAGAAAATAGAACAGCTCTCCGGCACTCGTCGCGAGTCGTCGTCGTCGTCGGCCGCACTTTCTCCTCGCGGCGGCGGAAATTCGATCGCTCTCGCCGCGCGAGAAGGCTTCGAGAAGAGTCTCGAGAGACCTCGGCATTGTCTTGTCGGGAGACGGATTGCGGCTTTTCTAGGTCTCGGGCCCCGCTCGGATTTTCAATAGAATTGCACGGCGCGCGCGCTCAACTTTCCAATGCACTTGTCGGGGGAGGGAGGCCCGCGAACTTTCTTCGCCGAGGAGAAAAGATCGGCGAGAAAGCGCCGATAGCCTTATAAGCGCATTTCATAACTGCCTGCACGCCGTTCCGTAACGAGGGAATGCCCAGACGCCGGGAGGATGTGTCTTCTTCGCGTGGCTGTCAAGGCTCGGGATGATTCGCGGGGATATCGCACACGACGTGTGATTATTCGTGCCCGGGAAAGTCGGGAGTAAATATATTGTATTTAAAATGGAGAAGTGCTTATTACGAAAATATTTGGTGCTTGCAACGAATACACTTTTTAGCCGTTGAATTTGCCTTGCCGCAAAGGCAGTCATTTTGTTAATATTAGGCTTCTTGGAGATATTCCATTTTTTTTACGATTTCTGATAAAAGATTTGCTTTTTGAGTCCATCGGTTATTTTCCTCGCATTGAAAAGACTGTTTTTCTTAAAACTAATTCCACAGTTTATATAGTCGTTATTATTGCGAGCTGACAGGAAAAAAAAGATAAACGCGTTGCAGTCGGGTTTGAATAATGTCACTGTAACAAGCAAAAATATGATTTCATTTGTAGCAACTGAATCGGTACCGGCGAGCATATCGTAAACACTTGAAATAATAAAGATGTTTTCTTTCATCGGCCAAAGAATTGCTTGTCGTACGTTGAACCCTCCGCGTGTAATACATTTTTGCAAATCGATGACCGCAGCGACTTGAAAAAATAATATTTATGATTATTATAACAATCCATCTGATAAACGCTTTGTCGAAAAAGACGATCAGTTAAAAAAGGTCCGAACACTCGAGTCCGAAAAAAATTAAACGCGTTCAAATTCCTCAATGCACCGGGTGTAATTTTCCTTTATTTGAATAAACAATAAAATTCCCAGCAAACCGTCCCCAATTTCCGTAAATACACCATAAAACGCAAAGGCCGCTTTGAGTAACGGCGGCGAGGTAAAACAATCTCGCTAAACGCTTCCCGTGACGTCAGCCTCTCTCCGACTCTCTTCCTCTCCAATTAGGCAGCCGCGTAGGAAAAGAAAATATATAAAGCCGCGGCCGATTCGGCAAAACGGTCGCCTGCACTTCCTCCTTGCCGCGCGGGCCGCGATACGTATATACAATATGTAATACGCGTATACACACAAGAGAGACCTGGCCTTCCTCGTCCTGCGCGACTTACGCAACCGCGGAGCCTTGGTTATGTTATGTACGTGCGCCGCGCGGCAAAAATGCTGGAGCGAAAATTTTCCGCGCCGGGAGGTCACCGACACCTGCGAGTTTCGGTGGGAGATCTCGGAACGCCGAGGTCGGCTTTTCTTTTTCGGCTCTGCGTGTTTTTTTTCTTTTTTTTTTTTTTAAGGCTCTGCGGCTTGGGAAATGCATTGAGTTCACACTGTATAACTGTATCTGGATAAGATGAAGTATATCGTTTACTTTTCATCAAACTTTTAATTCTTCTAATCTCTTATTCTTTTATTTCAGAGAAAAATGTTATCTCGGTTATATTGCCGAGTAAGTGAATTTCAAGTTTTATACCTTTCAAACTGAAATAATAACTGGAGTGGCTGATATGAATTACGATGCAGTAAATGTAATACAAGAATTGAAAATTTGAAATTAAAATAATTAAGTAACTATTGAAAACTGAGTCGTTAAACGTCTTGCGCTCATTGACTACAAGTAATGGAGTTCCAGATAAAATGCAATAAATTTTAAATTCAATCGTCTGTTAGATTTATATTATACGCTTAAAGTTTAAAGCGAACGGAACTTTCTACGTAATTCCTCGGCTTTATTAAATATAAGTGCATGAATGATTTTTGTGCCAATTACCACTAATAACAATAATTGAATTACCATCTGGTCATATAATTTAAATAATTGACGTCATATTCACTTTGCAAAATTCCATTCCACTAATTAATAAGGAGTTTAAAAATATTAAATTGTGGAAAGCACCTTTCCGCTACACCACATACACTTCCCTCGTCCAGAATCGTCTTATCTTCTTTCAAATAAGCTCACTCCGACGAATAATCGATCCAGCATTCGAAAGTTCCTTTTTTTCCCCGCGCGCATTACTTTCTTCCTCTACCCTTTCGTTCCACTTTTTCGAAACGAGAAATCCCCGCGCCTCGCGACCACTTTCCTCGCGAACTTGATTCGATCCCGCCGTGGAAACGCGCTTTTCCCACGAGAAGGCAAAAATAGGCAGAGAGAGAGAGAGAGAGAGAGAGAGAACCGGCAAGCTGTGCCGCTCGGTTGCGCAAGTCGCCGCGCCGATAATCCGGCGGCTTTTCCTCGGCGCGTGAGCTCATCGCCTTCCCGAATTCGTCGGGCGGTGTCGTCGGCCGCCGGCCGAAATTCCGGCACAGATTTCACCGGACACCTGAGCGGACGTAAGAGAACGTGCAGTTCGCCGATCTCGGTTTTTGACCCCGAAAGATCTCCCCTTTCTCCGCGGTGGGAGAAAAAAAAACAGGATACGCCGACGTTGTTAAATTTTCCACTGTAATCGAAAGTTGGGACGACGTTAGAACGTTTATTGGCGCGTTTGTAGTATTGAGAATGACGTCTGCGGTGGTTCGCATCAATTTTTAAGAGATGTTTTATCGGTATTGTACGGGTTTCGCCAAAAGATTCTGGAACCTTCTTCGATCTTTTATTATTAATTTTTTTTAGGTCTGCTCTAAGAACTTCAATCGTGTTAAAGCTTATATTTTCTTGAAAAAAACGAGTCTCGGATCAACTTTCTTTATTACGCTTTCGAATTTTTACAATAAAATTTTTCTCACAATCAAAACCAACCTCCTGCCAATTCTCAGCTCCATTTTCCTCTCCGCGACACTTCCCCCCATCGATCACCGATCCACCTGCAATCGCGCAGTCAACCTCTCCAGTTCCCCCGAACAAAAAGGCAGCCGCGGGGCCATCCAGAGCCTCCCATTGGAAAGCCGCGAACTGAATCGCGCAACAAAAGCGCCAGTGGCCAGTCGCGTCCACTCGGCATCGTCAATCGGTGCGTTGACCCTCGACGCGCGCGTCGGCCGAACCGCGGAGGAAGAGTGCTCGTATACGCGCCGGGAAAGTGGGTCGCAGAAAGCGGCAAGGCCACTGACACCGCGCCGGCACCACTGTCCCTTGCGCCGCCAAGGGAGTCGCGCGCGCGGCATTTCACTTTTTTGAATGGTTTCGCGATGAGGCACAGAGTCCCCGCTGACCGACTGGATTTCGTTGGAAATTAAGAGTTCTTGCGGCCGCACGACTTTCGGCGAGGTTTTGCCTTTCTATTTCGAAGCGCTTTAGGAATTGGGGTTTTGGTTTTCTTCGTTGGCGAATAAGGCTTTAATGAGTAACAATTGTAAGGAATGAAATGAATGTATAGTTGTATGTTATTGTACTCGTTTCGCATTTTTTAAGTACAATTTCGAGCTGAAAAGCTTGAATTTTTTTAATGTACGCAATTTTTCACGTCTTTTTCGTGAGAAACGTTTTATTATTATCCCATGTATTAGAAGTATTACATAAAATCATTAAATTTTACAGTTAATTGCCCGAATCTTATCGTTCTCGAATAAAATAAACATTCAGCTTTTCACCAATACGTAATCCGAATAAGAAAGAGAAGGAAAGTGCTTTCGCGGGAGCTCGTCTAATTTTGCTCTCGGTGTGGTACGACTCTTGATTTTTTTGTTTGCACTTCGATACTTAGTTTCTCGCTTGCAAATTGCCGCCTCAAAAACTCAGTTTCAGGTTCTAATACGTAATCGCGATGTCTATCGCGTTCGCATCGCGCCTTTTTAGACTTGTTTAATTAACGGTCCGACTCTATTAACACCCATAATGCACCTTTTTTGCGCGCGGAAGAAACTTTCATCGCAAGAATATCCCAAAAACCCGTCGTTTTCGTACAGAAATGCCGAACCTTCCAGTTTCCGTCGTAGAGGTCATCGGCAGGATATCCCGAAAAACTGGCCTGCGCGGATTCGTTGACCCGTCGCAGGCGTTTCGCCCGCGTCACCGAGTGCATCGATCGCAGAAAATTAACGCGGCAGTTATGTCATGGACACGGTTCGCGGAACGAAACCGGAAACGCTTCCGACACCCGCCAGATATATACGCCTCTCTCTCTCTCTCCCTCTCTGCCGGGCAGAAAATAACAGGCCGGCGATATCGCGAGAGTCGCCTTGATGCACTCGACGCTGCGCTCGTTTGCATTTCAACGCTACTCGGCGTTTGTAATTAGGCCCCGGAGTTCTTTTTTTTTAAATTTTTGGACGGAAGGGTGTCGGGTATTACGATGCTTTAACGGCTTCATTTTCGAGAAGAGTCGTAAATAACAGATTCGATTCGACAATTTTTTGGCTTTGGTTTGATTTTACTGTCGCGTTCGAATATAAATTAAATGCAGTTGATCGGTTAAGAGGCAACGGTGGAATGATATTTTTTAATTTGACGTTACAATAATCTATTCAATTAACAAACTAGCATTTATTTTTCAATAACGAGTTTTTACGATCATTTCACGTTTCGTAAACGTTACATTTGCATGAAATGCATCTCGCGAATGATACCCTACTAAATTTAATTATATCTTTCGGAACGGAATTACTCGGTTATCTCAGCTTTCACCGTACCACCAATGATAAAGCTTTTTCAATTGCATAGCAGTGTCTCATTACGCGGCACTCATACATCCGCAGCTCGCCAAGGTGTAAAAACGTAACTTGACTTTGTAAAATTCCGGCTTAAAAAGCAGTAAAAACGCGGCAATCTCCGCAACCCGATCTAAAATAATGACCCCAGTAAAACCCCTTTCCCTCTCTCTCTCTCTCTCTCTCTCTCTCTCACGGTGTCAAAAGCGAAACGGCTCGTTTTTCCAGAAAAGCCGAGAAGCGCGCAGAAACCGGCCCGCGGAACTCTCACTCGCATCCCCGATTCCCTTTCTCCGTCGCGCGCTCGCGCGCTGATGGAGAGTGTGTGCGCGTGCACCGCGCGGCCGCGGTGAAAAGCTGACTCGGCGCCTTTCTCGCGGCGCGCGCTGCACCGAGAGCGCCGTTCCTCATTGTCAATGTCGTATTTCATTGACGAGCGCCGCGCCGAGCGGGGAGCAACGACACCGACGGCCTTTCGACACTCGCGCGCGATGCGCTAGGCCGAGAGAGCTTATTGCTGATCGAGGACTTGATGGGGGAAGAGGTTCGTTGGGAAAGAGGTGGATATGGGGAGAAGTTGACGCAGCGGAATGTTTATGTTGTTGGTGGATTTTTGATTAATGCAATTACTGGGGTTTGGTGGGGGAGGAAAAGCGAGATTTTGGGTTGAGTGTGTGGATATTGCAGAAAGATTCGTTTTTGCATTAATAAATAAGGAGTCGGAAATCAAATTATCTAATTACGAAAATTACTACTTAAGTGTAGCTTTTCTCAGACGACTTTTTCTTCGGGGAAAAACATACACATTCTAATCCAAATAAAATACTTATTAACGCGTTACAACTTAGGATATAAAACTGTTAATTGGAATTTGTATATATAAGTAGTCATTTGCGAGACAGTTATTAATGATACCACGATGCAAAGAATAAAACACACTAGTTAAGTAATTTGTTTTAGACCTAAGAACGTCTCAGTCTTTCGGAATTACTCTAACAAGGAAGTCCGTCATAACGGAGAAAATCCGGAAGCCGGAAAGCTTTCAAAAGTTTGCAAACACAAAATTCTCCTCAGGTGATAAATCACTGAAATTAAACGCATAATGCTCCGCGGTTATCCAAAACTTATGTACCCCTAAAAACGAACAGGACGAAGAGGAAAGAAAGCCCGACTTCTCGGGGGATCCGGAAGACAGAGTAGTATATTGTGCAACAAGTGCGGGAAGGAGACTATTCCACGAGTGGGAGGTTTGCAGCACGAGACGGAGGCGAGCCGTAATATACAAAATAAATTTTTTTGTTTTTATTCATTTATTTATTTTTGTACGTATAAATAATAAAATTGTATTTTTATATTCCATTGAGTTTAATTTTTAATAATTTTTGTTAAAGATTATTTTTTTTACCCAGCGGGCCGAGAAAAAAATTTTTCAAAAAATAATATACAATCCTAGGGAGATAAAATGGCAAACCCATAGCTCGATTCTTTCTCTTCCTAGGGCCATAATATATTATTAAAAAATTAAAAAAAAAAGTAAAAATAAGTAGAAAAATAAAAAAGTAAAAAAGCCGTGCGGGAATGGAAATGCTTTCTCGCACACGTGAGGGATTACGAGTATCCCTCACAGAAAATAAGCACGAGAATGTAGCATTTTCAGGCATGTGTTAAAACAAATAGAAATTATGCGGACTAATTTTAGAAAGTCACGTTGCTTATATTATCAGCGAGTGTCGCACAATTGTGGACCAAAATTCCCCGGGTTGCGTAATGCTTCCGTAAACTTGGATGCTCGACTTTCAAAGACTGGAATTACAATTGTTCGCGATGCGACACTTCGGGGCCGATATATTTTGACTTGGGGTTGAGGAGACGGATAATGTGGAGAGGCTGACGGCATTGATGAAAACGTGATGCATTATTTAATGTTTAATTTGAGTTATTTTAGAAGCTGAAAACAATGTTTACGGTTTTTTATTTGAACAAAATTGCATCTACTAATTTAGTAAAAATAACACTTGATTTTCGTTGTTATTATACAAAAATAAAGATTTTAAGTCCTGTTAGATGAAAATTCGTCTATCGGTTCATTCTGGAGTTTACGCCAAAGCAAAAAATTTAAAATAACAATGAATCAAATGGGCCTCTAGAGTAAAGTTTGGGCTCATTTGATCAAAATATACTATATTTTTGATAGATATTTTTAAAAGAAACCATAATTTTTAAAAGAAACCAAAATCATACAGATGTTTTTTCAGGTCTTTTTAGAGGAGATAAAATCAGTATATAACCCCCTTAAGTAAAATCCATTCAATTGTCAGATTGGGTAATTTTCATTGTTATATTGCGCTTCACGTGTAATTGCAATGTGACTAACCAGTTCATAAAATTAAACTCACCGAGACACGCTTCACTTTTGGTTATGTAAGGATTCTTCTCCGCAACTGAAAAAAAAAAAAAAAAATAATATATATTAGCCAAATATATTTTTAAATGAACATCTCCCATCGTCTATTACCGCCCGCAAGTCGCCGCATAAAACATCAATCACATATTATAACATTCACACAAAACCTCAATTATATCGATGGATTCACAAAAGAGTGTCAGCCTCTCGTTCGAGTTCCCCGAAGCAGCTCGTTCTTTGCCATCGGCTTTTCGAAGAGTCAGAAAGAGAGAGAGAGAGAGAAAAAAAAGAAAACGATTCAGCCCGATCACGTGACAGTGGACACAACTCGGTGTCCTGTGCTCCCGCGATGATAATGACTCAACGATCCTCCGAGTCTCGTGCGAAGTCCACGTGAGACTAATAGAAATATGTAATACTACACGTGAACGGGGACGCAACAGTTCCCTCTCCTGCCTGGCTGTATCTTTCCTGACTTTTCCAGCTGTCTCAGTCTGCCTCCGGCACAGTTAGTAATCGCGAGATTCACGGGGACGGCAGGGCCTTTTGTTTGTCGGGATTTGCGAGGCTGTATTATCAATTTGGAGGCTCTCGGCTTTTGGTTGCTTAATTAATGCTTTAACGGGGATATTAATAAGTGAGGCTCTCGGTGGGTGAAGTTCTTAGAAGCGATGGATATTGGTATCTCGCACGAGGCGGTTACGTTGGTTGTAGTTTGTTAGTATGTGTTGGTGATAGTTTGTAAGATCTTTTTGATAAGATAAATTAGTAATGAGATACTTATCTATTGTTAATCAAGATTTATTATTTGATCCTTGTCAACAATTATCGAACAATTTCAAAGATAAATAAATAGTAACAAAGGATGGTATTTTAAATAATACGTATTTATTCAATTGTATTATTTTATTTTGCATTACATTTATTGAATTATGCTCAAACGAAAGGAATCATTGTAATCGTTTTTAAACGATTAACAATTTAAACGCTGTTTCGAAACAAACACAGTCGGCTTATTTTTTCAGATAATTTTCCCTGTCAAATCTATTTTAACAACTTAGAGACGAAAAAAGGTTAAAAAACAACGGCAGCGGCTCTCAATATAACCTGAAAAGACCTATAGAACCGCGGTAAAAACAAAATCATAAAAACGAAACGAATATAATACCAACTCCACCGATTCCAAACCCAAATTCCAAAACCACATTAAACCCCCTACACGCAACTAACTCCTCCAACCTGCGGCAAAACTCGATCATCCGAACGAGCGGAAAGTCGGCGCTCGCATCCGACCGACTACCAACTTGGTCGTCGCTTCGGCGTCCCTAATTAATTTCCTCGTCGCGAGTCGAAATCTCGGCCATCCATCGCCGATAATCTTCCTCCCTACGGGCAACTTTCGCGTCATCGTCATCGCTAATTGTTATCGATCCTCGGCTCTCTCTGGGGGGGTTTAATTGACTGTTTACGGGGGGACGCGATAATAAATTCGCGCGCGATCGCGATAATTAATCTCGCTAACGAATCGCCGCGGCTGTTTGCGCGCGAATTGTTCGGACAAGGTTGATCGCGGGAGAGGAGAGAATCGCGGATCGGGAGGAAAGTTATTCTCGAATGAGAGCTTTTTTCTGAGTCACGGTCGGGTATCGTTTCGGAGTGATGGTTCACTTTTATTTGGGGTGATTTATTATTTGATCTTTAGCGCGAGGCTGAGTGATAAATAGTTTGGTGGTGGAACGTGGATGCTGTTAAGTGTAATTAATGTTACATATATTATGAGCGTTTTAAAATTAGAGTTTCGCTGTTTATTTTTGCGTCTGAGGTAACTTTTAAAAATAATGTTTTTTTTTTATTTTTAATAAAAGTCGGCCGCGGTTAACCGCGATTTATTTATTTTCATGCATTTATGAGAAACAATATTTAGCGTTTTTAAAAAAACACTAAATATTGTTGATCATAAATGCATAAAAACAAAGTAAGAAAAGTTTAAAGACCTCAAGAAGACCTTCCAATTGTAAACTCACGAGACGAGTGTCTTTATTCTGAAAAACACGTTCTCTCTCATTTAAAAAGACAAAAATTATGTTTCCATTCGATAAAAGTGACAAGCGCTTTATTACAAGCAGTTTAGAAACAATCTTCTCTCTATTACATCTCCATTAAATTCTAACTCATCTACATAGTCCAGAACGCAAACAATTTCGAAACCCGCCAACTGCAAGACGCCGGGCGGCGGCGGCGTCTACCTCTTATTCAGAAAATTTTCCCGATGACTCACGGCGGGCGTCGCGACTCCCTGTCGCAACGTGGCCCGCGGCGACGATTTCGGAAAAATTGCGCGCCAAATCACGCGACACCGCTCGACCGCAATTGTCGCAACTAGGCTTATTTGCGTCACGTAAAAAATCGACAAAAAACGAAAAACCTCTCGACTCGTCATTCTCTCCGTCTGTTCTCCGCGCGTTTTCCGAGAAGGATGGCTTCGGAGGACGCTCGGATTTTTCGTGCGCGGCGGTCTTGATCGATATTGTATTATATGAGTGAGTCATGCCGGTAAGTGTAATCGCGCAATGACGCACCGGTATGAATAATCTTTTCCGAATACGCATCGCGGGGCTTATGTGTGCGCCTTTTTTTTTTGTTTTACCAAGAGGAAACGTGATCGCGGAGATTTGCTTCACTTCGTTTAATTAGGAAGAGATTGCATGCCGCTTCGATCGAATAAAGTAAACAATTCGCATTGCTTTGTTGGAAAAGTGCTGAGTTTTTCACATCGGTAGTGGCTGAAATATTAATTGATTTTAAGAAGCTTCGAAGCACAAAGTAAATAATAAACACGCACTCGGCAACCAACCGCGCAAATTACAATCATCTTTACGTACTGTGCTCCAACGCAATCGACGCGCGCGGCTAAGGATAATTTACCTTTCGCGAGGTAGTTTCTCACACTTTATCACTCGCGCAGCAGTCGCGAGCGATATATGTACGCACTCGGTTCTTGCAAAACGCCCGCGCGAGCATGAGTTACTACACTTTTGTACTAAATACTCGGGGTGAGAGACCAGCTTCTGAATAAGCGATTACGGTTACTCGAAGCGTACAGCGCCGTTCGAAAAGTCGTTGCGCGCGCACACATCCAGCGTACAATCCTCGCTCTGCGTGCACTTTTTTTAACGGCTACGCTTAGACGATAATTGCGAATAAATATTATTCCAGGCGCTAATCGTCCCGAGAGCTAATTATCGCCGGGGAAGAGGTCGCGCGTTGAGCAACGATTGAGTAATTGCGATCCTCGATACAATGCTGATTCGAATTAGCTTCTAAATCATTACTTTTAACGATCCTCGCGATGCAAGCGAATCGCTCGTTAAATTAAAGAATCTTTCAATCGAGAGTGACTGACCGCCGTAAAAGTGACGAAACTCGGCGCAACCTTGGACAATATTCTCCTCCGCTTTCGAGCTCGTTCCCTCTCGTTTTGAGAATCAATTTTCACCTACTCCCGGGCGTTGCGTAACCCCCTACGCTTATGTATATCTACGCTTCGCGTTAAAAAAATCCCGCTCGCTAATCTCCCTTGCGAAAATATAATCCCGATTCATCGCTGTTCTCTCTCTCTCTCGAGGCAGCAGCCGCCGCGCTCAGGCATTCAGTCGGCGATTCTCTCTCTCCGGCCATTGGCTAGGAGGACAGGTCAGTGACAAAGCAAGGTCAGCTCCCTCCTCTCTACGAGTCTACCGGCGGCGCTTTCGGTTTTCAAAATATCCCTCTCTCTCTCCCTCTTTCTCTCTCTCTCGAGGACAGGTCACCGGCTAGTCAAGGTCGGCCCCTTGAACCTGCGCCGAAAGACACTCTGGCCTCGTTTTCGCAAGCGAGAGCTTTTTCGGAGGCTGATATCGATGGGGGGGGGGGGGGACAAGTGTGGTGTATATCTCAGGTTCGACGACCGGAGCGTTATATTGGACTTCGTTTTTTTTTTTTTTTTGCCGAGCGGGAGCGGCGATAAAGAGAGGAGATTCGAGCGCTAATGAAGAGATATATTGGCGCTGGCTTGTGAAAGACTTTCGCGCGATACGAGGAGGCGTTGCGTGGGTATGCTTTTCGAGCGAAGGCGGAGAGATAAGGGCGGGATTTAGAGGTTGGTGTGTGTCACTTTTTGGTAATTATGTAAGCCGCCGCGCGCGGAGGGGAAAGGCGAGTTTGTAAAAAGTTGCGGTACTGGAGGTTTCGTTGTCAGGTACTGGGGAAGATGAGTTTTTAGTTTAGAAGCGTAAATTGCGTCGTTTTACATTCGTTTTCGAGAAGGAATTTGTTTACGTTTTCTTTTTTTATTTTAGACAACTTTCAGCTGCAGAAGAATGCAGTTACTCATAATTCTAAAGAAAGTTTTTTTGCATATTGTTATTTCGAACCAATGAATTCTTAGTATTATTAAAAACCGTGATTAAAAACAATCTTGTTTACTGAAATTTGTTCGTTTTTAAATTGAGAGTAAATAATATTAGTGAGGAATGCGATAGGTCCAGAACAATTTAAGTTGATAACTAAAATAGATTTATAATTCTTTAAAAAAGAAAATGACATTTACATTGAGACGATTCAGATAAATTAATGTAAATACAATTTGATAAATAGATTGCACGCTGAGTCACTCAGTAAAATGAAAATAAATTGGTTCAAGAGAAATTATTAGGCAAAATGAACTTTCAGCGTGATTATTTTAAATACATCAAGACTACATAGAGGACTGATTTTTAGCGCAATAACATTTAAGCGATTTTAAACCACAAATCCTCGTACAACAGTACACGCTTTAAACCTCGATCTTTCAAATCCCCGAGCCTCAAAAAAACCTCCGCAACTTTGAAATTACGCAAGAACAATCTCCCTCCCCCGCGACGCCGCTCCACTCGGCAGCCTTCCCCCCGCATGTTCTTTCGCTGCTCAGCGACGATAGGCTCGCTTGTCTCCGCAATTAGCCGCGCGCGGCGATATACAAAAATCACGAGGGCCAGCAAAAATCCATCCGAAAACGTGATCGGTTGCTAGGCCGCGGCTCGCCGCGGCCGAACGTACATATATGAGGTCGTCGTACGTTCAGGAACGCATCGTCGGATTGTCAGCGCGAAAATAGCCGCGCGCGCGCTCTCTCGGGTCATATACTCGGCGACTCGCTCGACTCGCAAACCGGTGTGACGTCGACGCGGAGATTCGATGAGCTCCAGCGCCGTCCCGAGCACCGAGCCGCCCGCGATTTTTATCGCGAAAAGGGAAGGTCAAGAGTACGCGCCATTGTCAAGTTCATGCAATCATAGTCGTCCCGAAAGTGAGGCCGGCCGTCGGTTCGGATAAGCCGCGCGGCCGCCGGGATCGATATGCGGGCAATATTCGACTGATAAGAGGAGAGATATAAAGCCGCGAGGAGCGGTTTATGGTTACGAAATTCGCGAGCAAACGCGAAAGTGGTATCTTGCACGTTGCATCGCGTGACGACCGGCCGGGGGAGGGGGACAAAGCCGTCGTTTCGCAACGAGTCCCGGGAAATCGGTGGCTCGTTTTCGATAGCTCGAGGTGGATCTGCGGTGAAAGGCTTTGTTTTGTTTATCTTTTGATAATAATTCAGCGTTTTTTTTTGCTTTAAGCTCCGAGCGATTGATTATATTGAAGGGTGATGCAATTGTGCAGCGACAAAGTGTAATAAATCTAATCTTCGACGCGCGTAATTTATATTTTTTAAGAATGTCTGTATTAAAATCGCTTCTTACCGCTTTAAATAAATTCAACATTTTCGAGGAAAGAAGAATCGATATAATAAGATCTTAGAAAAGGATTTATTAAATTTAAATCTTCAAACAGACGTAAACCTAAAAATTGAAATTTTTGCTTTCGAGCAGCGTTCGTCCCGCAAAAACCTTCCAAGCGTCCGCTCCGCCTCCGACGTGCGTGCAAGTCCAACGAAATTAATAGAAAGACCAAAACCACCTCCGTTCGACGAATCCCTCGGCGGTCTTTTGTCTTTCAACCGGGCAGCTTCCTTTGTCATTTTCGCTCGTTCCGCGAAAGCTCGAGAGCTTGTCTTTCGCGCGCGGCGGCGGCGCGGGATTACTCTTGATTTGCCTTTTTGCGCGGCTCTCGGCCAGATATGAGTCAAAGAGAGGCGCGTGACTAATTGCTTCCGGCGCTGCAGGCATCGCGCGCGTCGCTCTCGATACGGTAAATCGCGAGCGATCGCGCGAAAAACTTCCTCGTGACGATGGGGAAAGAGCGCTCGTTTTCAAGGTGCGCTTAATGAGGGGGGAAGAGGAAGATCTCGCGGTGTCTTGCTGACTTTTTTCCGGGCTCCGCGACATTTACCTTCGCTTGCTGCTTTTACGCAATGCTGCATGCCGGTTGATTGCCGAAGGGCAGCTTACATTTTTTAGCCGCTGACTCGGTCTTGCTTGTGCTTGTTTTCTGATTAAGGGAGCTTTCAAAAATTGTGGGCAGTGGCTTGGCGTAAATTGATGTAAATGTTTGATAATTAAACAGAAATTGAGAAATAAGGATTAAAATCTTAAAATATGTTAAAAAGCCAGCCGCAAACGTTCAAATGTTTTTTGGAACGTGAAGTCGTTAAACTTTACAAAAAGTTAAAAAGGATGCATTAATTTCCATAAATCCTTCCTTCAAACGGTATTATTAGCTGCGATATTTATAATTCATAATAAATACATAAATTTTTTTTAATCCTTTATTTCATTTGTTCGCCACAGTAAAATAACCCGATGAAATTGACAAATACACTCGACCCAAAATTATCCATTTCCATAAGGAATAACGTCTCGAATCGCACCTACACTAGCAAGATACTAGCCTATATGAAACCCCGAGCACCGAGAAACTGTTTAATTACAGCCCTGAATGAAAACCCGAAGGCTAAATTTCCGTGGCTCTCCGACAATAATGCCTGGGCATCCCTCGATCCACCCCACGGATTTAAAAATACTCCCGTTCCAAAAGGCCGTCCCTCTCTCGGCTCCCCGTTGCTATATATATAAATAGCCGCGTGTGCGTCGTTACGTAAGGAAGCCGCCGTCGGGAGAGCGAGAGAGAGAGAACAAATATTCTTTTTTAATCGCTGCATAATATTCGATCGCGGCGCGTGACGGCGATCGAGCCCAGCGCTGCGGCAAAAGAGGCAGCCGACAGAGAGGCAACGTGATTCGTTTATTCGCGGAGCGGAGCTGCTCTCTCTTGCATAACGCGTCGCTTTATTTTCTTTCTCCCGTCGTGCGCGCGCGCGCGCCTCTTTCTCCCGTCACTTTCCCCGTCGCCCCGCTTCTCCCGGCGCCCGTTATGTAGACGCGCGCGCGAGCACTTGCGGTTCTCTCCCCCTTGACGCGGCGACGCTGCCCGGGTGCTTAACCGCTCTCTCGGCGAAGCTGCGAGTTTAGTTGGCCGCTGCTCGCGGGAATTTAGGGTTTAGCCGGGCCGAGTAATTAGGCGCTTTAAATGGATTGTACTGCCGTTCGTTACTTGGTGGAGGGTCGCGCCGAGTTTTGAGGTGTACGTTTTGCGGGGGTTTTAATCTATTTTTTTAGGAGTCCTTTTGTTTTTTACGCCTATTTTAGAATTATTTTAATGCGCGTACAAAAAATTTAATGACAAGAATTTTTTAATTCGCGTCGATTTATTTTAGTTTGTGATAATTTTAAGAAACGGATTTTCGAAAAAAAAACGAACGGATGAAAAAAGTTCATTTTTTTTCTTCTTTTATTACGTAAAGCAAGCATGGACTTTTTCAGTAGAAGACGTCGACGGCAGATAAAAAATGTGTTTTTTTTTATCAAATTTAACCTTGGGTTAAGTCGATGCGCGGAGAAGCGAAAAAGAGCGTTGCACTTTAGACTCGATAAAGCAGGATTTGCATTTTATTTCAATGGACTTTTTTCTTGAATGGAGCTTTAAAAATCAACATTCAATCGATATATACCTATAGAAATTTACAACCTCTCCCGTTTAAACCATTCATCGCGAATCCGAGGCCGTTCGTAAAATCCATTACTTTCCAATACAAAGCATCCCGCACTCGGCGTAATTGCACGTGTACACACGTCTGCAATCACACGAAGCCTCTTACCCGCGCCAATAAACCGATACACCCTCTTTACAAGCCGCACTTACCGCAGGGGTCAAGCGCACGTGTCTCCTTTCGCAGGCTAAAAACTCCGGGTTAGCGATCCGTTTAAGCGGCCGATAAGTGGCTTATACAGCGATCGCGCGACTCCTCGCGCCGCGCGGCATACTTTTGCAGTTGCGCGAGCAGTGAGAATAGCCACGCGCGCGACGTTTCAGCTGCGAACAAACACGCGGGCCGACCGGGGGGGGAGGAGGAGAACATTCAGACGCGAGGCGCGGCGACGTAATCCGCCGTCCCTTCGCGTCAGAACGTGATTTTGCACGGCCGTCTAGCCGCGGAGTCGTTGATCCCGCTCGGTTCTCTCTCTGTGTGTGACTCAGCTGATCGTAAAGGGCTTGAATAAGCCGACCCTACCGTTTTGTGGGAGTCGAGTCGCGCGTAAGTCTCGCAGAGCGGAGCTCCGCACTGCGGAATAATAATGTTATTAGAAGGGATTTAAATTCAGAAACTTTATGCGAGTGTATAAAGGTCGTTTTCGAGTGGCATTAAAATTGCGGTTTGTATTTGAAGAAGCAGTTTTCAATAGAGGAAAGTTTTATTGCGGAGCGTAATATTATTTGTTGCGACAGCTTTGCACAGCGAATCGCCAAGTGATTCGTGTTGTAATTTTATCATTATTTATCAGTTTCCTGAAAGATTATTACCAACGTTATTCTTTCTTTGCACGTATTTTACATCCAAACAGCGTACTATCCCAAAAAATCTCCCGATCCACGCGTAGTTTAAAAAAAAAAGACCACAACTCCAAACCATCAGCGCGTCGCTTTAAAAATCTTAAATTCCCCCATTGAGCCCCGGTGAATCGTCCATTGAGAGCTCTAATCTGCGCTCCTAAGCCCGCCGACAAAAATACAGCGGCGCGCTCTTCCTCTCTCCTCCTTCATCGATCCGTCCTCGCGTCCGTCCGTGTGCGTGTCTCCGGCACCGCACGCACGCACACACGCACACACATCGAGAGCGGCGGCGACTCACCGACGCAGCGCGGCAGGGAGAGAAGAAGCGCTCTCCCCCACTCCGCGGCAGTTCTCTCTCTCTCTCTCTCTTTCTGAATTTGTCCTGCATAGGGGGCATCGGGACATTACCCGGGTGACCTTGGCTGTCGCCGGCGGCGGAGCTGTTTGTGCAACGGCCGCGAGCATTGCACCTTGCTCTCTCTTTATCTCGCGGAGCGAGAACGAACAAACAGCGCTATCTTTTCATTGCGCCCGCGCTCGATCCCGACGAGCGTTTATTATTATTTTTGCGCGTAAAGCGCGAGAGAGAGGGGCCGACGGGGGGGAGGGGAGGCGGGGAGCTTTTATCGGTATTTGGCTAGGGCGATCGAAAAACACGGGTGACAGACCGCGGGGAAGGTCGACGGTTGAATAATAAAAGCGTTTATTGCGACTTTTTTTGCAATCATTTGCGTAATGACGAGAGGGGGCGGAGGAGGAGTTATTTTGGAAGAAAGTCGGCGACGATCGGGGAGATAAGGAGATTCGCCGAGCGATTGTGGAAATATCCAAAGTCAAGGTTGTCGTAAGGTGATTGGCGATGCGTCTACTAAAAGAAAAGAATTAAGCTAAAAATTATTCATCGTGATTATCACTTTCAAACTATTGCAGTTGGGAATTATTTTGAATTATTACGCAATAGTGAGTACTTGTTAACGAGGTCCTCGTTATAATACACCGAGGCGATAAGTGTTTTGCAACAGCGATATTATTGTTGTTCTTGACCGGGCAGCGGACATGATAATTACAATTTTTCGATCCATCAATGCGCCGATTAAAAAGCAATCTCACGATTAAAAGTTATTGCACTATTCAATTACAATCACGTCTGACTATATATTCATACGACCGCGGCGCTCTGCTCAGCTCGCAAAATTGCGCCAGCCTTATCTATGACCGAGTGTACACTGACTTCTACTACTTCTAGTAGTATTAACTATCCTAGACAAGCCGCTGCCGTCGTTGCGCCGCTCTCCGAGAACGGCCCTAACCTCGAATAAATTTTTTTTCACGGATCGTCGACTCCGCGCCTCGATTGCAACCACATTACGATTCTCGGAAAAGGCATCGCACACACACACACACACGCACGCGAACACGGAGCCGCGTACTTTTCGCACAAAGTAAGCAAGCAAGCAATTTATCGCTTCGCCCACGCAGCACAGCGTACATGTACACAAACACGCCTCAAAGTCATCACCCTCTCCACCTCTGCCGCCTTCCTCCCTCCGGGCGGCTCGTCACGCGGTTCACCGCGCGATAATTACGATTACGAGCGGCAATGACATCGAGGCGAGAGCCGGCCGATTCGCGCCTGCGTAAGAGGGAAAAAAATTTCGTCGGCGCTCCCCTCCCTCTCTCTCTCTCCTCCTCCGGGTATAGGTAGTATATACGTATACATATGTGCCCATTATCGGAGAGTCGATTTCAAGGTCATTCGTGCAACGACTCCGGCGCGCGCAGCTGCGCAATTTAATCGGTCCGTCTCTCCCTCTCTCTCTTTCTCGCTTGTCTTCGGTGGGCTGCGGCTCTCGAATTCGAGTTTCGGAGGGGCGAACGAAGAAGCTTAGAGGAGGGACGGAGAGAGAGAGAGAAGAGCGGTAGTAGTAGAGGTCACAGAACGGCCGCGCGACAGATTTCTCGGAAATGCGCCGAATCGAATTCTGCGCTCTTCGGTATCCTGTTTACCGACTGTTTTAGAGAACCTCTTTTTTTTGCCTTCTTTTTTAGCGGGGGGTTTTTTTTCTCTGCGATGGGCGATGGGTGTGGAAGCGGTGCTCTCTCTCTGCCGCGAGTGGCGTGAGAGAGCTTTGTCGATTCAGAGGTTTTCGAACCTGCCGCGCCCGCCTTTGAGCTTTCTTTTTTCGGTTGCTTAGTAGGCAAGTTTATTTCTTCCGATATGCGAGCCGGGTTTATTCTTCGGACTGTGAACGCACGACCGCAGAGGCAATAGCCTTAGTCGCGACAAAATTAAATTTCGCATTCGAACGCAAGATTTATGGCTATTGATATTTGAAATTGAAGGAATTCCGACCACCAGGTGGCGTTTTTCTTCAATTGTCGAACCCGCAATCGGAATCGCGCACTCGGATTTTCGTAAAACTTCGTGGGATCGTTTGCATTATTCCCCTTGAACAAGTAACGATACTTAAAGGTCGGAAGCCACTGCCGCGGCATAATTCTAGAACAAAAAACTGCTGCACGTCGATTAGTGTAGAACCGTGACCCAAAATCACCATCACCCACACAGGATAAATTCCGTGATAGTCGTCTCGCGCTCAGACACACTGCGGTGCTTCCCCGAGAGCGAATTTGTCAATTACCGCCGGGGATCGCTGCAGAAAAAAAAGAATTTCTCGCGTCAGGCTTGCAGGCAGCAGAAGGCCATTGCGCTCTCGGGCCCACACGGCGTGATTCACGGCAATTTCGCAATCGGGCATCGCGCGCTCGCCTTTATCCGCGATGAGTAACATTTATTATTACCGTGAGATCGCCGGAGCGCGACTCCTCCCCTTTTTCCTGTGTCCTTCCCCTCCATCCCTACCTGCGGACTGCTGCTCGCTCCATATCCCTCCCGACGACGGCGACGGCGACGATTATACCGAGTCTGGATTATTTTGAAAGCGCCGCGCGGCGGCTTTTTGCGCATCGCGCGCACGTTTTTCTTGGCCGCGCGCAGAGCTAATTAGCTGCGTTTGGGATTCCTTGGGTATTATTTCACCTCGGCTCCGAGGAGATAAGTTCCCATGATATTGAAACTTGGGAGCTGGAATGATGAAGTGTTTAATTTTTTTTTTTTTTTAGCGGCGGCTTGGCGAAATTTGGAGGGGAAAAAAGTATATAGATAAATTCCAAGATTTGCTAAAGTTAAGGATATTTTCTTCTGGCGAAAACTGCCGAGTTCATTTGTTGAAAAACATTGAGATCCAACTTTTTTTTTGTTTGAAATTTTTTAAGTGAAATAGTCACAAGACTATATTTGTGTAATAAACGTTTTAAACAAAAAAATAAAAAAAATAAAAAAAATTTCCAATTCCACGAATGAAAACTTTTTCGTCCACACCGTTTGCAGCAAATTATACTTTCTAATAAAGCCCGGGCAAAAAACGGCCAGGAAAAAAAAAAAAAAAAAAAAAAGTCCCGACGAGCTTAGGATCTCCATTTCAGCGAGCTAAAAAAGAAAAAGAAAAAAAAAAGCAGCCTCGACTAAGTCTGCGGCGGGGCAGAGCTGCATAGAACCGGCCTCGCTCGGAGTCAATGCACGGAGGAGGAACCTTTTCGGCGAAGACTTACAGGGGCGTTGCGGCTCAGCGAACGACATTCTTCCGACGTGAGATCACCGGCTATTTAATCGCGCGTTTTCACTCCTCCGCCTGTATGCCCCGATGCATTTAGCCGCTCGCCGCCGCTTCGACGATCGAGAATTCACTGCCGCTAATCAAGATCGAACGTGTAAGTGAACGGCTGTTAAGGGTTAGAGTCGCTGGTGAGATACCATCGATCCTTGCTGAAACGAGGGGTTTGGTAATTGAGATCGTCTTGAGCAATCGGAAAATGTGTGAATTCCAGAGCGGCAGTGTTGATTTTTTTTTTTCCTATCTCGATGATTGACGGGTAATTAGAAGCTCTGAGAATTGGATTTCGTAAGAGCTGCAAGGTAAAGGTTAAAAGAATTTCTCGCCTTCTGCGGTAATTGATTGTCTCTAATGATGCTTGGCAGTAAAAATAATTGTTTAAAGCTGTAGAGAGAGAGAAAGAGTTACAATTTTTACGTAATTCGATACATGTAAATTCTTTACAATTCTTAAAAAGTTGAATAAATTCTTGGAAATGCTCATTATCGAAAACTAAAATAAAACAGTAAAATAAGCTGTCGAAGGCCAAAATTAACATACATAAAATTATCTATCAAAAAATAAATGCAACGGCTCTCAACGAAAAAAAAGAAACTATCCAGCGCACGAGCCGATAATTTCGCCGCATAATAGCCGCAGAAAAGCGAATTTCCGAAGTGCGCTAAAAGATAAACCAGAATTTTTTCTGCGGCGATGACTGTCCGTGACTCCTCTCGGCGCAGCGTCGCGCCGCGCGCGCACGTTTTAGCCGCGCGGCGATTTCAAGTTTTCGTTCTCGCCGCGAGTAAAAAAAAAGGTCGAAGCTCGCGTTCGAATCGCCGAGCGCGACCTTTGCTGCGTTCCTCAACCCGGGCAGCATATATGCACTCTTGGCAATGCAGTCCTCCTCTTTCTCTCTCTCGCTCTCCTCCTTCGAGACCTTGCGGCAGCTTCCAGTTCCAAGGTGCACCGGTGCGCCGGGCATTACAACAAATTACTCCCGAGCCTTTTTTCTCTCCTTTTCGCGCGCAGATAAAATCAAGGACAAAGCTCTCTCTCTTTCTCTCTCTCTCTCTGGTCGGTTGGCGCGAGCAAAATCAAAAACAAAGCCCGCATCTCCGGCTAAATAACAAAGCGACTCTTCCTCGCGTCCTTTTTTTTTTATCTTATCTTTGTCTCCGCGCGCGCGCGCGGCAGTAATTCATATTTTTATGTATATGCGCGCGCAGAGAGACCTCCCGAAAGAGAGGGATATTTATACGCGCTCGGTGCAGACGCGCGAGCAAGGTCACGAGGCCAATGGTACCGCACGGCCCGGCGTTCGTTCATCTCTCTGTCTCTCTGCTGCCGGGCGAGAAAGTTTTTCTTTGTTTCCGAAGGACCGGGCGGGGGATGCGGGAATTGAGATTGATTGAAATGTGGCCGGGCTCCGATCGCGACGATTATCCGTCGCGCCCGCCGTTCCACGATGTATTAAATTGTGCATTTCGACGGACGTGCCGGCCGCTGCGTGTCTTCGGGGCTGGTTATCGCGGGACACGGCGTGAACCCGGATAAAAGGCCCGGATAAAAGAGGGTGATGATAAATAACAGTGTTGCAGTTCGCTTTGATAAAGTGTCAGTGAACGATTATATAAACTTGGAGGGAGAGAGTATATAGGAGGTGGAAGTCGACGGAGAGAGATTTTTCGGCGAATTTTTCGGCTCGAAAGTTCGTGGATGGAATGCAAGCGGAATCCTTCGGAAATAGGAATGATATTTGGGGATTATTTTAGAAAGTCTGCGAGATATCGCCGACGTTTAAAATACCTCGCAAAAGTTAATTTTCGTTGAAAAAAAAAAAGAAAAAAATCCGTTCTGTTTAAAATTCAAACAATAAATAACTGAAAAGACGCTTTCGAAATCACGTAGTAAAGTAAATACCATTATCTTTTACGATCATCGTATTTATTAACTAAACTGCGCCGCCGAGCACTGCAGGCCTTATCTCTCCGTCTCTCGCGCTGAAAGTCAATTTGCAAATTTTCGAAACAGCACACACACTGAATCCCCCGGCCGAATGTCGGACCGTCTCCAGACGAATACCTATTCCAGTCATTCATCCACATTCTCATCCATCCCTCTCGGCGAGCATACAAAGCGTCTATTTAAGATCCTCGCATCCTATACAAAGAGAGGAGAGAAAAAAAGGCCGCGCGCAGTAGTAACTCATTCAGCTCGCATCTGGCGCTGTCGTTCCTCTCTCTTTCTTTCTCTCTCTCTCTCTCTTCGGTCATTTAACCGCAGCCTCAACTGCAACAACGCTCGGCTGCATTTGCGCGCAACCTTACTGCTAAGCAGCCGCGGAGGGGCTGCGATTATGCAACCGGCCGTTTAATGGGTTCTTGGGTCATAGAGAGAGAAGCCGATCGGTCGCGACTAAGAGCGCCGTGATTTATACGCGGCCGGCCGCGACTATTGTTCCTCGTTTCGACGACAAATTTGACGACAGTTTAAGCTCGAGACTCTTTCCTGCTCCCGGAACCCGTTTCAGTCATCCTCCGATCGCTCGAGCGGAAATTGGAAGCTCCACAAGCGCAAAGTCGTAGGGGCCTATTTTTCTCGGCGTACATATATCGATTTTTGGCGGAAAGCTCGCAGTGTCGACCGCAAGAGTTCTCGGCCGATTTCACAGTTACGCGATGAGAGAGTTATTAATCGGCGCCTGGGATTCGATGATGCAATAAAAGCTGTTATTCGCGCGCGCTGAAAACGTCGCGGCTTTTATCGGCCTTCGATTGTTGCAATTAAGATCGTAAACTTTGTTTGCAGCTCCTAATCGTATGTAAGTCTGCCTCGGCGGCGTGCAAGAAGGTCAGTAGCGATAATTACGCTCGTTAGATAAAGCCATTAGCAATTCTTTTTTTTTCCCGCGGAAAACCGTTATAACTCGCCAGACCATGAAAGTATTGTATAACAAAGGAAAATTTGCCGCGTCGAGGATATGTGTATTTTTATCCGTGATATTTTGTCAGCTTTGTTTTTTTTTTGTTCGCTTCTCCGCTTGTACTCTGACACACGCCGGAGACGATGCAAAACAATGTAAAGCCCCGGCTGGATTGATGCGCCTCGCAAACGCGCTCATTAAACGCGAGATTTATTGACTCTACCCCAATTTTGCAGCTGAAAGTTACGATAATGATTCGCGAGTGCAAAAAGAGATGCGCGCGCCGCGTAAGAACGCGGCGCAAAGCCAACACGCGCGAGAGAGCCCCGGTTATCCGATGAATAATGCGCCGTAAATATTGGCTGACGAAAGGAGTACACAGCCGCGGGGGTGATGGAGGAAAAGAGGAAGAAAAAAAAGGAGCGACAAAGCAAAGCGCTGCCGGCAGTTGCGTTATCTCGTTCGCGACTCGTTTCGCAATCGTTGCGGCTAATGGCGAACGTAATGCAGTGTGTTCTCGCTCCGCTCCTTCCTGCATTTCGCTCCCGGAGAGGCGAAGGAGCCACTTCGCCAGGACGTTGAGGGAAGAGCGGCGTCTCTCTCCGCGGCAATATGTCCGAGGCAACTAACTGTGCGGCTGCTGCTGCTGCAGCTCGTCTGGGATACGTTTGCTTCGCCCGCAAAGTATGGCCGCTTCTGCGCGAACCCCTTCATTTGCGGTTAAATCGCATGGGGATAATTCAGCATTATCAAGGAGTTTATTCACAAGACATATGCCTCGTCGGGGGGTTAACGAGCGATTGTCGTCCGAGATTAATTTAAAGCGGTTTTATATCGTCGTTCTTTTTTTTTTTTTTCTTTTCTTTTTGCGGTAATAACAATCGTAATTATGGCTTTCGGGTAATTTGTTCTGGGAAAAAAAAAGTGAGACGTACCGCGCGTATTGTGCATTAATATAATTAAATTTTATGGTTTATTTCTGGAGAAAAATTCAGAGACTGACGTTTTTTGCGTGCGATTGTTATACATTGTTACAATAAAGGCCGCTAGGAAATGTGACAATTGCGGCTATAACTTATACTTTAATAGATGATTAAACAAAGACTCCTAATTAAACAACAATTTATATCAAGCGATTTATGTCAGCGTAATGTTTTATCGAGCTCGCCGAGTGCAAGCGGCGAAAGCCTCGGTGCGATATTCGCTTCAAAAAGAAAAAAAAAAAAACGAAATCTCTTCCGGTTCCGAAACTCGCCGGCGATATAAAAATTCACGAAACGGCTCTTCCCGAAATAAAAAGCCTTATCCACGCGGCGGCGGGCCGACGACCTCGCCGAAATTTCGGGCGTCCCTGACACGTTTAATCCCGGCCGAGAGGCGAGACGTGCGGCTCATTGCTCGGGGCCCGGCGCGCACTCGCGAATTAAGTACTCGACTCAGCGGCGAAAGGGGGAATAGGAAGAAAGGGCGAGGAGAAAGAGAGAGAGAGAGAGGAGAGCGGTGCACTTGATGCGGCCGGTGCGAAAGTGAGGACGAAAACAACCGTTGCATCTTATGCAACCTAAGTGCAAGCAGCAATGCAGGCCTCTCTTTTCTTCGCGTGCCTCCTCCTCCTCCTCCTCTCGCCCCTCCCTCCCTCCCGCGATTCCTGGAATGCTCTTTGTGCGAGCTTCTGCTGCTCCCGAGACCGAGCGACCTTGATACAGCGGAGAGGAGGGGGGCACGAGCACGAGATCCGTCGGCAGGACGTCGCGCGAGTCCTTCCCTCGCGAGAGAGAGAGACCTGTTCGCGAACTGCAGGGCGGTAGGGAGAGAGAGAGAGCTTTTCGGCGCTTTCGCCAGGCCCTCCGCAGTTGCGCAACGGGAGAGCGGGCCGCGTCATGCTTTGCCTCGGTTCGAGGAAGGAGAAGGAATTTTAAAGCCCGCGACTATGCATAAGTGACGCACTCGATTGCGCTGTTATCGCCGGCTCACTGCATTATGGTTGTATATCTCGGGTGTATTTGTTGAATGTTGCGCGTGAGTTATATAGCGTCTGCATTGCTGAGATAATAATAGGCACAAAGGAGAGACAGAGAGAGAACGTCATTGTTGGCTTTTCCCCTCTCGCGCGGAGAACTTTGTTTTCAAAATTAATGTAGGCGCAACGCGATGCACTCGGAGGAACAAAACAACAAAGCGTCTCGCGTGTAATACCGATCTCCTTGCGCTCGGATTTCAACGATAAATAGCAGCTCCGCTGCATTTCGAGTCGCTCCTTCCACCTTTCTTACCCTTTCCTCTTTAAGCACCAACTCGGAGCCAATGTATAACCGATCGTTCACCTCGTAAAACCAAATCCATAATAGCGTTTACGACCCGACGGACAGCTCTTCAAAATAGATTTTCCTCCGAGGCGAGACTCGCCGGTACTATAACCCATCTGCCAGTTTGGGTAACAAACACAACCGGCCCCGCGCGAAATTGACTCGATCATCCTACCTCCCCTCTCCCGGCGACCTGAACTTCGGGAGCTCAAACGTTTCGCCCTGAACCCGAGCTCGTACAAGCGCCCACGCGAGGACGAAGGCTCTTTGTTCTTTCGTTTTCTCTCGCACGCATTGCCCCGCGTTACTCTCTCCCTCTCTCTCTCTCTCTCTCTCTCCCCCCGAGAGAGTCCTCCACACTGCTCTTTGTGCGCGCAAGCGGATCGAAGGACGAAAAATCTCGCGGCGCACGAGCACTGAATATAAAGATTCAAGACGCGTAATCAATTACGCGTCTCTCGCTTTTCGACGCCGCGGCGGAGAGGAGGGGGAGAGTCGGGTTAATAAAGGTCTGTGGAGCAGGGAATGCGGGAAATGCCGGGGAGCCTCGAGATTGATATCGCGTGAGAAGCCGAGAGAGAGAGAGAGAGTGGATGGTGCGCGCGATTATGCGAGGTTGGATTGAGGTAGCTGTCTCGCTAAGTCGGGGTGTTATCTACTGACCTTCGGGGTATTTAATGCATCAGACGCTGCGCGGCAACTGGTTATTAAAATGTAAATATTAAATGGAACATCTACTTACTCTCAAAGCGTGCAGTAGAGTACGATGGAGGAGCACGGAAAAAAAATGAACGATCGTAATTGAAACCGCTGAGGCGAGCTTCTAGATTGAACGTTATTATATCCCTTTCTATTTATTCTAATAACCTCTAAGGATTTGTAATCCATTTAGCCGAGTCCTCGTTATTTTAGCGACATCAAAGGACTTGTTTATCTTGCGTCATATCCGCGGCACCGCTTCAGCGACGCGCGTTTTTCCGCTCAAATTCATCCCAAAGTGGTTTCCGACGAAGGGACCCCCTCGGAGGGGGCACAGATTTTGGGGTGGGTACCAAAGAAGCCCGCGCAATCACACGTGTCGCGATTAATCGGCTTCGGTGTATTGTAAGGACCACGAGCTCCAGTCGATTATTTTAATTGGAAAACTCCATTCGGTACCCCTTCACTCGAAGGGGGTTCGAGGTTGTAAGCTCAGTCCCTAAGCCTTTCTTCGATTAAGCCCGGCGTCATCTACATAAGACGGAAATAAATCTAAGCGTTTATATTCTGATACGCTCTTTATTCGATGCTATTAAAAGCGAGGCAGAATTGTTTATTGTCTCGAGGATTTTTCCGCGCGCTGATAATTGCCTTTTATACAGTGGAATCCGTTCGGCGTGAGCACGCGTATTTACGATCGTCGGAGTGTCGACATTGAAATCGTTATTATCGAAATCGATGACGAGATTGCTCGCGATTACCTGGAAGAGGTTGCACTCTGTTTGAACTGCAATGGAAACGAAACCGAGGCGGCTTCGCGTATAGTTAGCAGTGAATTATATGATGCAGAGTTGCAAATAGAAACGATATGCGTAATTCGACTGAGTACGAAGGAACCGTTCAAAAAAACACTTGTTCGTTAATCGAATTACTTCTGTTCGGGCGGATAAGAGTTATCGAGTGCCCGAAAAAGGCGTATTACGGCAATGTTTACCAAAACTGGTACGCAGAACCATATATAATACTACATCATCGAGAGCGTCATGACGGTCTTTCCTTACCAAATTCTTGCAAAGTCAAGATACACAAATAAAGATTAGCGAGATACTAGCAGATGCTTGCGTAACTTTAGCTCGTATAAGACGGCATTTGCGTCGGGAGGTTTTTGCACGTCAGTCGATGAGCTTCCTGTCCAGACGATTCAAGCGACTATATTATCTTTCGCTTATTGTTTAATGAAAAAATTGAAATATATATATTTTTCTGCAAGAGAAGCCGTCGAAAAGTATAATTACTTACAACTAAATTTTATAAATTACTGTATAATTATATAAATAATTGCGAGGTGTCGCGTAGCATAATTATTAATTCCCGATATTAAGCTAATTTCATCGCCGGCCATTAAGAATCTCTCAAAAATACGAACGCGAGCTTACGTCATTATTCCGAAGCGCGAACAAAAAGTCAAACGAGCTGCAGCTATAATAAACCGGAATTTTTTGCTCTATTAATTGCTCAATCCCGTCACATCCGCCAGGCCCCGATCCGCGCGCTCGCACCGAAATCCGGCCCTCTCGTAAAAATTCCTCTTCCCCGAAAAAGCCCCGAGCAGTCCCCGCGCGCGCACCTACATAACCTCAAAAATCGGCGGATAAGAGAATCCGGGCGCGCGCGCCAAGTGCAAAAAGTCTCCCCGGCGAAAAAGAGGAGAATATACATCCAAGCGAGCCGGGCCCGGGCGCAGAACGAAAGAAAGAAACGGCGGTCGCGCGCGCGCGCCGGAGGAGAAGCGCTGCAGCCGCCGCCGGCGGGGAAATTCGAGCGTCGGCCGCCGCCGCCGCCGCCGGGGGTAGGGGGAGAGAGAGCACGCGCCCGAGCGGCCGCGGGGAGGGGGAAGAGAGCGGAGCGGCGGACGCCCTTGAGCGACGGGCAATGCACCGTGAGCGAGGTTCAAGGCAGAGCGGTGGTTGCCGTCGCGCCGCCGCCGCCACCGCACCGCCGAGCCTCTCTTTCTCTGTCTTTCGAGGAGCTTCTCACCCTCTCCGGCTCGCCTCTTTTTAGTGCGCCTTTTTCTCGGCCGGCCGAATTCATAGAAAGTTTATTGCCGAGGGTCCGTCTCTCTCTCTCTCTCTCTCTCTCTCTCTTTTCCATTGATCTTTGGCTTGAAAGAGACGTTTGGGGATTGCGTAAATTTTTAGCTTTGTTTTGTAATGTTGGGGGGATTGTTGCTTTTTTCGGAGGGGGAGATAAGACTTTTTGTTGGTTGCGTAATTAACGCGAGGCGTGGAAACTTCTTCGCTTTTTTTTTGCGGGGTCGGGGTGAAGAATTTACCGGGTATAATCTTAAAAACGACAAACAAGAGAATTTATTTTTTTTTATACATATACGCGGTGCATTGTTTTATCTAATCTCTCTTTCTCTCTCTCTCTCTCGTCGGCGCGAAGATAAACCGTGCAATAAAATGTTTTTTGTTGTCAATTCGATACGCGAATTCTTCATATTTATTTTTATTCCTGCGCCTTCGAATTAGCTAACATGCCCGATTTATATTATCGTTTTAAATTTGATAATGAACGCATTATCTTCGCGCCATCCAAGGTTTTTAAAGCAAGTTCAAGAATATTTGTATCCCCGAAATAAATATTGGTACAGAAGTCACGTTTTATTTTTGTATATATAAATAAAACGTGTAATCGTGGCAAAATATGCGTTCATGCTTGTTCCACTTGTTAATCTCCAAATCTGCAATGCAATTAAAGGACAAACGCAACACAGCTTATTTTAATCACGTACGAATAGCTTATTCTATTTTTATTATAATTATACAGTTTGAACCGTTCAATTATTAACTTATTAATTGAAATAATTGAAATAACAATTATACCGCCGTATAATTTTCTTGGTTACGAAATCAGTAGTAACAGTCCGAGTGAGTCAGAACATTTACATTTAATATAGATAAATACTAATTTACTTTTTCATATAGAAAAAACACTTTTCAACGCCCATTTCTCATCTCTCAATCCACCCCAAATTGACTTTTAAAGTTAAAACTCCTCATCTTTCCCGGAGCAATAAACGTTCGGCACAAAAAATTTCCAAAACCTCCCCGGAGTATGTATCCCGAACCTCCCGGCGGCAGCATCCCCCTCCCCCGTCGGCGTCAACGACCCGGGGCTCATCCGAAATTCGAATTCCGGCCGGTGCGCGCGCGCGCCCGGCAACGTATCCCGCGCGCGCGCTCGATCCCCCGAAGCTCTCGCTGATTTACTCGCCGATATTTCGCGCTCGCCCGTATAAACGCAGGCGGCGGCGACGGCGGCGGCAGCAGTTGACGCCCTCGGCGGAATACAAGCCCGAAGGTTAAAGCCGGCTCCGCTTTCGTGCGTCGCCCTCGTCTCCTTGCCTTTTTTCTCTTTTTCTCTCTCCTCTCTTTCTCCCGAGTCTGAGGAATGCAAGCGAGGGGAGACCGACTTTGTGTGCTGATTCGATGTTTCATCGGACGATAAAGAGGGAGGGATAAGGAGCTTTATTGCGAAAGTCTCTTACGCGACTCGTTACGTTACGTACCTTTGCGGGCTTTTTTTCTTCCTCGAGCTTTTAGGCGCTCGTTTTGGATGTACTTTGTTATTTTTTTTTGGAAAGCGAAGACGCGACGGGTCGAGAAGAGTCGCCGCCGAGGTTTTGGGAAAGGCGCTCGAGCGGAAAGCTTAAGGTGGAGAGGCGGGGTTTCGATTTTCAAACAATGTGTTCAATTGCTCGACCGGTGCGCGAGATAAGTGTCTAATAACACTTAAGACGGACTAATTTAAGAGGATTTAATAGAAAATTTCATTACAGAAAACTCGAATGTGCATAAAACTTAAATGTGGCAATCAAACCGGTTTCCAGCCGGGTATTACTAGGCGCTAAGCGTTAGCAAGTATTAATTTAGATCGATCATTCGAAACCTACACTTATCTGTTAGTACAGTTTTCATAATGTTCGTTTTCGTAATTTTGTTAAAATATATCGTTCGTTACATCATTTTAAAGTCGTAAAATAAAATCTAATCAACAAATTCAGCCGCTCAAATATAGATCAGTTTTTTTTTTTTTTTTTTTAAACGGAATTAAACAAATATTATTCGACTTATTATTCCAAAACAATTCCTTGAATCATTACCATTAAAAACGCTTCTCGCGGCAATGAAATTCAAATCGAAGACGGAAAATTTGCCGGTATAGTTTTTCTAAAAATAAGTTTTCATTCTCAAAACAATGAATCTCCTCCTCGACGCCTCGATTCACCTCATTAACTCTCTCTCCTCTTATCTCCCGCTGGAAAGCAAACCTATTAAAAGTCACCAACCAGTCTAGCTCGGCCGCAAATCGAAGATCCCACCCAGCCATTCATCACTCGCTCGGCTCTATTCTCCCCTCTCGGGCTCACCTGTTCAAACACACATCAGCGCGTCGTCGTCGCTCCTTCTCGAGATCGCCCGAATGAATCGCGGCGTTGCGTAATCCCGGCCTCTAAATACGCTAATTAAACTAAATACGGGGACCGGGAATATATCCGGACGCGACGCCTCGATTTAGAAGCGCGAGGAGGCGCGTCGCTTTTGTGCGACCCGGGGAAACTGACCCTTCGCCGAACGTCGCGGGGACCGAGGGATATATATTCTCCGGGAGAGTATTATATAGAAGCGGCGGAGAGTGCAGTTCGAGGGCTTCTCGAGACGATTTTGGGCGCCGCGCGGGATATTAATACGTCCGCGCGCCTATTGATACATTGCGCGTTGCGCAATTGCGATTTCGTCAGCCGGGAAATTGAGGAAGTTCGGTGTGGCGGAAAAAAGCCGGGTGTATCAACGTCGTTTATGCGCGTGAGAATAATGAGTTTCAATTTCGTTTTGTTTTTTACTACCGTAACGGCCTGTTTATACTGCAATTGCATAAAGTTTCGTCGCTTTATCGTCTTGCCGCGACTCTGCGAGCTTAATAAAGTAAAATTTATACTCTTACTTATATGTTCGCTTATATCTCTCACTTTATAAGCCAGAAACGCGCATAATTTCCAAGCGTTTCATACTCGCCGAACGCACAGAAAAATAATTCAAGGCTCTCGTTAACCTTTTATATATCCAGCGCAGTGTGACGCACGTCGCGGCGAAGGCAGAATTTTTGTTGTTCCTGACTCGTGACTTCGGGTATCGTTATTTTGCAAACACCTTATAAATGTTTGACTGCAACATACAAGGCGATTACTTTTTTATCATCCGTGCGGCTCTCTCGCCCCGCGACCCGAGAAACACTCGATTACGGAGGTGGCGATAAAAAGCGCGCGGCAGCGAGAGAGGTTACCGAAGCAAGTTCAAGGTCCGAAAAAATCATCCGGCCGCCCGATAAATATTATATACAATAAAGCAATGTTTACCCGCGCAGCCACCTTTATTGCGCTTGGCTCTCGATCCTTCCACGCCGGGAAGAGAGACGGCGAGGAGAGATCTAATCCCTCCTCGCGAAAAACAAAGCCATCCATATTTCGGCGTCTGCCAGTCGCCGCGGGCTTTGTGCAGCAGCAGCAGCCGGAGAGAGAGAGAGGAGGAAGAAGGAATTCGTCATCGAAACTTCTGGAGGCGCGCGCGCGCGCGTCCGATGACTCAGGGTGCGAAGGCCTAACCTTTGGGAGTCACTGCACCTAAAATGCAGCTCTCCTTCTCCCGTCCGGCGAACGGCCTCTCCCGGTCGCCGCTCCACGTGAAATCGCGCATTTTTAGCGCCGGCGGAGAGAGAGAGAGAGAGAGGGGAGGGAAGAAGCCGCGGGCTTCTTCTTTGTGTGTACTTTGTTTCGCCTCGATGGGCGAAAGAATGCGCTTTTAGGAGCGCGCGCGTCTGGCCCGCCGGAAAGATTGGAATTGGCGGCTGTTTAGCCTTTTGGGACGCTTTTGCGGCGAAGCGCGCGGGTTTTAAGACGCGGAAAGATATCCAAAGGGGATCGGGGAAAGTTTTGCGACTCTTTTGGACGCGCGCGACGATTAATTTGCCGCGGGACGGTACGATGGTTATAAAATGTTTTTATAATCTTCGCAGCGATAATAATTGCCGGATAAAGCGTTCGTATACATACACTTTGCATGCATTTACAAGTCGTTTAGCGAAATTTATATGCGCGCATCGACGATCGAACAATTAAAAGGAAGTAAAATTTGTATTCGTATAAATCAAAAGCCGGCATTGCCATTAACGCACACTGCCCTTTATTCAAAGTATCAAATAAACCAGTGATTTATTTTTCTCCTTCCTACACAAAGGCACCTCGCGACATCAGCGTCCAATTACTATATTATCCCCGCTTTTCAATCGCGCGCTTTCGTCCACTTTTCCCGGAGACGTCGCGCTTTAATTGTACATTTCCCGCGAAAATCCTCCGGCATTATTAAAGCATCTCTCACCCGCTGAATGCAAAGAAAGAAAAAAAATTGTCAAGCCAACGTCCAAGGCAACGAGCGGGCACTTGCCCCGTAATTTACGCACGGCGCGATATATATACATATGTGTATACGCGCACAGCGACATAACGTTATTACACCTCGCGCCGCGCTCGTAGTGGCAAATTGTTTTCGCCCGGCGTGTGTGAGAACGGAGCGGAGAGAAACGTTGCGGGGGAAACGTACTTACTGTCAAGGGCAAAAGTTACGCGTATCCTTTCGTTTTATAGATGCGGATTGCGAGATAGGAGATAGGAGGGATCATTTTTTGCCTCGAAAATCTCTCGGCGGGGGGAGGCGTTTTAAAGCTTTCGTCGGGCGAGGAATGTCGGTGAGTTGACCCTTCAGTTCTCATGGGGGCCTTTAAATGCCGGAGTGCATATTGAGAAACAATGGGATATTGTTGCAGGCGACGTGGCTCCGCGGCGTTTTGTTCGGCAATAAATGCAATGGCTGTATAAATATGACGGGGGGAAAAAGGCGATTTTTGCCGGGGTAATTGCGCCGCGATTTATAGTGTCAGGGGGGAAAGTTACGTAAGCGACGGTTTCTGCTTTTATTGAAAATTATGAAATGCACACGGCCCGAGTTTGATAGATTTAAATAGGCGGTGTGCAACGCTCGACTTTTTTTTTTTTTAGTATACTTGTATTATAATTGTAGGTGATTTAATAATAGTTTATGCAGAAAATAAGATGAAAGAAGAGTATGCAAAAGTAATCGATTTTGGGCTTGAGGAAGTATGACAAAAATTTGAGAACAATTTGTTAATAATTATCTTTCAATTACTCAAAAGGGAAAAGTGTAAGAAAATAGTTAATAAACTTTTGCGAAAACATATGACCTTCAATTATTATTAAAAACTTAGTCAGCACGCATTAAGAATAAATAATACATTTCATAAATTTGATCGAATCCCGATATTTTTAAATTTGCATAAAGAGAACGTTTTTGGTATTAATAGAACTATAACAGCTCGCGCAAAAGCAAAGATATCAAGATTCAAAAAACGATTTTTCAAAAATTCGAGTCTAAAAATACAGTAAACACTAAAGTATCCTTACACCTCGACTGAAAACGAGCAAGAAAAGTAAGCGCAGCAGCTGAAGCTCCAGCGGCTTCGCGATGAAAACAGGCCGATATAACCCGCATCGTCTGCTCGTATATACGTATATACGTAAAAAGGAAAAAAGGGAAAAACAAACGGGGCGACCTTGAAAAATATATTTTTACGTGCCGGCACTCGGCTCTCGATATCGAACGGCTGCACAATATCTCGTCGCGGCTTATTTTTAAAGTCTGCGAGAGAAGCGGGGCGAGAGTTTATTGCGGGGTGAACGCTCGAAAAAATTCGAGCGATAAAAAAAGAAGATCCTTGCACTTTCCTCCCGCGTGCGCGCGTCGCCCTCGTAAATACGAGTGGCGCGTGTGTATGTGTGTGTGTAAGCTCGCGCCGTTGTTTGCCGTTGCGTCACGATATTTGCTCGAGACACGAACTGCTCGGCGTCGATATTTTACATCGTGCGCTCGAGATCGTTCCTCGCCTTTTCGATTCTTCAGCCGGGGAGCTATTTAAAGATGATTTTTCTGGCGTTTTTTTGAAAAAGAAAGGAGCGGAGCAGACGGCCTGCCACGAACTGTCGAGTTTGAAATGTAGAAGCCGCGCGGTCTTTCGTGGAAGACAAAATTGCCTTTCGTCGATCCCTCATCTTGACGTTCTTCAAACGTTTCTGCTTTCTTTAAGTGTGAAAATACGGCTACGGGAGCGCGGGGAATTAGGTTTCTTTAAATGCGTAAATATATAGTGTGGGTTCTTTTTTTTTAATTTTATTCGAGAGGTGTGTATTTTTCTAAATATATTTTCCAGGTCATTGGAAATTAATCTGAGTTGCATTTTATTTTTAGTACAATTAAAGAGTAAGAAGTAGTGCGATTTTTTTGTATTAAATACAGATAAACGAAATAACTGGATTGAACATGGAAAATGAAAAGAAAAGAATGTAATTATGTGGTGTAATGGAATTTGAAAGATTTGCGAATTAAAGTAACTTGACCTAAATGCAAAGAATTTAATAATTCTTTAGCGAATAACAAAAATTCTCAAACTATAAATAAGATACTAGAATTTAGCACGTAACACAAATTCCGCTTCGAAACGGATATTTTCACCAAAAAAAAAAATAAGCAAGCTCAATCGACCAACCCCTAATATCCTAAACATTCTAAACGACATCAGCTCAAAAAATCCAGCTCTATCGCGAATTTCGCAGATTCACCAGGCCCCAACAAGAAGGGCGCAACATTTACATGCCGCGCATGGACGACGGCGGCGTCGGCAAAAAGGCCTCGCGGCCGCTCTCGGCTTTTAAATAAAGCCTCCTCGGCTCCAAGGCCGGGAGCGGGAAAATAATTAGGGCCGCTATCGGCGGCGGAGTCCTGTTTTCACTCTCGGCGACGACTCGGGGGAGGCCTCGGCGCGCGCAAGTCGGGAGAGGCGCTTTTATTTTCAGAATCCAAGCGCCGAGGAGACTGTACTTATAGGGACGCGGACGAGCGCGCGCCGCCGCCGCTTTTTGCGAGCCTTATTCAGCCGCGGCCGCCGCTGCGGCGATTGATGATCGATCACACGCGGCTGGCGAGGGTGCCAATTTCGGGGTATATCGTTATTTGGGTTCGAGGCTGGCGAGGGTGAGCTTTCTGAGGCGTTAGATGGACTTTTTGTGATTTAAAGCGGAGGCGAAGGGATTTAATCGAGGATAACGGGTTTTGAAAGATGTGAAAATTTACGTTATAGAATACATTTCGAAGCGATTTATCGATAAGTTTTTTCAATGAATCATAATGAACTCGAATCGATCGCGGCGCATAAAAATAGATTGTCGATTAACTTTACTGCGCACTTAATCGACAAGCATTGTTAAAGAGCTAAACTAACTTTAACCGAACGCTAACTTTTCTAATTTAGAATACACGCAGCGAAGAAAAAGCACTTCTCGCGATCCCCGCCGCAAATAAAGCGCGCGCATTTCGAAAGTTACAGGCGATCGTTGCGAATGAATCAATTACCTCTCCGTACAGCGCGAGCAGAAACTGCGCTCGTCGAAGTAAATCTCCTTTAGCACTCGCATCCCATTAATAAGCTGTCAATACCCTCTCCCTCCCCCCCCTCGAACTTTCAAACTCGACTTCGACAGAGTGTAAGCTCGCTCGGCGCGAAACTCCGAACGCGAGCGTAAACGCTTCCCTTCCTATACATTACAATTTACATAACTCTCGCAAAGGCGTTTCTGTCCGCGAGGTTTTTAGTCGCCGCGCTCTCGCGAAACAAACGCACGCGCGCGCGCGCGACTATGAAATTCCGCGCGCGGCCGCGAAGGGCTGCATGCGCGCGTCGACGTAATAACGCTCGTAAATCAGCACCGGCCGACAGGTAATACGCAGTTTGTTTTGCGGGTAATGGCAACGCGGGACATCCCCGGAGCTTATTCAATAATAAGTCCAGCGAGGAGGCCTCTAATTGCCGCGGCGGCGGTCCGGCCGTTTCTCATCTCGCGATGGCAATTTAATCGATTTTTAATAGCCGCCAGGGGCCGATTTTCGCGCGATTCCCGTCCTATTTTTAGACCGAGCGCCGTTTGATTTCCACCGCTGAACTTGTGCCGTACATCGTCGCTCGGACAATTCGGCCGCGGACTTTTCAGCCGCTCGAAAATAATTAGTGTTTCATTGGCAGTCCTCGCGTCGCTACTCCACTCCAGATATGCGCGCGCCGAGTAGGCAGTTCTCGTGACGCAGAGCGCAGGCGATTGTGCCCGATGTAAAGGAGGATGCCGAATTTGCACACAATAATACTCGTCACGTATATATACCCTGGTGGAATAATTTAATCGAGTCGGTCGCGAAAAAAAAAGAAGCCCCGCCATATAGAAACGAGCTAATTCGTACCTCTTCACAATGCGCCATAAAATTATGAAACGCACATTACATACATCCTTCCCGAACGACTCGGCCCGCCGTCAGCTTTCAATATTCCGAGGCGCGCGTCCTTTGCAAGCAATCTCCGGCGATAATCTCTCGGCCGCGGGATTATTTACCTATATCGCTGAAAAGCATATTATCTCCCGCGTCTTTCGCAATATACATCTCATTCGCACGCCGAAGTACGCGTGCGTTTCCCGATAATAAAGAGTGCAAGGCCGCACACCGAGGGGAGCAGAGAGATTTCCACGGGCGCGCGGATTTTCTTTATTCGCTCCTCGGTATCCTTTATTCGCGCGTGGCTCTCGTTCTTGGCTCGGATACGGCGGGATTTATACCGAGGGAGAGACCGAGATATTCAGGTCAGAGCCGACACCGCGTGCTCGAGCACGTGAACGGGGCTGCGATGGATTGTAATGTGCAATTATTATTGAGGGACTATTTAAAGCGGAGGACTGCCGGGGAGATCGGTGGCGAGTTTCTGAGGAGTTCTTGTTTTTTTTTTAGAAGCTTTATTGTTTTGGAAATGAGGTTGAGGATGGAGAATGTCTTTGATGGGCTTGGATAAGTGGATTTTTTTTATTCTAATCGGGGTAAGTGCGGTTTTTAATACTTTTGCGATACAATTGTTGTGTTAATATGGCTCTGGCATGTAGATGATTAAGAATATGCTGGGTATTCGTATAAAACTAGTGAAATTAGAATGTTGATTCTACTTGTTTTTGATTCATTTATTAAGCAATGAATTCCGAGACGTGGAGGAAAATAATTCTGTGACAAATAATTTAATTTTACGTGTGAATCAACGGTTCCAATAAATTCAATGCATCAGGAAATCGATTGTAATCAATGTTATCAACGCAAATTTAAAGTAAATCCTTCATTAGACTTTCCAAAACAGAATAAAGACCGAAAAGCCTCTTTTACCTAATACTCATTATTCACGGCGGACAAACAAAGCTCCAATTTTTATTCTCCTTAAATAATTTATCAATCCGAACCACCGCATTTTTTCCTTATCGCTTAGCAATTTAAAAAAAAAAGCGTGTGAAGAAGCGGATTGTCCGTCACCTTTTCGGTCTAATTGGAGTCGATCGGTTCGCGCCTCGGAAACAAAGCCGACCGAATAATTAACGCCGGTTTTCGGGCCCGGGCCGCTTTCCTGCCTACGTAACGAGCTGCGTATATACTTATACGCACTCGATGGCTGTTTTCCTCGTTCGTTAAAATTACTCGACTCTGACTTTGCATGTCGTTATAATTCGGGATGCGTGGATTATTAGCGGCGCAATTTGTCGGACTTTTTCCGATTTGACTTTGATAAGTTGGGCGAGGGAACTTTTTCGGGTGTATAATGCGTCGTTTTTTTTTAAATGTTTCACCTAATTTATTGGTTAAATTGAATATTGAATTCCAACGTAGATAATTGATTGTAAAATCACAATAAAATGAATTTATATAGTTAAATATTTTGTAAAGTAGTTGATTGATAAAAATTATAAAAAATTGCTATTTACGTATTACTCAACTACTAAATCTAAAATATTCCCTCAAAAATAAATCGAATCTCGCATTCATTCACCAAAGCCGCAAAAAAATTAAAATTTTATATCTGCGCGCACTTTTCGAAAGCAGCATAAAAACACTTCTATAATAGTCTTTTAAAAACCCAATTCAGCAGTCTCCCAACATTCCGCATATTACAGTGTCATGTAACAGAGCAGCGAGCGTTAAACTGCATTACGAAATTTTCAAGGCGAAATTGAAGCAGCCAAGGTGCGTGCTGCTTACTCGTTCCTTTTTCCCCGTTACGAATCGACGTTTCCAGTGAAAGCACAACTCAACTAAACTCGCCCGTAAGTCGAGTTGAACGACCGGCTCTCGCTTCTTTTTTTTCGGCCGTGCTCTCCCCTCCCCCCCGGGAATCGCGAATTATTCAACTCTCGGCAAGGACGACCTCTGAACCTCGCGACAATTTCGACAGTGTCGCGCGTGCGCACATACAAATCAGCGCTCTCGTCGACCTACAAACGACACGCCGCTTCCGCTCGGAAATCTTCTTTCTCCGCATGCAAATCAGGCCGGAGAGCGTTACGCCAGCCGAATTAGCCGGTATTATTCAAGCCGTGAACTCGGGCTAATTGATTTTTCGGAAAGTGTCACCTTGCCAGAGAGAGAGAGAGAGAGAGAGAGAGAGAGAGAGAGGCGACGCTTCGATGCCTGTCGATAAGCGAGTGCAGATGGAAAAGGTTTTTGGGGATTGGGTAAGGCTGGAAATATTTTCGAACGGGTTATTCCCGTGTTTGCAGGCGTGGTTTCGGTTATCTGGCTAAGTCAATTTGCGGGACTGCAAATCTTGAATAATGAGTGCTTTTTTAATGTACGGTGTTTGTCTTGCGTTATTAATTACGCGGTTTTGTTTGTCTTAACATGGGGATTCATAGTGTGTGAAAGGGTTGATTAATGAATGAATACATGAATTACTTTATTCGGGTAATTAATCATTAATAGATTGTTTGGTACGTTTACGAAAAATTACACCTAAACAATGCTCCCATTTAAAATTATTTGAAAATAACTTTTATTTATCTCTCTTCTAAAATGATGCAATCAAGAATTTGAAATATTTCTGTATTATGCAAAGGCGTACTAGACGGATTTAACCGGTTTTTGGTAGAAATTTTATTGTTTGATCAAAAATTCCTCACTTTATATGCATCATTCTGTTTTCTGAGAAAATGCTTACACTTAACGATAATGTATTCCGCTCGATGTTTAGCCACTTATCGAACTAAAATATTTTCATAAAAAATGTAAGAGATTTCTCCGAAATTACGATAATTTTTCATGCCAATTTATCGAACGTCGGTTCTACCTGTTTTTACCACTATAAATATTACGTAATTTCCATCTAAATTCAGCACCATTGAACTAATTTCCCCGGCAAACAACTTGTTACCTTACATCACTTGAGCAAACACCTAAAAAATTGGATTTACGACGAATCAATCATCATTACCCATAACGCAAACATCCCACATCTACATCTCCCATCAGTTTCCCCGCCGGAACTCAAACATCCTCGGACACTCGTCAACCGAGAAAACCAACCTTTCACTCCCAAACGACCGCCGTCCACTTTTCTCCGTCTCGCGAAAAGCATATAAATTCATTCACAAGCCCCGCCATTGAAACCTAGAAGCAATACGCACGCGAGCTGCACCGGACAAAAGTGCCCGCCGCTCGAAAGACGAAAGACCGACCAGACTGGGAAAGAGCGAGAGAGATAAAATACGCGCGGTGCAGTCGCGGGCAGATGTGCGCGGCTCCTCTTTATCGGGAGTAGCTCTCGGCCGCCGCGCAGCAGTTTTCGTCTCGCGAAGGTCTCGGGAACGTTGACCATTCGCGCGCGCCGGCTCAAAGAGCTCCGGCGCCGTCAAGGTCGCCGAGAGCGGGGCTATATCGAAACAAGCCGATCGACGAGGTGTACAGCGAGCTTGACCCTATACGAGGCCCTTACCGGGATACGCCGCGGACGCCCGGCCGATTAAAGGATCGCGGTGTGTGGCGGTTGCGACCGGAGCTTTTTCACGATCGATTGAAATATATTCGAGCTGTTAATCGGCGACGGATGCAGAAGTACGGGCGGAATTTATTTCGTACGCGGCGGGTAAAAGCATTCCGGCGGTGGGTTTGGTATTTATGTATTTTCTCGATTATTAACCGGAATTTATGGCGTTTGCTTTTACATTGTGTTGCGTTCAATTATTGCTCGCGAATAATTTTCTAAGTAATAGTGATTTGAATGACAATAATGCATATTTCAAATATTACGAGCACATAGTTCTGGAAGAATTAAGAAAATAAGAAACACTGTAAAAGCATCGAACTCATCACGGACAAAACCTCTTCTCCGCTCAACTCTTAAAAAACGCGATCCCCTCCCAAAAAGCTTTGTCCATCGGCGCTCCCCGAAGAATCAATTATACCGATCCGCCTCGCTCGAGCCGAACGAAACCGAAAGCGCGCGCAAAAAAAAAAAAAAACACGAAGCGCAGTCTGGAGGGGTCAGGCGCGAGGCGTCGTCGATATACACCATACGGGCAGTCGGCGCGTCCTGCGTCAGTGCTGACCTCGCGAGCGCGACCAATTAAGGCCCGACGCGACAGGTAATATCGAGCCGATCGCTATCTCCGAGATGGAGGAAGCGCATTCCTTTCGCGCAGGAAAATGCAGCCGCCGGCCGCCGCCGCCGCCGAGCAGCTCGTTTGTTAATAGCCCGAAGGACACAGTCGAATGCGATGTCGATGACTTTTTGCCGCCGCCGTCGCCGCCGCCGCGAGGCCTTTTGTATAAGGAACGAGCCGAGCGGCGCATTATAACGACGCGATGTATGTCGATCGGGGCGACGCGCGTTTTTTGACAGAGAGCTTTTCGAGCCCGCGGTCGTTTGCCGGCCTGCGGCCGAGTAAACTTGCAAATTTTCATTATTTCTTATAGTATTATGATTGAAATATTAGAGCGGAGCGAAAATATTGTTTTAAAGTCTGTCGACGTGAGAAAGAACACAAAGGAAGTAAAAATATCAAACAAGATAAATATATAAAATTCGCGGAATATAGAATAAATTAAAAACATTGCATTTACACGCCACGCGCGTCCATTACTTATATCAAGAACCGGCGCGCGCAACAAAAGCCCCAAGTTTCCCATCTCTTCCATTCCCTTTCCCAGAAAGTGCAACTTCCCACCCAGGCGCACTTCATATTGCCCGCTGCTCTTAAAATCACAGACTCATATCCGCTCGCTCATCCGCGAGCACAAAGCCCTACCCGGCGGCCGTACTTAACGAGAAAGTCGCCCGAGAGACATTCTTGTTTAGACTCGGCGCATTCTCCCCCCTTTGAAAAAGAAACGACACACCCGCTCCGACGGCGCTAAATGCATCGCGACGCGCGTCCGAATATCCACCAGGACGCGCGCAATGCAAAGAGGCAAATTAGAGTGAGAGAGACGACAAAGCGAGGAGATGCCGCGCCGATTGTATCATCGGCTTTCAAGGATGTCGCTTTTATCGGGCGAGAGCGATTTTTCGGCCCGAGACGCCGCGGTCGAAAATAGATCAAAGACCGAGAAAGACGCGTTTTTCGCCCGCCGGCGGCGGCTGCGGCGGAGGAGAGAGGATGGTACGTATCCTCGTCGTTGAAACGAGTTGCGCCGCCGCCGAGGTGGAGGGTATTTTCAGAGTTTTCTGAGAGAGGAGCTGATGCGCGAGCTTTTAGTGCCTTTCAGGCCTTAAATATTGGACGACTTTGTTTTGCTGGGCCTTGGTGTGGTTTTATGAACGGGACACGGTCTCGTTGCGCGTTTTTTCAACAGGGGGTAATTGCTTTTTAAAATTAGCTGCAAATCCGGAGTTACTTTCTTTGGCTAACTGAAAATGGGATGTATATTTTATACAAAGAAGCTGTTCTCGTCGTCGCTATAAAAAACGGACGATTATTAAGTGCATCGTTGGCAAAAAGAATCGTTCGTTATGCAGTCTATAGAGTTGCGACAAGCATTAATATCCTAAATACCGCTAAAAGCCGAACATCAATTCCGCTCGTCGCATAATCTCGCAAGAAAAATTACCGACATATACACCCTTTTTTTTATTTCCAGTTGAGCAAGAAATGTTTGCAATAATCGCTCTCGCGAAAGAGCGAACAAACAGAGTCGTCGGCACCTCTTCATTATCCAGTTGGAGACCTTGCATAGACGAGCGTCAATGAAGAAATTGTCTGTTTGCTTCGCCGCGGCATTCGCTCGGCGGATCGTTTAACGCCGTTACGTACCGCAATCGTCAAAGTTTATAACGCCTACAACGATTTCGCAACGATTCAGTTTTTCCCCCGCCGCGCGCTTATATCTCGGCGAGCCCGAGAGATGTTCTCTCTCTCTCCCTTACGTAAAACCGCCTTTTTCCCCCGTCGTCCTCCTATACCCGAGGCGACGACTCAATCGTTGTTTTTACGATGCGCCGCGCGCGGCTCGGGAATCAGATCGAGCGTGAAAAGAAATTCGCGCGCGCGCATCCCGAAAAACTTTCACCCGTGGATAAACATATTTAGACGGGAGAGCGTCAATTAGAAACTCGGCTAAAAACCGTTCTGCAGCGTCACGTAACAAGTGCACGTACGCGCGCATTACGGAATAGCGAAAGTGAATCCGATACCTACGAAGAAGCGGAGGAAGAAGAAGAAGGCGAAGAAGAAGAAGAAGAGGAGCGAAGGATCGGCTAGTTAGCGCAGCCGGCATGTAGAGAGCGGCGGTGGGGGCGGGGCGGAGGGGAGGCGAAAGGAGAGAGAGAACGTGGAAGAAAGGGAGTGGAGAGCGGCGGCGGCGGCAGCGGCAACGATGCAATTAGGCGAGTTATGCAGACTGACGTCACACGGCCAAAAGAGAGAGAGAACTACTTCGTGTCTCGGGGTAACTGTGCTGAGTCAAGGACAGCCTGCCCAAGGCCCCTTCTGTGCGCGAAGCCCCGACGTGTGTGAGCGTGAGCGACCGCCCGTTTCGCTGCTCGTCTCTCTCTCTCTCTCTCTCTCTCTCTCTCTCTCTCTCTCTCCCAAAGAGAGCTCTCGCGGAGGAGAGTCTGCCTGCAGAAACCGAACGGCTGTACAGGGAGCATTTTGCGTCGAGTGCAGTTCTGCGGACGCTTGCGTGCTCTGCGGGCCGATGCTTTTTAGGAGATTCGGGAAAGGGAAATCGAGATTATTGGTTTATATCCGTTTAAAAAGGAGATCTGAAATTATAAGAAATTAAAGTACATTTTAGCGAGAAAATATGAAATCCGTATTGGATAAAAGTACTCCTTGAGCGAGTTAGCAGTCGTTAGAACCGACGTAAAACTGTTTAATAATTAAAATGCGTAAAATTATTTAATGCAGTTTTTTACATCGCCTGAACAACCGCCCACTCTATACCATAAACAATTCTTCGCATTCTAACTTCTAATCAACCACCAGAGTAATTACAAAAAAAACTCGAAAATTCCCCGAAACCTCGCGAAATCGACGAACTTCCCAAAATTCCGCGTCGCTCCTCGCGCGAGATGCTCCGTATACATCCCTTTCCTCCCTCTCCTCTCCCGCGGCCGAACAAAAACTCGTTCAAGCAGCGCGCGAATATACATAGAATTACACGCACGGCGCTCCCCGCGCATCTGTGTGGCGGCAGCGGCGGCGGCACCTTTTTTTTCCAGAGGCCCTCCTCCACCCCCTCCCCGTCTTTGCGCCTCGAAAACCGGACGAGAGACAGAGAGAGAACGAGTCTGCGTCGCTTCTCCGTCCTCTTTACGTCCTCGGCTCGCGCCCGCGCGTGCCCCGCCAAGGAAATGTGTCACGCGCGAAGGAGGAGCTCCTCTCTTTCCCTCCGCGAGGATTTTTCAGCTGTTACCGATCGTTCGTAATTTTATGGGTACCGGTTTGTTCTTTGTGGCCGCGGGAGCGGGAGCCTCGGTTTTACGGCTCGGATGTGTATATATTCGATGCGGCGACGCGGGGAGGAGATAAAAAGTGAGCTTCGCTTAATTAGGGAATCGCGGAGGGTTTTTGGCTTCTTTTTTTGGCGAGTGGTAGTTTTGTTGCAGCCCCGGCGGCTGTCGGGAGACGATTTAATTGTCGGACGCGAGGAAAAGAGGCTTGATCTTTACGGCGTTGTCCTTTGCGTATATACATTTTCTGCAGATTTAGATTCCAGATAAAGCGATCGGTTTATTGTCTAAAAAAAAGAAAAAAATTATGCACCGGAGCGAAAATCGAATATAAAAACGCTTAACAGTTCAATTAGTTCGGTTCGCTTGGAATTCTTTGAATTATTTGCACTAAGTGCGGGCTATCACTTTTATTGCGCTCGAACGATGATTGCATTGAAATTACACTCGTGCATTAAATACTCCCACTGTTCTTTTACGCGTTCAAACTTACTTTGTATCATCTCGAACATACGGCAACTTCTCCCGGACAATGAAATCTTTATCTCGAGGCTCGCACTGTAGCAAGACACTCGATAATTCCTTGAACTTTAAGTATCTCCTTAACATAAAAAAATAACATGTATATACATACATACCATCGCCGCCGTAATCAATTACGTTCATTCACCCAATTCCCCGCAAAAAGAAAAAAAAACCAACTGCTGCCCGACCACCCTCCCGATTATGAGGTAACCCTCAAAAAGAACACACACCGCGCACCGCAGAGGAGAAAAAGCTCCGCGGCTTCATTACCCGTAATTGAATTTCTCCGGGCATAAATAAACAAAGCCGCGCGGCGGCGGCGGCGGCTTAATCTCCTCCGCGAGGCGGATGAGGGGGGAGGGCCTCCCCGAGAACCGCAGCGGCGGCGCGGTATATCCGAAAAAAAAGGTAAGCAAGCGCCTCGCTCGTTCGGGGATCAACGACTGGAACCGGTTCCGCACGCGTCCGCAATTTTCCAGCGGGGCGACCTTTCGCCACTTTCGCCGACGTTATGCAAAACGACTGCACGCGAGAGAGCGCCGCCGCTGATAAGTCATTACGGAGGCCCCGAGGAGAAGAAGCGACGACTGACTTCGCGGAGGGGAGAAGCGGGGGTAATCGCGTGATTGCCGCGGGATCGAATGAAGTGAGGATCGTGCTTCGGGGGGAGAATTGATGTCGAAAGTGCGATTGAGAGGGAGCGCTTTTTTTTTCGTTTTTTTTTTTTTTTTTTATTGGTGGCTCTCGAAGTAATTTGATATTGCTATTTTTGGACCTCTTGCAAATCGATGTAGGCTTGAAGTGAACAATTGCTTTTGCTGTTATTAATTGTGCCGCGAAAGAGTTTCATTCCGTTTTTGGAGGATTGAAAATGTTATTGTTTGATGTTGCCCGTAAACAAGTCATAAATCTTCAAGCACTGCAGCTTGCTTAGTAAAAATATCAACTCTTTCCTATTTTATTCTAAATTTTAAAACATTTTTATTTACTATGAAACGGCGATACCTATAACTTGAAACTCAATAAATTCTCACAATTTTACTTTGAAAAAAAAAAAAAAAAAAAAAGAAACAGCCCCAAGTTCAAAACTCCCCGATAAAAGTTAAAAGCTCATTTACAACGAACGCCTCGATATCCGTATAATAGACATTCTTAAACGAGATGACGCAACGGCCGAGCTATTGAGTCACTTTAATCGCCGACCAACTAAATAGATAACGCACATTTATTATACTCGCTGCTTTCGCCAGAAAATACTTTCGCGCCGTTTCGTTACGAGAAGAGAAGAAAGCGTAAGCTAATCGTCGGGACGATGTTCATCCGCCGCTCGCGTGAGTCCGTCGAAGACCCGCCGCGGTATCTTGCGCCTTTTAAAAACGTTCGAGCGATTTCTCGAGGAGAGAGAGAGAGAAAACCCGAGAGAGCATCGGTGTGGCGTAAGGTTATTCAACTTGTTATTTATCCGCGTATCGCTGCCAAGTATTTTTGCATTGACTATTAGAGAGGCGCGACGGACGGTATTTGTATGTGTATCTTCATCGCCGCTCGATTGATGATTGATTTCGTAACCTCCGTACGGAGGGAGAGAGACGTTGTTCGGTCGAAGGAAAAACCGTGTCGAAAAAAAAAGAAACAGTTTACGCAATATCCCCGCGACGCTTGAACGATGAACTTGAAGCTATTATTTCGAGCCGCTATCTGGTTAGCTTCGTATATAAAAATGAAGCCAGTCTATAATTTATTTTCCCCGATAAATAAAGCAGAATAGGCGACCGATCGTCGCCGATTTCTTCTCGACTTGATTATGAATGCAAAAGCTCGCCGGTCCGACTGTCGGTTTATTTCACTAGATCAGGAATCGGCGATTCAAACCCGACGCTTTCGGCACTCGAATTAGAGCCGCCTTGGTGAGGCGCGAAATCGAAATTCTATGTCACGGACCCAGCCTTGAAAATGAGGCCTGCCCGCGCCGCGCCGCCAGCGGCCAACCCAATTTATACATTTATTTACTACGTAATATCGCGCTGGCCCTGATCCGAGAGACTCGGCCGATATGCAACGGTTGTATAATCCCCCGGGGTTTTATGTAACGACGCGCGCGACGCGGGGTTACTCCCGACGATGTCGACTTCTGCTCCGCCTGCCAAAGTCCGAGGTTAATTATTCGTCTTTTCGCGCGCGCTAAGTGCGCGACCTAATATGCGTCGGAGGTTTTCAGATACGAGCTGGTTGGAATTATGCTAATTCGGGAGGACAGTGTCGAGCTGCGCGAAGGCTGTTTTATTAGAGAAATTGAAGCGTCGAGTAGAATTTTTGTGTGTAATTTGGAGTAGAAGGTGATCGCTACGAAGCCATTTTTAAATTAAACATCTTGCTTGTTAAATTTTACGCAGTTGATATAAACTTTCGCCAAAATGTCTTCAGTACAAAAAAAAAAAGACACGTTGCCAGACGTAGAAAAAATCAGACCTTGTTGACAAACGGCGTCTCGTTACGTAAAATTCACGAAGCTAATCGTATCAGTTCAAGCTCCTACCATCGATCTCCGCTAATCTACCCGCAACACTCGGATCTCGCGGCAGCTGCATTCACGAAATATCAGCGAATCTCGGAAAAAAAATATCCCGCAGCCTTGAACGTTAAACCCCGAACTGCGCGCATGTGCCGTTTACACAAAATCTCGCCGCCAATCCCGGCCGCGATCTCGCCTTGAACGCAATATTGAGAAATAATCCGTGCTGAATCGGCTCGTCCTGAGCCGGCAACAGGAAGCGCCGATATCTCGGGCGACGTGTCGCTTCTGCGCTCCTTTGTTCGCCGGCAGATACCGATCTCCGCCGCGAGTATCACGTAGTGGCGTGTTGCGTCGCGAAGATCGCACGTATAGTATATATATATGGGATGCACCGGATTCCGTCGCGTTTTTCCTTCTTCTTCTTTTTTTTTTTTTTTTCGTTATCGGTCGTGTTTTCCTCGACGAATGTTTGCGGCTGCCTTTCGGACTTCTTCCATCGGTGTTTACTTTGCGATAAGACCGTGTTTTCGGATATATATATGCATCGATATTCGACGATGCTGAGTAACGTGTGCGTTCGTGTAAACACGTGATTCGGAGGTCTCTTTTTTTTAAATGGGTTGTTGGATGAGTTCGGCGTATTGTGGTGCTCGTGACGGGATGAAATTGTTTCGCGAAATGGGATAATGTATATTGGAGCGATAAACGTCAATCAAATGTTTCTTTCGCGTTTCACGTGTTTGAAAAGTGATTACGCGAGGCTTGCATTATTAATTAATGCGATTACGCTACATTACACACTGATCGAAGGGGTGTGAAATTGGAAATACTTGGAACTCATTATTTCTGGTAGAAGTCACACCGAATTGACAATTAAATTCGTTATTTATTGACTGTTTTGATAGGGTTTTCGCACCAGAATAATATTCGAGGAATGCCAATAAGCGGCAGCTCAAGATCTTTTCACGTTCGCTCATTAATTTATTATCAAAAAACTCGGATTACTTTCTGATTATAAGGTACTAACTGCTACAGAAACGATTAAACGCTAGTAAGTGTGAATTTATGAAGAACAAAGTATATAGAGAAGAGGCAATAATTCTTTGACCGCGAGGTAGTTTCTCAGCTCCTATCCCACCGAAGGCTACAATTAAAAATTGCCCAGCGAGAAAACTCTGAAAAATTAAGCTCTCATTCTCACCTCGTACATATCCCCGACTTCCGCCGGCCGTACAATAATATTCCCCGCCCCGAACGCGCCGAATCCCCATAAAAACTACGTGCTCTTGCTCAATTTCCCAGCGACTGCCTCTCGGCTCCTTTTCCAGCCTACGCCCAGGCATTAACCGTCGACTCATTGATCGGTTTCGCGCAGCGCGCCGATTGATATCCCCCCTCCCTGCGTGTACGAAAAGGAGCGAAAAATCGCGCGCACGACAACGGCGCGCGTTATTTCATCGGCAATAACCCGAGAGCAACAATTGAATAACACCGCGCGCCGTGTATGTGCGAGCTGAAAATGCAAAGTAGGTCCGCTCTCGCCTCGGTGTATATAGGCTCTCTCGCCTTACGATATATTGTATATTCGTGCGCTTGGCCTAACGATTGCGATCTCGGTATGCGAGAGGGGGAGAGGGGGGTGGGGCGAATGAATGTATCGATGAAGGAGGCTGACGCAATTATGAAATTGTGCTCTGTCGAGGGTATACAGGACCAGTTTGCGTAGTGCGCAAGCGAAATATATACGCCGAGAGCGCGGCGGCGGACATCGGCGTTGACGTAACCTTCTTTCGGGTGTTGGAGTATACGGATTGGGTTGAGGGGTGAAGATCGCGAGTTCGGGATGCGTAATCATTTTGGGAATAATTAGACGCTGCGGTAAGAGAAAACTTTGAATAGGTCGACGCTTGCAACCTTAATTTTGCGTTTTGATAAATATCGTTGGTACACGAAGAAAAATACCTCATAAAAAATTAGTATAGTCTATCCTAATCGAAGGACAAACTTGCACTATCCAGAAAAATTACTATAATATATACATAAAATTTGATAGAACTATATTAATTTTTACCAGAGTTCTATCAAATTTTAGTATATTTTATACTAATTTTTCTAGATAATGCAAGTTTGTCCTTCGATTAGGATAGACTATACTAATTTTTAATGAGGTATTTTTCTCCGTGTAAAGGTCACAATGTACACACAGTTTGACATATAAAAACTACGTAGAATCAAAGGAATGAAATAAAAACGTCATTCTTAATAAAAAAAAAAAGAACCAGTCACACCACTCAAAGTACAACTTCCTAAAACTCGAAAACCCCAAATAGGCCCGTCGTCAACTCGCGAGTTACGCGTTTAGCCTAACGAGACAGTCGCGTCTACGTTTTTCCGGGCTCGCGTTGGCCGCATTCCCATGCGGAAGCGCCGCTCCATTGGAAAACCGTGCCGAGCTCGCTTGCAAGGCCTTTTGTCTTCGCTCTCCTTCCTTTTTTTTCTTCTTTTTTCTTAATTTAACGCGCGCGGCTTTTTGCGCCGCCGACGACGACTCCGATCGACGGCGGAATCCCGCTCTCTTTGTTCGCTCGATGAGCGAAGTCGCGCGCGTCTCTGCCAAATTATGCAAAGAGACGACGCGATTCAGTTTTTCGGGCGATCCGTTAGCATAAATTCCGCATCGAAACGCGCGACGGTTAATCTGATTTACGAGTTAATTTTGCGAGCGAGGATAATGTATACGGCGTTAGAGTCGCGCGGCCGCCTACTGCACTTGGCCCTTGTCTGTCCGCGGAGCTTTTACGAAGATCGATCCACTTGGCAGAGGAGCTTGGATCCGACTCAAGTATTAGGTTTCGGCTTGTAACTTCGTTGGGGATATAAAGGCGGAACAATGACCACGAAATCCGCAAATAACTTATTTTCCGTTCGCTCGATTCCTTTATTCATGCGCGAGCTTGTTACTATTTGTAACGGGCTGAGGTAAAACGATTAGGTGATTTAACAACTGTAAATCTGCATTCTAACGTTACGTAAAGCGGCCGGAGGTCCGAAAAAGAAATGACCATTGATGTCAGCGTGATTGCGTTGTTTTCCACATTAGAACCGTTAGTTTTCATTGTTTTTCTCTTGGAACTGTCGATTGCCATTGTTTCTTTTTTTGTCCGCTGATTTTATTGCCGCTGTTGCATGGCTAATTTCTTTTCTGCCGCAATTCGAGATTGTATAACGAGTTACGATAATACCGTTAACGTCGAGAATAACCAAAATTCCACAAAAAATGCTTCTAAATTCATAAGCTTCGTGAAAAACGATTCGTATTTATGATTTTCCAAGTGTTTGCTACTGTCATTATTGCACATTATTTAAGCAGTAATTGTTAAACATCAATTACTAAAGACACTAATTAAATTGAATTGAAATTCGTTCAGTTTTATTAATAAAAACGATCCTAATTTTATTCAATTTCTTTATTTAACTACGAAAATGCGCACAAGTTTAGGTCTATTCTCGAACGACCGGACCCACACAATTTTCCGACTCGTAGTTTTTTTCTCCCCGTCGCTTCTAAAATACACATCCGAACAGATCACTTTCCGGACTTTCCGCGAGTCCGTTTGTCGCGCCGCGCAAGAATCGACGTAAAAGGAAGTCGTTTCGCGAACTTTCTTTCGTCGCGGCAATGATTCCGGCCAACAATACCTTGCGTCGCGCTAATAGTTGCTCCGATCCGGAGTTTCTTCTGGAATTTAACGGGCGCTTTTCATCGGCACCGCCGCCGCCGCGTGAATCACGTAAAAATGTCATAAAAATAAGATATAAAAATCGACGATCGCTAAGGATTCCTGTTTCCCTCGTTTTGCGTCGTTGATGAGCGATGGCCGCTCGATTTCTAGGAATTTTCATTTGTGCGTCGCGAAAAAATTTCCTTCTGGTATATAAATAACGCGGGGGACCCAGTCGCACTTTTTGCCGCGCGAAAGCGTAAACAATGAAGAGTCGCAAACGCAAACTTCCGTTAAGTTAAGCCATGAAAAGCAAAATCCAGAAAGATAAACGACCGCCGGACTTAATACCTCCCATAAATAACCGTCTAAAACCCTTCCCAAAACGCCAGCATCCTCATCATCATCACCGCCGTCGTGGCTCACGCGATCACGATACTGCACTTTCTTCCTCCTGAAAAGCTCGGCAAAAAAGGCTCTCGCGCGTAACTTTCGTTCTCCTCCTTGAGAAAGAGGCTCGCTCACACACACACACATACACTCGCATCCGCGGGCTCGATATTTTTACGTCACTGAGAATCGGGGCATCGCTCGCTGCGCGCGGTTTCCTAATTATTATCGTAGTTTCTCCCGAGCGGCCGCCGGGCCATTTGGCCGATCGCGCAAAATCCTTGCTTGCGCGCGCGCAGGCGCTTTTACGCGCAATTAGCGATGCCCGCGCGCGCGCGGGGAGAGAGAGAGAAAACGAGGCAGCGAAGTGCATAGATCAAGATCTTCCTACGTCCCTGGCCTTGCCGACTTTCACATAATGCACCTTAGGACTTTCACGAGCGGCACGGCAGAGAGCTCTGCGCAATCGCTCACTTACGCTGATTGGCTTTTTCGCGATCGCGCGGCGTGGGTTATTGTAGTGCCGGGAGAAAGGTTGCGCTTATAATTTTATTGTTTTTCGATGGACGCGGCTCGGACTGTTTAGGCGTTTTTTCGTCGGTGGAAGTGGCGATTTCAGGCTTTTTCAGGTGAAACTCGAAAGACGCTGAGCTTCGGAATATGAAAGTTTCGAAGTGAGAGGATGTAATGAAGCGCGAGCGAATGCGAGGTACATAAATTAGGGGAGCTTCGGTGTGTAATTGGTAGATTTATTTTAGACGTTTTATAACTTCATTACGAAAAGCTATCGAGTAAACGAGATCAGAATTTATACCGTTTGGCGATTCACCAATGAATTCGCTGCAGTTCGGGCTACATTAATTCTCCTTATTACTCAAAATAACGCCTTTTATTCTCCGTAAAGAATTTCATTACAAGTAGGCAAAGATTTATATACAACGTCCATTTCAAAATTGTTCAAAGCTGCATTTATATTAAATTATTGCGTTACTTATCCTCGGAAATTAACATTTAAGTACGTCGAAAAATTATCGCGTGTCTTAAGGTATTACTTGCATAAACTTATTAGTCATATTTTTCTCGATAATGATTAAAAGAATTTTCCAGCGTTCGATTTTTCATCCGAGAATATTCGAATCGTGAGTAATGAATAACGTAACCTTCAGTCTACGGTTTTCGTTTAAAACTCAAAAGTCCTTATATAGTAAAATTCATAAACTCGTATTGAATAAAAATGCCTTTTATGAAATTAACATTGTAAAAGTAAGTTTACAATTTAATCGCTCATTTAATACATATAATTTTAAAAGATTAAGGTTAATTCCGATATCATGAGTTATTTTAATGAACCGTTTCGAGTTAACATTAAATTTACTCAGAAATTTTTCTATTTTAAAAATGTGCATCACATTTTAATTACACAAATCACCGCTATCTATTAAACTTATAAAAAAAAGAGACGTTATCAATTACCTCAATAGATAAAAGCCTTAATTAAAAAATGTCGAAACCGCCGCGCTCAATATAAACTTTTCGAATAATATCTCCTCGTTTCCAAAGCGAAACCCAATCGGCCCCGATAAGATGGAAAGTTTCTGTATCTCGCCCGATCGTTTTTCTCTCCGGAGAGTGCATCGGTGCTAACCAACCTTTTTTTCCGCGATGCACTTTTTACTCTCGCGCAGCTCCTCGTCTTTATACGGCGCGGAATCGAAAGCGCATTTTTTTCCCCGCGAATCCCGGTGATTTATGCCGAATCCGGCCAATGGATGAGTTACTCCGGCAGCGCTTTCGTTAATTCTAAGATAAGATTCATTGCGCTTCTTATGAAGAAATCGTATACGGTAGGAGTTGCGCGCATATGGTGGTGATTAAACGCGAATATTAGCATAAGACGCGTACTTAAACGATCGCAAATTGCACGCGCGCTCGTATATAAAAAAATTCACTTTCACGCGGCGATACGCGGCAATCAAAGCGAGACGCGTTGGCTTTCGTTTGCTATCCCATTTTCCTAACGCGGAAAATCATCGGCTTCTGTTTGAACAAAAAAACCTTGACTCGCGTAATTACTCGTCTAACGGTAAACATCTCGCACCTAATTCGCATTACAGCAACAACAACAAAAAAAATCAATTACGCTTATCCCCGTCGATCTTATCGTCCGTCCCATCTCGAAAGGCTCTTTTCCAAATAACGGAATCGTCATTATGCACACAGCCAGGGGACAAACTGCACCGCTCACAAAGAGCAGCTCGGCGATTACCTATTTAACATCTTCGCTTCCCGGCGCGACAGACAAAGCCCGCTCTCCTCGCGATGATTAAGTACTCGCGGTGAATAATTCCCGAGTAAAAACACCCGCGGCCGGGGGGGAGGCATGAAACATCGCCGGTCTATTCGCGGCGTTAGGATTACGTTTCGGTGTCCGATGCGGCCACTTGCACCTATAACAACGCGCACCGAGAGAGAGAGAGAGTTATCAGTGATTCACCCGCGCAAGAATTAAAACGCATGACGCGCGCGCGCGCACTTGCACTCTTTGTTGCGCCGGAGAGCGAGTCGGAGGGGAATTTGTCTATTATTGGATAACGGAGCCGACTGCCCTTTTTTTTCTTTTTCGCCGGCGGCGCTGCGCTTTTGCCGCAGCTGGACGATTCGCCTATAAATAAGCCGACGGGCGGAATGATTGAGTCACCGATTCGGGAGAGCGAGTTGGGACGAGTCGAGAGTCGGATCGGACATTCCGGCGGTACGTTTTTTTGGTCGGAAAAATGAGGAAGGTTCGTGTAACGTTCGACGGGGAATCGGGGATTTTTGTCAGTTGGTCGTTGTACTTTGAAGAAGAAACTCGATAATCAATGTAGAATCGGCTGCGAACTAATGTTCAATTTTCGGGTGCTAATTCTTCTACGCCAACTTGTCATCTTTCGGCCAGCTTTGACTAATTAGCGAGCAAGTCTGATGCAATTTATTGGAAATTAATATGAGAATCGATGATTTAGCAGCAAATAATCTTTAAAAACAAAAAAAAAAAGACCGCGTCGAGTACTTCAACGGAACAAAAACTCGCTCTCGGCGCGCATCGAGTTCAAGAGTCCAGTGAATCATTCCCGTGAAAAATCGGCTCTCGCGACCGCCGAAAATAAATTTTCGAAAGCCCCGCTTATCGCTAATCAGTCGCTGCGCTTACGTAAACGATTAAATTCGGTGGCTCCTCTCTCGAGGGTGTTACGTCAACGTCGGAGGGACAAGAACCGCGGCGATATATTAAACTCTCTCGCGAGTCGTCGCCTCGGATTTCGTTGCCCAAAAATCGGCCCGCGTCCATTTATCCGCGAATCGTTAAAACGTCGCGTCGTCGCGACCCGTATGTTTGAAACGTAAATAACGCCGCGCGAACAATGGACTCTTTTCTTCTCGCACGCGCGAGTTAATAATTCCGTAATTGTTATCATTGCACGGCCTGACCCATTTTCGAGGCAAGGCTGTGGGTGCATATATACATGTGTGTGTATGCGTCTGAGTGCGCGAACGATCGGCACCAATTACGCCGCCGTCGAGTCGCGGAACGAGGCTCTCCAATTATTCGTGAATTGTGATGTTACAAAGGCGGCTTTCGGCCGAATTGTTCTCGAGTTCTTTTTATTCGCAATGAATTATTCGTTCCAGATATTGGCAATGGATCTTCGTCTGAAATCGTTATGCGATGCGACGGGGTTTTGGTTTGCCTTGGAGTCGGTTGTTTGTAGAATAACATTTTTTTCTTAATATTGATGTTTGAGCGTCAAACAACTTATGTCATAAAACTTTGCAAACATCACGCAAAACGTTAGTGATTAGATGACCTTTCTTCGGGAGGCTTTTAATTGACTTCTTTTTTAGAACGAGCGCTTACAGTTTGCTTTCCAGTTGTCTAAACTTGGCACTCGTTTATTTTGAATAAACACCTGTTCCATAAGATAGAAATAAAAAAAAAAAAAAAAGTACGCCTGAAATGATTTACTGTCGGTTACCGGCACGTGTCTGATAAGGTTACGTGCTTACGGATCGTCGGAGATCTTGGCACATTTCTAACGCTCGGATAAAAAGATTTTAAAATAGTCACTCGTTACATTGTATTTGCAGATTTTAAAAAACTTTGTTCAAACTTAAAAAAAGAAACTCGCTGAAATGAACATTACTTCCTTTTATCCGTACTCGGAAAAGTAACCGGTTCGTTCTCGAAAAATAAAACAGAGCCAAACTCTTCTTCTGAATTTCCGCAGGAAGCAGATTTGATTGGCACTTCAATAAAAATGTTAATCTCAAACGCAGCGGCCGGCGAAACGATCGTTCAACTGCAGAAAAGAACATCCATCAAGATGAAATTTGATTGCCCGTAGAAAGCCCCGGCGCGATAATCCCGCAAAATTTTCAAACGCAATATCCCGCGCAGCAGCAGGCAGCGGCCGCCGCTCTAAAAGCGAAAAGCAATCAAGTTTTCCAAAGCCGCGACTCGCGCTCTCCTTTCCCCGCCCCGCGCGGCGCATTCGAACGGCATTAAAAAATTGCGCAACGCCGCGCGCGCAGATCTATCGATCGCTCTCTCGCTCTCGAAATTTCACCCACGCCTCGCGGAGAGCTGCACGCCGCGCGAAAAGCGCTCTCGGGAACCTAAGCGCTCCCATAGCGATCGTTTCGTAATATTCAAAGCGCGCGGCGTGAAAGTTCGGCGTACGTGTGTGTGTGTGTGCGGTGCGCGTGCACAACCCCGACACGGAGAGACGTACACTAACGCCGAGAGAGAATATCAATGCAAGGAGCGAGAGATGCTTATCGCGTCGGCCGGGAGACGCCGGGAAAAGCGAGGAGACCGACGTATAGAAAGTTTATACTTGACGGATCGGCTGCTGCGGCTGCAGTTCGAACGCCGCCGGAGCTGATTGGAAAAAATGGCTTGCAATTTTCACTCGGGGGGGATCGCGGGAAATGGTAATTAACGTCCGCGATTGATGAAGGAGAAGGAGCTTTGGAGTATAGGGTAATAAGTTCGTAAGGTTTGCGTAATCTTTTGCGCTTAATATCGGCGGCTCGTTGTGTGGAGTAAACAAGAACGTTTAACAAAGATAGTTATTATGTCTTTACATTTGCGAAGGTTACGAGTGGCTTAAAAGTCAGTCGTTAAATCAATGAGTTTTGCAATCGCTTAAATTATATAAATTTAGCAGATTAAGATATCGTTTTTCGTCTTCAAGTTCTCTACCTTTTTATATTAAATAATTAAATGAGCCGAAAAGACGCTTCTTTGAATAAAATCGCAAAAAATAATAATAAGTAAATTTTTTATGAGAAAAGAATGTTGACTTTGCAGCTGCCAAAATTACTTTGTTACAATGTACTATAAATTTAATTTTACACATCAATATTAATCATATTTTTACAGGATTTATTAGATTATCATCTATAACTATTTGATTTATAGTTTTTCTTTGGTATGTTGCCCTGAAAAAAATATTTACAAAAGAATAGCTGCACGTTTCTCTCCGCGGGTAACGCTGCCACATATTTTTTCGCGAAATCGCGGTGTCTTTCAAAACTTTTTCACCAGTCATAAAACTAAATAGAAAAGATAAAAGATAACGATTCTCCGTTAACAATATATATTAATAAATCATATCCGCAAAAAGGAGCTCTCTCTCGCTTTATGCACCCAGCACCGAATATATACCTTTCTCAAAAATTAAATAACTCGAAGCAAAAAGTACTCCGCTGCGTCTGACCCCAAAAAGCAGGAAAACTAACTGCACACCTCGAACGACAGACGGTCTTACTCTCTCCGCGTCGCTTTCTTTCGCGCGCTCTCGCGCAACATTGCGGTCTGTGCGCGCGCGTCGCGCGCGCAATTGGCGAGCGAGAGAGGCCTAGACCCGCAACCCCCGTCGTCGTCGTCGCGCGTGGCGGCGTTTAACCCACTTTCCTCTCCGGGCGAACTCGCCTCGATCGTTATTCTGCATTATCCTGCCGCGGCGACGGTCTGTGCAGCGAAGTTTCACTTCTGGACGAGGCACCGGAAAAAAAAATAAAAAAAGAATTCCGCGACGGCCAGCTGTTAAGCTTCTCGGGTAGTTGAACGGAAATTAACGGCTGTGACCTTGATTGAGAGCGTCGTCGCTGAGTTACTACTGACTGCTGCCGCTGTCGATTCGATTTCTCGGGGCGTTTTTGCGCCTCTGTCGATGACTGCTCGATTTTATGGACTGGACGGTACTTATTGAAATATGAAGGGGAATTAAAAACGCGGGGATTAAATTTAACGCGCTGCGGTTTCAAGCTTGATGGTGTATAGAGGGAAAAAGTTGCCGCTCGCTGTTCGATCGGTGTATAATTTATTTGAAAGTTTTAAGACAGTTTTGAAATTGACTTTAATTCGGAATTATTTGATTTCAAAGCGGAGATACATTTTAAACTAAAATTTAATTACAGATATGTTTTTTGCGAACGATCATAATAACGTCGAACCTTCCGGTCTATTTATACACGTAATAAATAAAGTAAGAATTACAATATGTATATCCTACACCCATAAATTACACACTCTGAACGTTTTTAAAAGCCGTAATAGAATTACGTTTTACAACTTTATAAATACGCGCCGATGCAAATGCAAGTGCGAGACTCTCGGGGGAAAAACGAAGGGAAATCATTACGCAAAGATTTTCGAATTCACGGCGAGACACGGCTGCGTAAGCCAGCGCTCCGAGACGTGAGCGATATTATTGAAAAAAAAAAAGTCCGCTCGTAAACATTTATTATCGCCGATACTTTAATGCCTGCATGCTCGAGCTTCGAGAGAGCCGCTGAAAATTATAGTTTCGCGCGCGTTGACTAATTATTTATTCGCGTTATAATTCAGTTCCACAAAACGCTATTTGCTCTATTAAGCTTCCTTATTTATATAGCCCGTAATTACACATTCGCCCAGCTAACCTTTACGTAAGCCGCCTCGTCTCGGCTATGTACTTCTCCGATATACTCGCTCTCGCGAGAGAGAGAGAGAGAGAGCGAGAAATGTCATATTTTCGCGGCGGCGATCATCGGCCGAAAATAAAACGCAATTTCGCGTGTGATTTAACGTCCTTACGCGTGAATAATGCGCTCGCCGGAAAACAATTAAGGCCCGCGTCTCTCTCTCCCTCGGCGGCGGCGGCGAATGCATCATCCTATAAATATATCGCTAATGGCACCGGCGACCTTAAACGTTTAAAATAAAGGCCTGAACCCAGGCAAAGTTCATTGCATCGCCGCGCGGCGATCCGGTCCTCCTTGAAGTCCGCGAAGACGGAGCGGAACCTTGAGGTAGGTCGGGATTTTTGCGCAAAGACGAGTATGCCGCCTTAAGTATCATCAACGAGGCGAACCGCCGAGGCGAAAAAAGAGGGAGATATGCATCGCGCGCCGACGACGACGACGCAATAAGAAGCTCGGGAACGAGCGGATTTGCTCGTTCTTCTTTTTTTTTTTTTTTTCTTCTTTTTCTTCTTCCTTTTTGGTTAATTTACGGCGCTGCGCGCGCATGCAGGTCTCTCTGTCTCGCTTTTTGCGAGGTTTCATTTGGAGCGAAGACAAAAGGAGCGCTTTTTGTCGCCGCGTTTAACGTTTGATTTAGCGATTTATTAAATTTTTGAGGGAAGCGGCTTTAGGTGATTGTAAAGTAATTATTTCGTTTTGCATTATTTGTTATAACAGCGTTAGGTTTTTTTTAAGCTTTTTTTTTACAGAAGACGAAGCTTTTTTTGGGATTAAATAAAAAGTGAGAAAAAGCTGAATTGTTCAAATTTTTTTTTTGAGGAAACGACTGTTCCCAGGAAATAAAATCGAAAAACGTAGAGTAACGCACGAAAACCACAGTGCGCATAAAAAGAGCGTGAAAAAAGCATTCGGTGGATTTTGATTTTACGTGCAATGTTTGAATTGAAAAACTTTGCATTCTACTTAAATAAATATCTGAAATAAATATCTTAAAAAACTATTGGTAAAATTCTCAAATGCATTTTCACTTTAATAACTAACCCCGAGTCATCCGTTCGAAAGTCTGTCAGAGAACAACGCAGCCGAACAAATTGAGCGATTTGAAAGAAAAAAAAAAATGTAGTTTTCCAAGGCGGCAATTGAAAAAAAAACCAGCAAACAATCACGCCAGCCCGCGTTCATTAGCGCAACTTTCCATCGTGCAACAATCGTATCTCCTGAAAAAATCAGCTGCTGCAGCGGCGTGCGCAAAACGCCTCCTCTAGAAAGCGGCTTCGCTTCGGCATCAAAACAAACCTAGTCATCGAATCGGGCTGCAAGGCCTGGGGTACATAATAGCTCTTACAATGGCAGCGGCGCGCGCAACCGCTCTCTCCTAACATCGGCAATGAAAATTCGCCAACGGAAAAGACCTTTCTCCCTCCCTCCCTCTCTCTCTTCACTCCCGCCCCTCCCCGGCCTTTCCTCTCTGGAGGTGAAGGTAAATAAGGTCGCGGCTCGAGCGGTGGGGCCTCCTAGAAAAAGCCGCGGCGGGGGGGGAAAGCCAAGGAAATGATCGCGTCATCGTTGCACTTTCTTCTCTCGGCGCTCTCGGGGAGGGAGGAGGAAAAAAGGAAAATGGCACACGGCGCCGTGCGTGCACTTCACCTTTCTCTTTCGCCGTCGCCGCCGCCGCCGCTGGCTTTTTTTTTCCGCCAACAGATTCGCGGAGAGTCTGGGTGTAATATTAATCGGCCGCCGCTGCGGCCGTTCGAAAGTGCAGCTTTTTTTTTTCGTCCGCCGGAGGAGAGATTTTGTCGTTTCACCGAGGCGGCGGCGAGAGCTTTTTACTACGAATAGAGGCGCCGAGGAGAAATCGAGGGGATCCGAGGAATATCGCTGCGGCTCTTTACATAAGTTATTTAATAATCGCGAGATGCCGAGTGGGTGATATGGGCACTTTCGGCGCAACCGCGGGATAGTTATGTAAAATTTATCTTCCTTTGGGTTGGGGATTAGTGTGTACCTGCTTCCGTGTGGATTTTTTTCGTGTTTTCGTTCGTTTATCATCCTCCCTGCACGTTTCAGTCACTTTCATGGATTTTCTATTTTAGAGGCTTCTTCTCTGCCGGTAAAGCGCCGTTTTTAGCATGATTTTTATCACTAATAAGAAAGTTGAAATAAAGTAAAATCTTTATTAAATGACATACATCTTCAGCAGTTCCAAGCTTCGCGTCATTAACACCGTTTGGGTTGACACTTAATTTCTAATGTCGAGAAGCACTAAATCTCAAAACCCATCCACCTCCGAATCCGTTCCCGCTTCGATCACCCAAACCCCTGTTGCCGTATCATTATCCAGCCGTTCTTTTATCCCCGTCAAATTAACGACGCAAAAGCCTAAAAATCCCGTCGGCAAAAAGGCAGCCGCGACTCTCTCGCCTTTCTCGGGGGAAAATCGTCGGCGGGCCGATCGGCCGCCGATAAACCGGCGCGGCGCAGTGTCAAAGAACAATCGCCTCGGCCTTTTTCCGGGGGGCCCCCGCCGATCGACGGCTGCACTTCCGTCGCTCCACTTGCCCAAGGTTCCGCGGAACGCGACAATGAAGAGATCGTAAACTAGAGAGCGGCCGATATCGCGCGGCTTTCCCTTTTCTCGCGCTTTTTTTTCTTTTTCTTTTTTGCTCGCCCGGCTCCCTCTCTCTGTCTATCCCCCTACTTATGTAAATTGCGCGCGTTAGGCATTGTTTTTCCGCGCGCGGGGAGCGAGAAAGTTACGAAATATCGAGCGAAATGGGATGTGCAGCTCCGCGGCGGCGAGCGAGAAAGTCGGGGTTATTAGCGGGGCGGCGCGCGCCGAGATTACGGCGAAATGAGTCCGGCTCGCGAGCTAATGATGAATCCGGTTTTCTTTTTGCCGCCGAGTTCTGGGTTCTTTTGTGATTCGAGCGGGCGCCGTGTGGGGATGCGGGATTATACAATGCAATTATAGGTATTGCACGAGGCTTCGCGTGCAATTTCAGAGTTTCTAATGAATTTGGTGCTTTAGCGCTGCGATAACATTTATTTGGAGGTTATAGTATTCTGGGTGGAAAATTTTTGTTGTCCTATGCTTGTGAAGGTAAACTTATGAATATCTTTTAGCTATATTGCTTTTTTAACAGTTGTTGATTTACAATGAAATATTGATATATTTTCTTCTTCCAGTCGATATAAAATGCAGATTTCAGTATTGATGTATTTGATGATTTCTCGAATTCGAAAGGCGATGTAGTTTACAGGCAGCAGAAAAAACATTTATAAAAAATTTCCATTTTGTAATCAGCTCGAATTATGCATATTCATGACATAATTATTACTCTGCGTATTTGTATTACTTTGATAACGATATACATAATAAAAAGGTGACATTGGATTGTTTGCGACCGGTTAACATTGACTCCTTCGATCGACGTCACCACAATAAACTTTTGTATTATAAATTTCTTTATCTTCTGTGACACATTTACATTATTTGCAACAAAACAATACGAGTTGCCTAAACTCAATTGTTTATTTTTTCAGGCCAGCAACTCTTATTTTAATGTCTAATATCATGGGTATAGTTAAATATAGTTTCAAAATCAAAAGTCATTAAAAATGTTCACTGTACGCTCATAAATTTTATTTGAAGCGTTCAGTATTCAAACTCCTTTTCAGCGACTTCATCTTTATTTCCAGGCGAATCTAAAACCCAGCCGTTTCCCCTAAAAAAAAAAATGCACACAGCTCGCTCCACCTGCCAGTCACTCTCCTCTCTAAAATCCGCGACGAATCTCCCGGCGCAGAGCTACTCGATCGACTCTTTTCCTTTTTTTCCCCGATCGAAAAGCGCAGATTTCCTAGCCGCGCAGTGCAGCGGGAGAAACCGCGGATTCCCCGGGCACTCAAAATCCGCGAACTGGAGCGCGGAGATCGGGGCAAAGCAGGCCGGCCTCGGAATGGAAAGCTGAAAGTTTCACGAAAGTGCATCGCGGGAACGAGAGTATAATCGGTGTAACTCGCGGCGCGTCGCGATAGGAGGGTCTCTCTCCCGGGCGCGCGTGCGACTTTCCTCCGTTCAATTAACGATATCGCGTAATTACGGATGAAAGTGCGGCCCGCGCTGCTGCTCTTGGATAATAATGGCCCCCGCCGTGGGGACACGGCATTATGCGCTCGGAGATCGAGCACGAGTAGGTGAAGGCTCCGCGCGGCCCAGAAAACTGCGCGCATTGGTAAGCATTATGCCTGCGCGTTCGAGGCTTAATTGACGCGATGCGCCGACTGAGATTGCGAGCCGGGGCTGTGGGTATGGAATTGTGCTGATTCAAGAGCGAGGTGGAACGAGGGGCGGGGAGGAGTGGATTGCGCGTTTTAGATTGAAATTTTAGTCGAGCGCTTGATTGAGTTTGATGATTTTCTGATGATTATATTTTATTTCTTTTTTAAATTATATTTAAAAATGTTTTGTTTTAATTAAGAAACTGATGTACAATAAAAGCACGATACCAAAATCACAATTCCTAATTAAACGTCGCAGAATATGTTAATTTTTCATTCCAAACTAAGGCAAAAATTTCCGTGCAATATCCTCAATAACTCATTATAAAAAAATATCCTCTCAACAAACGGCATCTCGCTCGCTCTCCGACACCTTCATTAACAGCGCGTAAAAGCGTCGCATAAATCTCGGCGCGAACGCCGGGTAATACGACGACATCATCCTCGCGATCCCTTTTAGCAATTCTTGGCGTTGCATAAAAACGAAATGTCTGCGTATACACCGAGAGAAGAAATATAGTAAAAATTACAAATTATCTTGTAAAAATTACTATACTGTCTAGTAAAGCCACCACAGACTGTCAAAACCAAAAAAATTACTATATCTTTGTAAGAAATTTTACTATACTGTTTGGTAAATTTTCCTATAAAGCACGGTAATTTTTTTGGTTTTGACATGCAGTATATGGTAATTTTTACTAATCTTTTCTCTCAACGTATACAAAACGCAGGCAGAGAGCTCCGCGCGCACTCATCGGCGCGTTTCGCGATAATAACCCTCTTCCTTCCTCAATTTCACCATCGCGCTCGTTTTAAAAGTCCCCGAGCGTTCCCTATCGCGAGTTTCTAGTATAAATCGTGCGAATTCCCTAAGTGCATCAATGGCTGCAACGCTGCCGAGCGGAGTTTATTGTTCGGGCCTTGATTGAGCGCGACTGCCGATAGGCATCTTACGGGGGATAAACTATTTTGCAGAGTTTTGTGTAAGCAGATTGCGTTGTTAATACGTATATAATTAAGAAAATTAATTAGAGTAAGCAGTTAAGAGTAATAGTTATAATAAAGTTTACGTAAGTATGAATTCTTTTTAATTAGTCAAAGTAGACTACGATAAAAATTCTACGTTGAGTGCTTTTTACAACACTTAATCGTCCTAATCAACGCCGAGCTCCGAAACTCAAAGGTCAGCTCAACAGGTTAACGGTACCTCACTCCAAATCGCACAATCCATTCCGCCGAATCAGCGTTAGACCTCGCCAACGACCGAAAACGCCAACCTCACCTCCCTCTCCCCCCCCCGGAAGGAAGCACCTCCCATCGCGCATTACATATATCGATTAGCCAGCCAGCGGCGGAGGCGCGAAAGCAAAATAAAAAAAAAAGAAAGAAAAAAAAATGGCAATGAACTCGCGATACTTTCGAAATCGCTTTCGCGCGTAACGCCGCTCGTAATACATACACATCGCCCGCGGAATTTCGAGAGCGGCCAAACTTTCGAAGACGTTGAACCGCCGCTGCGCGAGGGGGCCGCTTTCGAGGCTCAAGTTCAGGGCCGACGACGTTACGCTCCGCGCGCGTACAAGTTGAGTTTTTGGCCGCGGACGCGGCCCGGGTTCGGGGAACTCTGCCGCCGCCGCCGCCGCCGCTCGCTCTCTCTCGGGTATATACCTGCTCTTGGACTGATTTTTGGGGGTCACCGCCGCGGCGGAGAGGCTCGGCTAGTTTCAGGGTTGCGCGGCGGAGCGGTGAACTTCGTTCTCTGACATTGAGGAGGCACTGGGTCACTGTGCTCGGACGAGTGTCGAATTGGCGTCTTTGCGAAAGATGGAAAAACGTTTCGGTCGTCGAAAGGATTTGTAAGGGAATACTGCTGTGTGAAGCAAACTGTCGTTCGAATAAAAAAAGGACAATTTTGACGTTTTATTTCTTTTTGAGAAAGTCAGAAAGTTACGCGTGATTTCGCGCGAGATACTCATATTTATATTATTTTTGCAATTAACGATCGGAGTGAAATTTCAGCAAAAAACCTTGACCCCGATACTTCGAAAACGCCTCGAAACTTCGCCCGATCGCAATTGTTATCGCTGCAATTAAACCTAATCGATAATTAACTTTCTATCCCCGAACATCGCCATCCCCTCCACGTACAGCATCTATATCCCACCCCTCGAAAAAAAAAAATCCCCCGCAAAACGTCGCCGTAAATCACCCGGCGATTACTCGAAGATCCGCCCCCGCGGTAAAACGCAAGTCCCCCCCGCCGGAACCTTTCACCGGTCGCGCGCGAAAAATGCAGGTCCGAAAACTTTCTCGCTCGCCGCGCGATCGGTCGTACAGCTCTTATCCTTGAAAAGCTCTCGCGTAAACCACATTCCCCGCGCGGATTTTTCGCGTCTCCCTAGCCTCCTTTCAGCCGGAAACAGCGCGGGCGCGATGTTATATACGTATATACACGCCACGTCCTCCGCTTGGATTTCTCCTAGCGGCGTATATGCACTGTTATGAATCGTTATACAGCGGGGCGTTACGTAAAAAATACCGCTCGGAGAAAGAGGAGAAGCGCGCGCGCGCGGCTCGATATCGGGGTCAAGTGCTCCGGAGGCGCCCGGGGAGTGGGGGAGACCTACTTTACTTAAACTAGGAGAGAGCACACAATATGTATCGCGAGCGGGCCTTTCTAATTCGTGGGCTTAGACGCGGCGAACGTATTTACGGGCTCGTTTGTCTTGTATTCCCACGCGGCGCGCCGATTTTTCAGGGCCTTCCCCCCGCGGAGGATGCCGGAGGACTTTTTCAGCGGCAGATCTTTGCCTGTCTCGCTCGCGATTTGCTTAGAATGGAGAAAAGGTATTTGTGGGAGGCTGAGGTGGAAAGGGGGAGAGAGGATCGGCTCGGCTTTTCTGGGTCGAAAAATTGCGGGATTTTGAAAAGTGGGCTGGAATATCGCGCCGATTATCCTGTAGGTTTCGAAAACGACTTTACGAGACTGTTCTTCGGGTAGAAAGTAAGATAACGGATGTATTTTGGTTAACTCAAATATTACTTTTAATTTTATAAAGATGATTATTTAAAAAATTGTGCTTAGAAACACAAAGTGGAAACATTTAAAATGTTAAAATTTCTGGTATATTTAAACACATATATTAGATTTCTAAAAAAAAAACTTTACGTTCAATATTTATTCGCGATTAAAACGTAATTTATTTTAATTGCGCTGTCGAATAAACCTAATTAGCGTGAATGTTTGAACTTCATTTCAATCTGAGCTGTATAATTTAAATTCCCATCTTTAACACACTTTTCGAACAATAAAAAAATCTCGTCCCTCTTTTAACTACATACATCATACGACGATTCTAGCGAAATAATTACTTAAGCAAAGCACTGTCCAGACGGTGCATTTATAATCTCGCATTGCAAACAGTGAGTATACGAAAAAGTACATCGGCCAGGTATGTATTCAGCTGTAAATTTCTGCCGTATAAAATTCGCGAATGGGGGTCCAATTTTGCACTTTCACACGTAAATCTGATAAAATCATTATATTAATACTCGGAATATTCCTCCGTTCCGCGAACCAGCTTGCATACACAAATTCCCGCCCCGACGACTCGAATCGTCGATTTTTCTCTATAAATCCGCGCGACGAAACGCGCGAAATAAAGGGGAGAAAGAGAGACGGCGAAAAGAAGACTGGAAGAAGAAGCCGCGCGTTACGTTGGCGTTTGTTACGCTCACGCTTGAAATATCAACGAGGCGACGACTCTCCTCCTCCGCTCCGGAATAATGACATAACTGTAAACCCCCCCGAGTAAAATTTAGATCGCCGGCCTAAGTAGGTCTGCCCCACTTGATTCTTTTCGGTCAGTTCTTTCTCTCTTTTATTCCGAACTTAAAATAAAGATTAGGTAACTCCCTCCCGTTCTCGCTCGGGAGGAGAGAAAGAGAGTCGCGTGTCCTCCTTTCCGCGGACGGTTAGCCTATTTTCTCACTTTTTCCCTTTCTTTTTTGCCTCTCTCTCTCTCTCTCCTCGCCTTTTTCCGAGTTCTCTCCTCGTTCGCGATAAAAGTGAAGATTCTTACTTAACGATGCGTTAATAAAGCGGCAACAAAGAGAGAGAGAGGGGAGAAAAATATTTGCGCCGATCGCGAGGAAAATATGTTTGCGCGGGAGGATGAATAGGCGAATTGGTATTTGAACTGTGTACTGCGTAGTTTTTTTGGAGATAGATAGCGAAGTGTTTTCGGGATCGGGCTGTTGCTGTTTCGTGACGGAGTTTAGCGGGCTTGAATTATTTAATTTGTGGGCAATTTGCCCGGAATTCCGGCGCTATTCGTTTAAAAAATGAAGTTTCTTAAAACGAAGCTTAACCGCGTAAAATTTTAAGAAACTTCAGATCTTTATTATTTAGCTTGAAAATGTAAATAAAAATAAAGTAAAACCCAAATCGAAATATAATTTTAGATAATGTAGTTTGATTAGATAAACTAATGATACATATTTTTATATTACGACAGACGATTTAAAATAAGCTCGATAACAAAGTTTATATTTACACCCGATAAAGACGGATATTATGCTCTCTTTAATTATAAACGTAAATATTTCTAACGATAAATTTAATCGAAATTAAAACCTCGAACCCCGAAACTTCACTCTCCCCTCCAACAAAAAGCCCTCGGCAACAGCGGCGAAAAAGCCAGCTCTCGCGCTTACAATCAGGCCGGAGAGACAGAACAATCATCGTCGCAATTAGCTCGGCACAAAAAAAAAAAAAAAAACAGAAAGGAGAAGCGTCGCAGTTGCAAAATGTATCGCTCTGCGGATGGGCCGACCGGAAGGAGACGTGTCGGCGGCGGCGGCTGCGTGCATTTATCGCCGCGCGGTGATTCACAAGTCCCGCTCGATTGTATGTTGATCGCGCAATGAGGTAAGGAGCCTAAAGGCTTGTGTAACGAGAGGAGGGAAGGGAGATGTCGCCCGACTCGCCGCACGGAGTATCGGATCCGACGCGAACTGCCAATTAATTCCGTGGGATATCGCTGACGCAGATTTTGTAGCGAAGACGTCCGACGGACGCTCGCGGTGTGATGTAAGGGTTATTGGCGTCGGTGGATTTTTAATGTAGAATCTTGTGGATCGCGAAGTACAATTGAGTAAAAATGGCTTTGAAAATATAACGATTTGAATAAGTAAACGCAATGGCGTTATGCATGCATATGGATAGAGCACAATGTATGTAAATTATTTATGAATTCATATTCTACATAAAATGTGGATATCTGGATTGAAGAATGTGGAATGAAAAGTAACTTTCTTAGCACACTTTCAAAAAGAGTATTTTAAAACATTTAGGGCAGAATCGGCGCGATTCTTTATTTTTGCCTGGAAAAACAGCTGCATTCACTCGAGTTTTACATACTTCTTTAAAGTGCCTCGGAGATTAAAACTTATCTTTAGCGTTAAAAAAAATTTTATTACCGAGCTAAATTGTTTTTAAAGCGATAATGTGCGCGCTGCAGAGCTTGACTTTTTCAACTAAATAACAACCGTACGAATTAAACGTGTAAATTTCTACCAATTCAATTTACTCCTTGAAATCGAGAGACCCGCATTAGACTCACTAAGTCGTGTATTTATAAAGCTCCGTTGCATCAGCCTTTCCAGGAAAAGTAGCCCCGAGAACAGATCCCGAGCTGCAACGTATCCCAGCAACGAGGAGAGTCGAATTAAAAATGCGGCGCGCGCCCAGCTCGCGAATATAGCCCATTGAATAATGCAATCTCCGTCCTCCTGGCGGAAAAATCCTCGACAAGGATCGCCGGGGAAAGCTACTTACTTACCACTTGCTCTCGTGGAAGAAGAAAAGCCCGTTCAGTGAAATTCCGCACTTTCTCTCTCTCTCTCTCTCTCTCCCTCGTTAACGTCAACTCCAGAACCTAGAAGAAGAAAAAAAAGAAAGAATTGCAAGTATTTGCCCAAGTGGCGACGTTAGAAGCGTGTTTGATGTTTGGTCGGCCGATAATCTCGAGATAAGACGCGAGTTTATCTCGCGGATTAGGCGATTATTAGGGCGAGAATTGATTGCTCTGTTCATCGACGCGTGGCGATCACCTGCTCAAACCCCAAATGTTACGTGGTATTAGACGTCGTTCCCGCCGCCAGTCAATGAATTCCCCTCGCGGCTTATCTCGCGGCGCGCGATAATGCGATCTCGCGGGATTTGCTTTTCGCGCGCCTGCCGGCTAATTTGCTTTTCCTTTTATCTCGAAAGTTCGGGGGCCCGGGAATTCCGAATATCGGCGCTGTTACGTCTGTCGACGCCTTACCTCAGTCGTGTTTGTGTCGTGTGCAAAAATTGCGCGGACTAGAAACGGGAGAGATTATACGTATCGATTTCTTTCTGTGATTCTAAAGTGCTGTTACGTGGTGTTTGAATAGTATCTTGGAGAACGGTCGATTATCGAATGAGGAGAAAGAGTATATACTGTTAGAAATAACGTTTCTTAAATAGACTTCTTCTTCTTTTTTTTTTTTTTTTTAAATAGTAACTTTCATGTTACTTTATGCGTTAATGCACTCGTGTTGTTTACTAACATTTGAATTTTTAATAATTCTCTTGCATACGTTTGTAGTAACTTTATGCTTCGCTTATTTGAATAATTACACGTTGCCTCAAAGGAACGATAAGCTGCGGTCTTTATTACAAGACTTTTTACGTCAAATCCATTTTGAAAAGGCGGCGTAACAACATTGTATTCATTACGAGGCCGATCGAGCCTATCAAGAGGCGCTAAAAATTATCAGTTTATTTCTGAAAATTGGGTCGCCCAACGAGAACGCGCCGAGATATAGGTTAAATTGAAAGATCTTGACACTTGTTTAATCGCGAATGTCATGCCAATTGGTCATTAAAATAATTTAAAATCTACTTTGCTTTCGCCAAAGTAGTTCACGCTAAAAGCGTGTTCGGCGGTCGGCGGGGGGAGGAGGAATTTTTTTCGGAAGAAATTGCTCTTGACCTTTAAAGCAAGAGAAATCCCGCTCGCTCCGAGATGAAATTCCACGGAGTGTTGCATTAAGATGCTAATTAAATTCATGTCTCGCTGAAATGTGCGCCGTGTGTTTCGATTAATTCGAAAGCCCCGCGCGCGAGAGAGAAAGAGAGAGAGGCCGATTTTGGCTTTTAAAGTTCATTTTTCGAGTTTTTCGTTTTATCTTTCACTCGTTCTATATTTAAAGCGATAGATATCCGTTTATTAAAGTTTAAGAACCTCCTTTAATCTCTTGAATCCGAGCGTAAAACGCGGGGCTAATCGTCGCTTAAGTTATCGAATATTAATTATCGTCTAGTTTTTTTTTTTGCGGCGCGCTTATCAATGTGGAAAAGCTTATTATGTAAATATTTAGATATAAAATTGAACTTTAGAAAATAAATTTACTCGGGTATTATCTATTATTCTATGATAAAAAGTGTTTTGCAGAACCGTCGAGATACTCTAAAAGAGCTGCTATTATTAAAGCAATTATTTAAATATGCAAATCTGTCATTCTTCGGTGGTGTGAAACGCTGAAAGACTTCTTCTTAATCATTTAGCTGAAATTACGACCGATAAAATTCTTATATAAAAAGTAACAAAACCCAATAAATGCCGAGAAATTCATCATAATTAGTTGTAATCAATCTTAAATAACTGTGAAATTGTTTCGTCATCCGAACAATAATCTTCGCGGAGTAAATAAAAAGTAAGAGCTCACAATGTACCAATAACCTTTGAATCTTGTAAAATAAAACTGATTTAAGCTCCCGAAACGAGTTCCTATATTTAAAATAAATATTTTTCATCGTGCAAGACTGCGTATTAATCAAAAGTGTATGCATAATGTCTGCGTCAATACAGCCTGTATTATGGATCGCAGTAACATTGCGTTAAGATGCGTTAAACGCCAAAATTTTTATTCACCTTCAGTCGGACGATTCGTCTGTAGCACCACCTTATTTGTTTTGCGATTTATCTCCCGAAAGATTAATTTACTTTCGCGACGATTTTACGCAAACGGAAACCTTTGTCTGATAAAACAAAATCTAATTCTGTTATTTCACCTTCAAAGACATCAGAAAATTCCTCCAAAAACTGCAAACACGCGAATCAAACCGCATCATCGCGGCGCTGCCGCGGGCTTCGCTCGGAGAGGAAGTAGCCCGGCGGGGGGAAAGGGGGTCGTCGTCGGCGCGATGGCCATCAGCCGGACGGTAGCGGCGCATTCGCCGCGGTGGAGAAAGTGTCGGGCGGCCGCGGGGGAGAGTCTCGCGCGGCGGAGAGAGAAGTTCTCTCTAAGCCGGCGGTCGGCGACGATGATGACCTCGAAGGAGAAGCACCGCTGCGCGCGCGTGCGGGAGAGAACCGGCAGCGGGGGCTCTCGAGAAAGTTTGCGCAATCGACCGCGCGCGGAGAGGCTGATTTTAGGAGAGCCGCGTGGACGCGATCGGAGAGGTCGAAGACACCGACGAGAGCTTTGAAGCGGGAGAAAGCTGCGCCGGGACACTTTTCGTCGATCGCAGCGCCGAGGCGATCTTTGGATATCGGCTGAGGAATTAGATATGTGCTGACGGCGCGGCGGAAAATTTGTTAAATTCAAAAGAGATCCTATTATGTTTAATTATATTCCTCGTTCCGAGTAATGAACCTAGTCTTTTATCCGCGTCATAATGTAAGCACCGTCACGAAAACCTTTACGCACCAATCTTCGCAATTACGTAAACGAATGAAATTGCGAGCAGAGTGCAGGCTTATTTGTCTCCCGTCCGAGGCATACAATTGTCTCCTCGCAGGCAAAGCATTGACGTCTTTCCCGAATAACGATGGAAACGTCGGCCGACGATTTTATTTGCGTTTCGTGGCGTTTCGAACGGCGGTGTGGGCGAGTTTTGCAAGTTTTTGTTTTTATACTTTAGAGCTTATTTCTTTTTTTTGTAAGTTTGAAAATTTAATTGTAATTTTAAAAATATGCAGAAATTTAGATTGTATAATAGTGGGCTATAGAATGATTTTTCTGATTTATTTTAAATGTTTTTATATTTTGCACTGAATAGCAAAGCATATTTTAATGTTCAATAAAACAAAAGTACACTCCAAGTGAGTCGTAAGAAAGCTTAAATCAATAAATTTTCATCGCTCTTCGTAAACACGAATAGTCACCTCGAACGTAAGTGACAATATTTATTGTCCTTTATAAAATCTATTATTCATTGTGACTCAACCGATTTTATTCATCGCGCATAAGCCGATTGTTTCCCGCATAACAAGCGCTCCAACCAGCTCATCTCGGTACACTCGAGCGACCGATAACCAATCGCTCTCGCACAAAGAAAACCAATTCCAAAAACCATCTCCACGCCAATCCTCGAATTTCCCCTCAACTTCCGCCAAAAAAATCCATCCACGATCGAAAGCTCGACCGCGAAGCCTTCGCCGTCGTCCGCTCGCTCGTCTATAACGAGGTCGAGCGTGCTTCTCGCGATTTATCTGTCGATGGCTCGCGCGCGCACACACGCACGCACACAATGCGCCGATAGTTTCGTAACTCGGTTAAGTAACCGCGCGTACACAGAAGAGAGGAAAAAAAAAAATAATGCCAAGGCTCCTCCTCGTCGTTATATTCCGCGGGGAGATAACGGAGCTCCGCGGCGGCGGCGAAAAAAGAGGCACGTCTTTTGCCTAGGCGGCGAGCGATCGAGCCGCCGTTTTTTGCCGTAACGGAGAAACGTCGCCGAGCGGCGGCGACGGCCTTTTTTTTTTCTTCGGAGCAGCTCTAATTCGAGTCGCATCGGGGCATTGTTTACGAGCCGGAAATTCAACCGGTTTCGGAGGGGAGAGAGAGAGAGAGAGATAAAAATTCGATCGCGGCGCGAGTGTTCGCTGATTTTAATTAATAATGATTTATCGCGATTTTCACTTTTATCGGGGAGCCGCGCGATGAAAGCGTTATTGTTCGACGGGGAGTTTTTTTTTTAGACGCGCGACGGAGAAAAGGGATTGGCCGGATTGTATCGAACGTCGTTATTGCAATCATAAATATTTATAATCGGCATTGTTTTGCGAGATTTGGGAAAGTTGGAAAGTAATTGATAAAAGGATTGTGATATTATTAGAAAAATTTTGTAAACGGCATCGCTCGGCATTGAAAATCCACCTTTTGGAATTCATTTTCGTAATAAAGTTTGAGAAATTACAGTTACCAATTAACTCCGCGCGCAATAGATGCAGTTACAAAACGAGCTTACAAAATCCCGGCAATAAAAGCAGTCATTCACAAAGGCATAATTGCCCCGTCGACTAAAAAGCGAGCGTCCACTTTTTCAAAAAAATCATAAAACATTTTCAAAACCCAATAATCGCCTCGTAATCCTAACTGTAAACTAACTCCCAGTCACACACAACAACAACAACGGCTCCCCGATCTTTCGCGCAAACAGTCCCACACCGATCCTCTCTCTCTCCATTTTCCTAAATCTTCTCTTCTCCTCTCCTCTCCTCCCGCGCGCACAATGGCTTACGAAATGTCCGGGCACATCGTCGTGCGTACAAGTGATAAGCGCGCGCTGACGTAACCCCCGGGGTATTACAGCAGCGCGAGATAATAAAAGCCGCGCGCGTCCCTCCCACTCGTCCGGATAGACCTTACCGATATACATTCAGCCTCGGCGTTATAGACTTTGTACGCGCGCGAAAGCCGCCGCCGTCGCGCACAAAAGCGCCTCCTCGGCGCGTACGCAAGCACCGGCGGCGCTCTCGCGCTATCTCCTCTCCATGCGTCACGCGACGCGAGAGGAAGAAGAAGCAGCGGGCCTTTCTCGCGAGAGAGCGTCCTCCCTCCCCCCGCGCGCGCATGACATAATTACGGGCGCCGATTTAGTAGGTCGAGGAAGGATGACGCATTTGCGCGAGCGGCCGAGTAGCGGTACCGTAACTGCGCGGGGAGAGTGGGGCAAACTTTCGTTACTTTTGTCTCTTTTAATGCGTGGACGCGCGGTTTGAAGGAGCGATGGGTTATCTGGGTCGGAGTTTTTTAGCCGGTTCGGTTTTGCAGTTGGCTATGTGAGGCGGCGCGACGACGGATGCAGGCGGCGGCGAAATCGACGGGAGGATGCAGACTGGCGTTTCGGGATCGTGCGGGCTGCGTTTGTAATTGTTTTGTCGCCTCGACGAATTTATGAGCTGTTGTAACAACTTCTGGCTATCTCTATTGGTGGTTTTAAATGTTCCGTTAGTTTCCGCGCGTTCGAATATGCTGCTTTAGAAACGGGCAGTTTTTCTTTTTGGTAGGGAAAATTGAATGTTATGGTTTGTAGTTTAAATATTCTTTAATTTCGTTAATTTTTAAACGATTATCGAAAAATACAAATTACAAGAGAATTCGACGATTGAGTCTTCGCTAAATATACACCAGCAATCAATTGTTTCTCGGTAAATAAGACCGTCCCACCTTTCGAATTAAAATTTCGTAACCGCAGCGCGAAAGACCCGTAAGCTCCTCCCCGAAAGTCCCTAAAACCCACTTCCACCCACGGAAAAGGCCCCGTTCCTGCGTTCCAAAAATACACCATCATTACCGCCGCGAGCGGCCAAACAACAACAAGAGCCCCCGGCCGAAAAAGCCGCAAGGAGAGAGAGGAGGCGCCGCGCGTGCACCTGGGGCCCTCCTCGCTCCCTTCGTCCGGACAAAAAAAGAAAAAAGTCCGGTGGGGATCCGAGCTTAGCGCGGGGTGGGGGGCAAGTGAAGGAGGCATACCGCGCGCGCGCGCGGCGCGGGTAATGTAGGTCAGTGTAAACTCGGAGAGCACTTTCTCCTCGGGCCGCCGCCGTCGTCGTCGTCGTCCGCGGGGACCGTTCGAAAAACAGGATCCGAGAGAGCGCTGAATTGGCCTTCCTCCTTGAAATTCTAACGGGACGCGGCCGCCACGGGCCCAACGGTACTCTCCGCTCCTCTCGGCTGGGTATTTATACGCGTACGTACGGGACGTCCGTACACCGGATCAAGGTCATGCGCCGGGTTTTTTTTTTTTCGAGCGGGGCCCGCTGGCTTTCGGCTGCTTCGTTCTTCTTTTTTTTTTTTGTTTTCTGCGCTCGCGCCTCGCCGCGGGCCTTTTCGTCGAGGATGGGACTTATCGCGGGAATGCGGAAGAGGAATTGCCGAGAGTGCGAGGCGGAGACTGAGTCAAGGTCGCCCGAGTAGCTTGTAGCTTTTGGAGGTGGTGAGAGGAGGGGGGGACGGGTTGCTAAATGAAGAATGAGATGAGGGTTTTTAGTTACGTAAGATTATTGATCTCCTTTATTCGTTGCTCTCATTGTATGCTAAAATTAGAAACAATGAATGCTTATATAGCTGCTGCATACTGAAATTGTAAAGTCTTACGGCTGAAAAATTACTTTTCACCGGTTGGAAATCTTTGGTCGGTGTAGAAAAGTTTAGAATGCAACGTGTCGTACGCTTTCTGCGTCTGGCGGCTGTAGTTACATTGCATTTACAAATATACAGACATTGTTTTGCCTTTCGAGTCATTAATCTTGTTTAAAATTCGTTAGACAGCCGGTTTTATCTGTCGATATTTCGAAAAGCAACTTTTCACGGCAATAGGTTTCCAATTTCTCATATTCAAATGCCGCTCCACTTCGCGCGGACGATGGACAAAAAAATCAAAACCCGAGAGCGTTTCGGTGCAGCGAGTTACGCTGCAAGTAGGTTAAATCAATCGATGAATAATTGCTAATCTGTTAGATTTCGAAAGTGTTGGTACATACCTACATGAGAGATTTGATTACAGACGACCGATAGTAGAGGTACGTTATTTAGTTGACAGTAATTGATTAATTCACGGCGATAATAGCATTTTATCGCCGCATTTTTTAACGATAAAAACTCTTATTTATAATTAAAATCTAAAAAGATCCACAAATGCACCTTTAAATCTTTCGTAATCCATTAATTTCAACGAAAAAATCCCGGTATTCCATTTTGCCCCGACCTTATCGATCGCGTTCGATTACCCCCGCGAACGCCTCTCACCGCCAAAAAGCTACATACCGCTCTACATACATCTCGCGCCTCATTACAATACACTCCCGAGCAGCTTCCTCCTCGCGAAAGCAGGCCGTCGAAAAAAGAAAAAAAAAAGAAGCCGCTAGATCTCGGCATTTTCATAATGCAGGCAGGCCGCCGAGAGATCTGCCGCGCGGATACATTCGATTTTCGCGCGCGTCAGCCGCCGAGGTGTGTGTACTGTAACGCTCGCGGAGAACGTTACGGATACATATCTCCGAGCGGTTGGAAGCCCCGTAGCGGGTCGGATCGTCGCGGATGGGGTGGATCGTGGGTTTTTAGGGGAGATAAGGATGGGTGATTATTTGGAGACGGTAAATTTGCGGTTATAGCGCGTTTTCTATCGGCACCGGGGTGTTATTTTTGATGAATTAAGAGCTTGGAAGCGGTGAACTTTTTTTTTTAAATTTGTTAATAGAAATAATATAGTACAAAACAATTGCGAGAGGAGCAATTTTCTTAAAATAGCTTCCTCGCTGATTTGTTGAATTGCTTTGTTGACACTTTTGACGAATTGTTCATTTCCTATATAATTAACGCGCGCAAAAAATATGCGCGCCGCGTAACGCGTTACTTTGAAAAATGGAGTAAATAATTTAAAAAAGATGAGTTTTATTAGTACAGCACTCGTTTCTTACGTCGCGCCGTTTATTATAATTTATATAATTCGAAGTATTATTTTTCCGGAATTAAATATTAACCTTCCGGAAAATAATTTTACGTAAGTTTGGGTACTTAACAAAACTTAAATTCAGCAGCCTTTACGCAACTTATCTACGACTTTTTACAATCATTATCCGCGCGCTTACATAAAACTTTACAATAAACGAACTATCCGCATTTATTTCTCCGAACCCCCCGTCGAAAAGCGCAAAAGCTCAACACCCCTCGAGCGCAAAAACTCCGCTCACCAGAGCAAACGCTCGGCGAAGTTAATTAAAAAAAAAAAAAGGCAAAAGCCCGCGCTGCACTTGAAAAACGGAAAAAGAAAAAAGATTCGATCGCCCGGCGAGCGGCGGAGCGTATCGCTGCCGGTAATTCGCCGCTCCGAGCAAACAAAAATCCTCTTACCGGGCCATTATGTACCGTCAGGCAAGCTGTGCGTTACAATGCACGTATAACATCGTGAAGAAAGTACGCGCGGCGTGAAATTACCCGACGGGAGAGAGAGAGAGAGAGAGAAAGAAAGCGCGGGGAATGAGGTAAGACGATGCATTACAATTTTAATGTCGAGTTATCGCTGCTGCGCCGGTATAACTGGCGAGAAAGTTTCCTTCCTCTCTCGCTGCTCTCGTTAATGCGATATTCTCTCTCTCGCTCGAAGGAAAAATATCGTAGCTCTCCGGTCGAATTAGAAATCTTGCGGCTGCGCCGCCTCGTTTAGCCTGCCTGTGAAAAAGGTGCTGCCCGGCTATTAAGGCTTCTTGCCGGCGAGCGTTATCGATCGTGTTTATTGTTAGATCGTAAAGGCGAACCGATTTCCAGGGGTGGTTTTTTCGAAGCTTCGCTCGGGATAAATAGGCGAGACTCGCTGCGCGAATTTGAAAATTATACCGCCGAGTTGGGAGACTGAGAGACTGAGCAGTCAGGAGGTGTCGCATGTAATTTTAACTTTTTGTCCGTCATGTTTCGTTATTTAATTAAGCATTTGCCGGTCTTCGGAAGCAAATACGACGCACGTTTCATTAACTCGCTTATTACCGGCGAATAGAAAAAAAAATGAAGTTCAAGATTGCGCATTACTATCCTCTCTAACGTGGAATTTCCGTAATTAATCTTTCAGGCAAATAGAAAACTGCCGTTACTATTGTCCCATATATTCTTACGTATACCTTTCTTGGATACGAAATAATACAGAATGATTAATCTTCCTTCGGGTCATTAGAAAACGGGGAAATGTTAGCTGCTTCCAAAGTACATTGTGCATCAATCTTGGCGCCTCTTATACTTACATAAATCAAACGCCGCCTAAAAATTAAAATTTTCGTATATGCAAATTATCGCGTGATTGAGTTTGTTCAACTTGTTGCGTTTGCCTAGTAAGGATGAAGGCATTTCAAAAATTTTTGAACCATTAATTAAATTTTAGATTAACAGAAAACTGTCAATTAAAATTGCTAATATCTTTAGAATATGATAATTTAAAAACGTCTGATAACTCTTTCATGAATTTAAAGAGAACAATAAGATTCTGACTAAAGTAAAGAGCAAAAAATAAATCTTTCAGCGATACATTTAATTGATATAGTCCGCCGATCCGTTCAGGATGCCACACTTTTACAGGCCTCGCTTAAACCGGTAACATAATACAAGCCAAAATTTTATAAAAAAAAGAACTTAACCGTTCATCAAACAGTTAAGCCTCAAAACGCTACACGAAAAAATAAATTACCAAGCATAACTGTCGCTCAACTCGGCTCTCGAAGCAGCGTAGTACCCCGACAAAAAAATTCAATTCCAAATCAATAAATCGGAACACTCAGCCGAATCTCTCCGCTAACCTTCCCCGCAATTTTCAAAAACCACCTCACCTCCCCCTCGCAGAAGTCCCCGACTCCGTATACACAGGCAAAACTCCGCGTTCATCAATCCTCGGCGCGGAAACGCGGCTGCCGCGGCGGATAGTGGGGGTCGAAAAAAAGCCGGAAGAAGTGTGACAGAGGGGAGCCGCGTCGGGTCGGAGAAAATCTAACGGTACGCGCGACGGCGAACGGTTAAGCTCGCCTACATCTCCGATATTACGTCGGCCGCTCGCTCGCGCGCGCCGCGGAGAGTTAGATATCCGAGGAGCGCCGCCAAGAGCCGAGAGTTACGAAACGGCCCCGACTCCGCTAAGCGTTTCATAATCGGCGGCCGAGTAGCGGTTCCCCCCCGAGCCCGTAAAGCGGAGAGAGCCCATTGTGGAGTTGCGCGCGAGCCGGGGATTCGCCTTTGCTTTATATGTCCTTAGGAGGCGATTTTATGGGCTCGGGAGGAGGTGAGAATTGGCGGCCTGATGCTCTCGCGGAGATGAGGAAGCTGCTCTATTGCCGGGGAGATGGGGATCGGAGGTGGTAATTGAGGTGCAGTGGAATCAATAGGGTCGTAAAGTAGAGATAATATTTGTACGAGGATGTATTTTGCGCGCTGCTTTTTTTGGAAAAGCTATTATTTTAATAAACAAAAATGTTCTTCTACCTTTATGTGGAAAAATAGTCTTATCAAACTCGCTTGAAAATTTCTCTTAAATCAGCTGCAATTGTTGAAACCTGTAAAGAACAAATTTTCATTTATTCAAGACTTTATCAGTTAACTGATAATGCAAGAAAAATTTAAATTCATTTAATTCTATAAATACACGAAGAGTCGAAAAGCGCTCGAGGCTGTTTATTCTAACGTTATCATCAATCCGCTTGACCACACCTTAACCTGTTATTTCCGTCCAGTGTACATGATTCTTCAATATTTATACACAAGCATTCCCGGCCATAATGATTAAATAATAATAGGCACGAATTTGTACAGTCCGCCTTTCTACATGCAACTCATTTTACCGATGTTTATAGTCACGTAGAGCCCGAGCTGTCAAAAGAACATTAACCGCGTTTTTCTCAACTTTCTCCGTAGGTTAGTGAACTCAAAATTTTAAGCGAGCAAGAAAAACGCTCTCCGCGCGGTAATTGCGCAAGACCCGCAAATCTTCTCTCGACGTTAGAAAAACCTTTCAATTAATGCACGCGGTTTTATCAGCGCAATTCGGTATACTTTCTCATTACTGCAGTGGTTATTAACAGTACATTCTGGGATATGCATCAAAAAGTAATTAAGGAGTTCGGGTCACGTTTAATTGCTTACGACTCTTTTCACGACGCTAATTCCTAGGCAGATGTAAATAAAGATCCGAGCAAATCTAATTTAATGAAATATTATTAGAGAAAATTAGATTTCTATTTGAGACGTTAACGTCGCCGTATATTTTTTGAATTAATAAATCAGAAATAATTGGTTTAAAAGTCTAATAGTTAGTTTATTTTCTAAATCATTGCTGAATTTCACTTAATTTTGCTGGTATCTAAATGATTTATGTAGAAAAGCGTAAAAAGTTTTGCCCACAAGTTACATCTGACGCAAAATAAATAAAGAAAAATTTTAATTTAAATATTTAATTTTACAGAATGCAACCAACAGGCAGTTATTAAAAACGATTCGTAACGTAAACGGTACTTCCGACAAAAATACGTAAATTACATAAACTTTAATTAACCACGTGCCGCGCGATTATGTTAATTTAGGAATTCTGTAAAAGTTACATTTAATAATATTTATGTAACGGTGAAATACCGAACAAAATACATCATTATAACGCTTAAAAATCCTATCACGTTTACAAGTTGACACGAATACTATACGTATTTCGCGATCATCTATCATCAAAAATTAGCAACTTTTCCCTTTTCTCAAACGCACCAATTTCATTTCAATCCACAAACAAAACCAATAAAAATTCCAATCTCCGATTCCCCTCCGAACCAGCAATCAATACCCGCGAACCCCCCGCGAGTCCGCGATAAAAAAACCGCAGCGATTCCGGGCTCTTACGTCGAACTATCGCGCGGAAAAAAGGCCTCGAGAGTCTCTCTCTCTCTCTCGCGCGGGGGAAGTTCGCTCGACCGCGCGGCAGCAGCTCGGCAAGTTCAATGTGAAATTTCTCCGCTCGGCGAAGCCTTGGCTGCGCCATAATAACATCGGTTCCGCTGCCGCTCGGCAACTTTCACGTCACGCCCCCCCTTCTCCTCCCCCTCCCCTCCTTCTTTCTATCGGCGCAAGAAAGTGCACATGTAACACTTACATTACGGGGTTAACGTAACCGGCGCTGCCAGCTAAATTCGAGAGAGAGACGATTTCGCAAATGTTTTTCGGGGCCAAAGTCATTGCCAGTGTCAATGCCAGTGTCGAAAGTCACGGGCTGCTCTACTCGGCTGGCTTTTTTTTTCTTCTCTCTCTCTCTTTTTTTTTCGGCGCCGAATTTACATAACGGAGCGCCGTGGCATTGACTTTGTTTATTGTCGCCGCGGGTATTCGGTTGTTATGTCAGTTTGGACTGTTACGCAGCGCGGCGTTATCGCCTATAGTTGTTTTGGTTTATTACGGAACGATTAGATTGTTAGTTTGTGATTTTTCGGGAATTACGTATCTCCTGCAGTCGGCCACTTAATGAGATAATTTAATTGAGCAGCGGTCGTTTGTTTCAATCTATCGAGGAAAAGAGGCGCTGTTTTACGAATTTTTTTGGTAATACGATGTATTTTGAAGTGAATTTTATAAAAATAAAGTTAAATCGAAGTATTACATTCTATTTTCCATCAATTTTGTATTTTAAGGAAGTTTCGTCCGAGAATAAAAATTCCCATCTAAATGCAGAAAATTGCAATTCATTTAAGTCGTGAACGTCGAAGAAAATCAGATAATTTGAATAGCAAGTTCAAGCAAATTTTCTCTCCGTCGCGGTACCGATAAATTACTATAATATCGCGTACACTCGCGGATACACCGCCGTAAACGCCACTTTTATTAATATTTCATCCTCCGCGCCGGGCAGCCGAATGAAACCATTACCCCGCGACTTATAAATTACAAAACGGCGAACTTTCGCGTTCCATTTAAAGCGTTATAATTGGCCGCGGCAATCTCGGCAAACTCATCAAAGCTCCCCCGGCGTCTTATTAATAAACATACTCGAAAATCTCGCGTCTCCGCGGCGGCGCGGATCGCTAATTTATTCCAACGGCATCCGCGGAAAAGGCAGCTGCTGCGTGTACACATATCCTCGCCGCGGTAAATAATCCAGTTTGTCGTAATCTGGGACGAGGCTCGATGCTCGCGCCGGAGGATAATTCGTCGACGTGACGTAATTACGTCCTAAAATCCCAATTTCGAGCATTAGTCGGTGGTGGTTGCCGCGCGGTGTACCGTTACGTCGCGCGGAGATTCCCCGGCGTCGATTTCTTTCGGGCCCCGGAGTAGGTTGCACGTGGTTCGCCGTGTTGCCGCGCGCCGTTGAGACTTCGTAATTTATACGATTAGATCTTCCCGAACGAATTTATGAAGCCGAAGATACGCGCGCGGCTCGAGCGGGAGATAGTTTGCAAATGGGATTATAATTTTCGCCGTGCCGCGTTTGACCTTCTTTGCTGAATAATTTGTTCATTTTTTTTTTCATTTTCAGGTGGTGTGGGTGTTTGGTAACTGTAAAAAGGACCTGATTCGTTACTCAGCGGGGTTACGGACTGATGGCGGTAAAACTTTTTAGTACAGAGCGGTAAAGAGTTAAGGTTAATTAAGACGTTTACGTATTCTAATAATTTATAATGTTTCTTATTTACAGTACCTGTAAATTTACAGACTTTTCGAGAAACGTTTCTCGGCTAATTATAACGAGAACACGTTGTCTTCTGCAGCATTATCGCGCCCCATAATTTACCGAATTATCAATTAAAAATGCAAATTTAAGAATGACTTAACCGATGAATATTTACTCGCAAACAAAACCATCGAAACCAGCGAATAAATCCAGCTTGTTTTTTCTCGAACCACAATAATATTGCTACATCCAGCAAACGACAGCATACAATTAACCTCTCTATTGTTCCAAGACAATTCGAATGCAGAGAGAGGGAGCAGAGTTGATTATGCGGAATGGAAAAAAGCTGCGCAGAAAATCGTGCGTGCATCCTCTCCGAGCCGCGCGGGGAAGAGGACCGACACTCGGTTGCGCAAAGCCGGGGAAGGCCCGTTAATTGCTCCGAGTCGCGTCGGTCTAAAAATTGTCCGCCGAACAAAGAACGCCGAGGCTCCTCTTGAGAAAGCGTCGGACCGCAAAAGCTCGGAAGAAAGAGACGCGTTACCGTTTCTACTTTTATCCGCGCGACGGTTCGTATTTATATTTTAGGCTTTATCTAGCTGTGCTCGCTTTACTTTGTGCTCCAATTTCGAGGGAAGATTAATAGTTTCTTATATTTTTACCTACTACGATCATCGTCGTTTATCGTGCGCTAAAAAATCTTACTAAACCGTACATCCGTTCCAATTAATTGTAGCTTCTAGAAATCCCCTGAAATTTCGATTAAAATTTCAAACTCTTTCCGATCTCGGCGGCTCTTCCGAAGCGATAAATATTTACACTCGAGTCTCGCGCACGGGAATATACATTGCATAACCCGCCCCGGGCAGGAAAGAAACCGTCGCCCAGGACAAGCACTTTGCCAACGCAATCTCTCTCTCCGAGAAGCGTGCTTGATACGCGCTCGCGCGCTCGAGCCTCTCGTTATCTTTCGCCGGAGCGGGGCCGATTATCGCGATGCGCGCCCGAGCTGTTTATTAATATTTTCGGGGCCCCCCCACGGGGCGCGGCGACGAACTCGCGGAATAAACAAGGAGGCCGATACGCGAGCGAGCGAAGCTTCGACGATGGCTTTGTTTTGCGGCCGGGAGATGGCTTTTTGCGATTGTTCGCGATGCGCGGTGTGGAATTTTTCGCGTGATAACGGCGGGGATTTAGTTTTTTTGTTGTAACGAGGTTGATTTCATTTAATGGAGGGAGGATTTTTTTTGTCGCGGGGAGAAAAGAGTTGGTTGAGAGGTTCAAACGTCTTTATTGAAGGAATTTTATTAGTTTTAGAAATTTTTTTTATCGACGACCTCGTTAAGCATTAAAAGTACGTCAATTACGCGGACAAAGTGATTTTTCAATGTAATTGCCATCTCGAATGATCTCTTTGTTCGATAAATGCGACTAATTAGCTTAAAATAAAGTTTTTGTCTAGGTTGCCGGAAGAGATCAAGAAAATGTGACGAGTTTTTAAATACGTGTAATTTATGCGTAATACTTTTGAAGGCTTGCCCAAAACTCCAAAAATTCTTCTTTCCCTATGACATAAAACGCAAACTGAAAATAAACAGAGAGGAGTGACAAATGACCGGTGAGGAGTTAAAATTATTTCTTTTGTTTAGCGTTCAAAAACAGAAAGATCTTTCCGTTTTGGCAAGAGTACAAACAACTTTTTTATACAAGACTGCTTAAATCTTACGTAAAAAGTTTCCCCAAATGCTCGAGAAATTTTCTCATTTTTTCGAGTCATTATCATAAATTGACGCGACCTTACAAATTATCTCGAATTTAATAAATTTACAGTCTTTATATTTATCATTTAAAGCACGAAAATTAAAACGAGCTTTAACGCAATAAAACTATTTCCCTCGTAAATGTAAAAATTCTTTCTCGGCGATGCTAATTAAAAAGTCCAAAATAGTACTTCCTCGCAAAAAAGCGCCAATACTTTGTTAAACTTCTCAGTTTAAAACAAAGTCCGAGGCGCACTTCGATTTTTGCAGCTATACACTTTTTTCTCGACTCGCGAAACAAAAAAAAAACGGCCGAAGAAACGAAAAATCCCAAGGCCCGTTCCGCTCGAGCCAATTATGCACACAACTCGTCCGAAAAGCTGCAGCGGCCGTAATCCATCGTCGACGAAAAAAAAAACCGCCGTCCTCGCGCGGCAACATCGCGGAAACGGAGGCTCGACGCGCGCATTTATTCGTATCGGAGGAAAAAAAAGAAAACGATCGCGCGAGTTTTCCGATCGGCGCAGTTTCCGCCCTTGCAAAAGAGGCCACCGGAAGCCTCGAGCGTCGACATTTTTCTCGCTCTCTCGCGGCGACTTCCCGATTGCTTGCGTAATGCGCCGTCGAGGCGACCGCCTCAAGGATGATGTGCGCACGCTGCAGGTATATATATATGCTGCTTTGGATCCGAGCTCGGTGATCTAAGGTGATCGCACTTGACGCGATCGACGGCTGACGGCTTTGCAGATGTTTGGCGAAGACTCCTTTGTCTTTCGCGGATTTTATTGTGCGTTTGCACTTGAAGCTTGGCAGGATGAGATATGGGCATTATTGGCGATTTGTGTGCTTTTATAGATTTCCTACTTGAACTATTTTAGATCGGTTTTGTTGGAAACTGAATTGATCTGTATAAGTAGCAGTTTATATGATAGTAGAATCATTAATCAAAACTATTTATATAGACGGTTTTAACTGCGATTGCAAATTTAGTTTAAAAATTAATTAGTTATTACATTGAAAACAGAGCAAATATTAGTTCATTTTTCCCTTCCTCCTGTAACAAGTACGATTTTTCACGCATCATTCAATTAACCCTGTTAATAACGTTTAATAAAAATTGAAAATCTCTCAAAACCCCCCATTACCCCTGAAATACGGCTTAATCCTCTCGAGGTTAAAAATATTCCCCCCCAACAAGAAAGGTAAAACTAATTTAATTACATCTTTTCACCGCACGCCCCGCGCTCGCGCATCGAGCGCAAGATAAACTTTAAACTCAAAGAGGCGCGCAAAACTCTTTGTCTCTCGGTACCAGAGGCCTTCCTCAAAGCTCCTTCCCTCCCTGGACCGCGAGCCGCGCGTCACGCGTCTCGGCAAATAAACGAACAAACATGAATTACGGGAAAAATGCGCGGAAAAAACGACACACACACACACACACTCGCTCGGCAGTCGAGCGGAGAGTAAATAATCCCCCGGGTCCCCCGCGCGACGCAACGTTACGCGGGCGAGCCATTACGCGTCTCCCGCGGCCTCGGCTCACCTGAATTTATCGCAGCGCCGCCGCCGCCGCCGCGCGCCGAGGATGAGGAGAGAAAAAAGCAAAGAGCCTCGATCGCCGCCGCCGCGGCTTTTCAGGGCCCTCCTTTATTTCTCTATCGGGCCGCGAAGGACGCACCGCGAGTCCAGGCAGAGAGTCGTCTCTCTGGCAGATCGTCAAGGACTCTCGCGGATCGCGACTTTGCCGAAAATTAAATATCGAGAGATGCCCCGAAGAGTCGACGCGCGGCGATGTTTGTCTTTATACGATATTTTCGTATCGAGGATTCTTTGAGGCGAGGCTGTAAAGCGCTCGGATTTACGACGATGCTCCCGGGGGGAACAAAGATTGTTTACTCGAAGGCTGCCGGAGTGGTTATATATCCCCCGGTGGTTTGTGATTTTTTCTTTTTGTTTCGCGAGCTTTTATTGTTCGGCTGCTTTTATTGAAAGAGTCGCCTCGCGCTTTATCGGTTTACGATTTAGAAACTGCGGCGCGGTTTGTTTGTTGGCTTCTATACACTCGCTGACGTCGTAAGTTTATACTTTGCAAGTTCAACGACCGAATTTTGCAATATTAAAAATTATATCAAGCGGTGCAGTTGCTTTGATATTTCGTTATGCGGAATACGTAAATTATATAAATGTTGCGCCGCTTTTCAGGGACTCCGTATATACGTACACTTCCTGATTGACCACCTTGATGCTTGATAATGAAATCGTAACTTCCTTATTCCCTACAAAAATTCATGTCAAATCAACAGTCAATATTTTTCTTTCGGTATTATTCAACAAGTCCAGCATCTATTTCTTTTGTTTAATTGCTTTTTCTTCGGTTCACTCGGTGCTTTTTACCGTTTGCTTTTTGTAATATCCACACAGCCTGCAGGAGTTACAGCCACGTTTCGCGCCGACGTTTTTCCTCGTTTCCTATTTGATCGGTGCACTGTATAAACTGTACAAAACCCACTCTCGGCTCTTTTTGTCGGCCGTTGCGCAAAAAGGAAAATTTCCTGTTTACGCATACACGCAACTTTAATCCCGACACCTTTTTCTGCCTCAAAAAGCAAAACTCCTAAAAAGCGCACATTCGCGCGCGGAATGAATTTCGGTACGTGACGTCGAGGCTGGAAACAAAGAAGCCGCGGAAACTAATTCTAAATCAATTAACATAACGTCGGCTCTCGAGAGAGAGAGTTCGTGCAGAGCTCGCCGCGGTGTTGACATTGGCACGAAAAATCAGCTTTCGCAACGTGCAAGTCAACGTCAATTACCTTCCGCGTCCGCTAATGTCAACTTGGATTACGGCCGCGCGGCGGCCGAGAGGCACAAAGAGTCGAATAATGATATAATGCAACGATCATTGCATTCGCCGCCGCCGAAAGTTTGAAAACGTATGCAGAGCAGGATGCTCTCGGCTCGCGACCTCGGCTCGCGAACGGCGGAGAGGTGATTTATTTCGAGTGCCGCGAAATACATATTAATGCTAAAATTGTAATTACCCGCCGGCCCGTTCTCACGCTTTTGATCCTTTATTTTATACGAACGAATATTGATTATTTATAAGGATTTAATTGCAGTAATTTAGCGCTTGTAAATATATTTATGGATATGGTTTGTGTACGTGGTGTATTAAAACGATTTACGCACAAATTTCGACTGATTGATAAAACAATTGTGCGGTGTATTAATACATTTTTTTAAAGCTTTTATTGCATTGTAAATTGCGAGCAACTAATAATAGACAAGAATAGTTAGATTTCCAGTTTTACTACTATTATTATATCTTGCGTAAACAATACTTTTATGTTTTAATGAATTATCACTTTTCATAAGGATAACGATGTTCAAAGAATTTTCTGAATATCATTCATTACCTAAATGTAAAGTTTTTGAAAGCATTATTGACTTATATTCAAACGATAAATAAACCATATCCCATTTTTACTTACACGTACTTAAACCTCACGAACCAAGTAAGATCATCGAACCATCATAACACCTCAACCCGGCACCCTCCCCCAAAACGTCACCTCGCTCGATCCCGCGGCTCCATTCTCCTCACGCGCAATTCTCTCGTGTTTTCGTTTTGCGCGACGGACAACACTCGACGTTGCACAATACGGCGGCGGAAGTATAATCCGCGAGGCTGCGCGCGTCCCATGGTAATGGCGCGGCCGTGAAATGTAACATTTATCGCCGTAAAGTAAATATATAATAATATCCGCGCGCCGCGGAGTCGTTGGCGTGCGGGACACGTCGGTCGTTCGGCGAGGAAGGCTGTCTGACGAGAGTATAAGGCTGAAGTGGCTGCAGGCAGACGACGGGGAAGCGTTGCGAGGAGGTGTATATTGGAGAGATCAGTGATTTGCGCCGGATTGATCATCGTAAACGTGGGAGGAATCTGCCGGCGAGACTTTTGTTTTGAGAAAGATCGGGTGAAAATGAGAGCTCGGGCGGAATTGCGTTACGGTAGTTGATGATGTCTTTTCAGATGATTATTGATTATTAAATTATTAAATTTAATGGATCGTTAATGCTGCATTTGATATTAAAAAAAATAATTTGTATTTCATAAAAATAATATGTAATTGTAATAATTGAATTGCAGGGATATATGCAAAGGCGAAGTATTTCTGAAAGTTCAAGATAGATTGGATCTAGATTCTAACAAGGAAGTCGTCAGGCGGAAGCTGTACTTGAAGGAATTTAATTCCTTCGACTTCTCCTCAATAATTGAACGCGCTATAAAAAGTTGCAAAGCAGTCACCTCGCGAATAACTTCCTTTACCTAGTAATTAAGTGTATTTTAGTTGTACAAATATTTCCTAATGTACGTTTTTTAATCCGTAATTTGTAATAAAAATTTCTAAATAAAACTTTTCAACGCGCGTTATGTCAGAAAAAATTGAAACAAACGATACAAATTTACCCTCGTACAAATTTAACGTCTTAAACTCACGAATATATTTTTAGCCAGCTTATTACAAAAGCGGGCAAAGAATTATGAATGCGTCCATCCCGGGACGTAAAATTGACATAATTTATAACGAAGATAGAAACTCAGAAATGCGGCGAGCGAACGAGGCTTTCTTAAAAAAAAAGAGCATCTTCCAGCCTACATCCTTTAACTTCGCATCCGATACTCTCTCACTTATCGACGTAAAAGACGTTCGCGGATCGGCGCCAAATCGCCGTATTTTGGATATTCTCCGCGCGCAAAGTGTTACGATCTTTAGAAAGTGATATCGAATGCACGCGGCGCGCGCGGAGTCTTTTGTGCCGCGCTGCGGTGGCGAATCTGGGCCATTGGGTCAGCCGAGCGAGTTTCCCGTTTGCCCTCCTCTCTGCGGCGCGCGAGCGCATTTATGTGTCGCGCGCCAGGGATTTCGAGCTCGTTTTCCGGCGAGGACTTTTTGGAAACGAGTTTGCTGTTTTTTTTTCTTGGCCGTTTGTCGGTTTTGCTCGATGTTGAGTTGTATACAGTTTTCTTTTCTACGTATCTTTGCAGTGTATAGAATGGTTAGTTAAGAGCGGAAAGAACGTGTGGTATAATTAAAGCTCGATAAATACGTTTTTAGGATGAAAAATTAGTGGTAAATTTATTCTCTGCCCTCATTTAAACTGATTGGACGTAAAATGGTCATTCGGGTTGATTTGCTTAATTCGATTTAATCTGTAACTTGAACGTATTTGGAATTCAATTTCTTTTAGCTATGGAAGGAGCTTATTATATTAAAAAATATACTTGAACTTAATCTGCAGAAGCAATTTTGGTACAAAAAAAATTCTATTACAATATGAATTCAATTGAATTAATCATTTTAAGCAGCACGTTAGAACTCTATAGACACTAACTTTTTACATTCTTAACAAATTAAACAATCTAACTAAAAAGTATTAGAATATTAGAAAAAAAATCTGGCAACCAAAATAAAGCACCGCTAGAACACTCGAATCGAAAATGGAAGCCCCCGCAAGTCTCTCCGCTTTAGATTTTGGGGCAAACCGACCCCCCTCCCGCAATTTGCATCTCTCTCTCTCTCTCTCTCTCCTTTCTTTGTGGCGCCTCTCGAGGTCGAAAAACTCAACGGAAGCCGGAAGGAATTAGCATTTTAAAATGTATGTACCGCGCAGTGCGCCAATGACGCAAACGGCGCGCGTCTTTTTTCGCGGAGCCGCCGCGCCGCAGTCGTTAATTACGGCCGGGTTTTCGAGTTGCATCTTTTCCGTTCGAACGGCGCGCGCGAGTAACGGTAAAATTTGTTTTTTTTTTTTTTGTGCCGAGCAATTGCGACGGCTTTTCCGCGAAATCGTCAAGCATTTGCATTGTGTACGCGCGGACGGAAAATTTTTGTAACGGAGATTCTTCATGGATGCCCGGAGCGACGAATCGGCGAGGAGTTTCGTTCGTGCAGGGGATCCGTGTGTTTTGCGATTACCCTTTTTTTTTCTCCTACTGAAATTACGGCGGAGAAGTAGGATATGCGGTATGGGAAGCACATATGTTATTGCGCTGCTTTTATAGACGTTATTACGGATGAATGTTAATGCTAATGTAAAACTGAGACTTGTTAAAATAATGATGTCCTTTCAAGAATTTTTCATGTTGTTTTCAGGTGAAAAACCAGAGAAATCTTTAAGAATTTCAAAAAGTTCGAAATAAAATAAAATAAATAAAATCGTGCAATGTTAAATATTATAACTAACATTTTTTTCTAAAATTCTTTTCTAAAAGTAAAAATAAATACTTTAATTATAAATTTTGTATCAATTTTCTTGTTAGGACTAGGTAAACATACTGCAAGAATGTAAGTAGCAAGTTACTTTATCTTACATCGCGTAACGAAAGATAAGAAAGACAAAACTGCAAGACTGTAAACTTAAAAATTTTATTGCTCTTCTGCCAAAATGTAAAAAAGACCTTAAAACGCAACAACACTTTAAGCCACTTCCCCAATTTAAGACCAGCAATAAATTGCACAACCGAAATTTCGTCGAAGAAAAAAAAAAAGAATAAAAAAAAAAACGAGCCCCGAAGTTCGCCGAAGGAAACCGCTGAAAAATCGTGTCATTGAAGCGTGAAGCTTCCTACAACTCGTTTACTCCAGTCGCAGTCCATAAATCACGTCGTTTCCTGGATACTCGATTCGGCAATGCGGCAAAGCGCACGTTTACGTCCTTATCTAGCCGACTCGTTAACCAGCCGAGGAAGCTGCTTCGAAAATTCCACGACGACGACCGCGACGACGACGGCGACGACCTCGAAGCCGTTACGTACAGAAAAAGAAAAAAAGGCGCCGAGTCAGTGTTCCGCGATGTCGCTTTGTTTCCTGCAAGCGTCGAGGACGAGTCGGGAAAAATATGTAGTCCCCCCCCCCCCCCGAAAGGTCGATCGATCGTGTAACGAGCCGCGAGTTACGGCGGACGTGCCTATGTTCATGCATGAGCTTCACATATTGTGCGAACGAGCTTATCGCGGCGAGGCGTTATTATAAAACGAGGCGTTAAAGCTTTTTAAGCGCGGATAATAGGAAATGCATTTATGCAATTGAGGTTTTTTTTCTTCTATTTTTAGGCCCGAGAGCCGCGGCACTTTAAACGCTCGCGTAATATTTATTGTTGTTAAAGGCTTTTATGAGCTTTTGAAGGTTTTTCCTTCCAGGCTGGAGAGCTAAGTTTATTCCGATACATAATTTAAGATTTAATCGTCGTTGCGTGGCTGCGCTTGAAATGAAAATTCATTTTTCAGTGGAAAAAAATAGCTTCGCTCGATCTGGCCTTTGCGTAATAAAATTTAGGCTCTTTCAAGTGTTTTATAAACTATTTAAGTACTCTTCGAACATTAAAGTAACAAAAATCACGAAATAGCAATGAAAATTCATACTGACGTATCGTTCAAAATTACACTCCTAAAGGAATATTGCATTTTCATTAAAACAAACTTATTACCATTTAAAAAATAAACTATTATCAGCCAGTAGTTTGACCATCCAATAAACCACCGGCAAAGAACCTTCAACCACCCAACAAACAAGAACCTGATTACAAATCTGACCAGCCAAACAAAAGAAGCTCCGTTGCCTCTCTCTCTCTCAAAACAAAAAGCCCCGGGCTTGAAATTTCGAACAATCGACCTAATGTGTCGCTTTATTATCCGCGCATCCGCACGCCTCGCGGCCCCTCTCCTTGATTTCAATCGCGCTCGATTATCCGCGGGTTTTCCGTCGCTCGGCAGGCTCGGCACGTGCTCCTCTCCGTATTTACGGAAATGCAGACGGCGACTTTTCGCGCGCGCGCGCCGTCTAATCCGCGCTCCCGCGGGGGCTCCTATTTTTAGGCGCCAATGTCGCAGCCGATCTCGCTTTCGCGCAGCCTTCGCGGGAGCGAAGAGGCTTTTTATCAACGTTTTGCTCGATGATTCCCCCTGCCTTTTTCGTTTCGGGGGAGAGGCTCCGAGGAAAGGTAAATACCGGAGGCAGCAAGAGAGCTCTTTCGGCCCGATGCGAAATTTATCGCCCGTAAGGATATCGATCGAAGGTTGATGCAGCCGCGCGTGCGAGTGTTTTCGTTCTAAATTTAGAGCGCTGATTGATTGGGAGAGGTTGCGCTTTTTTCTTTTTTTTTGTTACCGAGCGACGAGGAAAGCGGATTTATTTGTTAACCGGCAGGTCGTAAATGTTGGAGGTTCAAAGGCTAGTTTATCAGCGGTTTAAGGAAACATTGCGATTTCTGTGAGTTAATAGTTGCGCAGTCGATTTAACATCTACGAAAAGAGCCTTGCTTGAAAAAGAAGGCTGCGACGGCGATTCAGGGTGAGGATTATTAATACCGGAAGATATTAATTGTTATTGCTTTCTTCGATTCAAGAGCTAATTTTAGATACCGTAAACGTATTATGCACGCGTTAATCGTCGACGCATGATATTGTTTTGGGAAAAAAAAGTTTTGTTAAGATATCTTTGTTATTGAACTAAAATAAACACCGGTGATAAGAAATCTTATAACTCAACTATACCGAAAGTTATAAAGTTCTACTCTCAACGTAAATATATTCCATTAGAATTAAGAATCGCAGTGCAGAAGACTTAAGAATCCAGCTTGTTTATACTCGTTTAAAATTCCGCTAGCAAAATCGAGCAAAAGGCACATTACGAAACATTAACACCGGCGACCGAAAAATTTCATCAAAATTCTTCATCCGAGCGGGAACAAAGATCGAGCGAGTCGCACTGCGGCGGGGAGCCGCTTAAAGAATGCAAACAACGCGAAATGCGCCGCGTATATTTCTCGCGAAAAAAGAAATATCGCGGCCCAGTCTAAACACACTCCGTCTTCTCGTCGAAAAAAAGGACGGATCTCGAGGAAACAAGGGCTCGGGCTAATTGCTCCGGAAGGCTGTCGCGCGGCTCGGTGTTAACTGCCGGGGCGAAGCCTGCGGGGACGAATGTATTTTGCCAGACTCATCCTTCAGCGTCAATGGCGAGTGCCGGGCATTTCATATTCTGGGCTGGAAGTTCAATTTCCGCGGAGGCGGTTCTGCAAAAGCGTTTTTTTTTGTTTTTTTTTTTATTAAAATTGTGGAATAATTGATTTAATAACTTTTTTTTTATTTGAAAAGTAATATTTTTAACGAACGGAGATCTGGAAATTTACATTTGCTAATTCAAATTATTTCACCTTTTATGGTATAGTGTCTGTTCTGAAGAATTGAACAAAAACACGCCTCTTTTTTAAGAAACAAACCGTGTCGAGTCAACCATAAACTTAGATGTAACTATTTTACAAATATATTTTTTTTCAATCAAAACGTAATAAATCTGGCTCTTTTCGACCTAAACATTCTCACGTCCATCAAAGAAACGGCGACGACCCACCTTAAAACTCCAACTATCCATTAAGCACGCCTGCCGTCATCGGCAATCAAAAATTAAAATTCAAAGTCGCGCGTAAATTTTTACGACCGCCATCGCGATCGCAGCGGTATACTAATCGTTCGGCTCTCTATTAAAATGAAGTCAGTCGCTCAACAAAGCTGCATAATCGATAACTGTATTCAAATTGGTATCGGCGCATAATACACCCCGACCGAGAGATCGAACAAAGTGAAAAAGACTCGGTTGTAATGACGATTCTTTATCGAAGGCGTCATCGCTCCTTGTTAACCGTCAATTAATAATTGAAACAGCCCGTCGCGGCGCCTTGACTATTCAGTCCGCGAGGTAGGTCGGGAATGCATCAGCGTTTTTCACACAAAAGCCGGAGTATCGGACGGGCTGTTACACTTCCACGGATTGACGCGATAAACGCTTTTCCAGATCGGTGCCGTATATTGAAGATAGTGAAAGAGATGTGCGTGTTATTGAAGATTCAAGTGAATATGGCAAGAAAGAAATGAAAAATTAGCTGGTGCATTACGAATTTTATTGTACTGCGTTCAACGGTTTCTGGTAGTTTAAATGTTGTTCAATTTTTACTTCGATTTTTCGTAAATAACGTTACATTTATATTGATACACACTAAATTCAATTACTCATCTTAGCTTTCAATTTATTAAGGGGTATGGAAATAATAAATATGAGTTAAGACCTCGTTAAATATAATGCGATTTATAAATAGTCATGAATCGACTATTAGTCAGTCTGTAGTTTTAAATTAGCTGGTTTTAAAATTTAATAGATCGTTAAACAATCAATTTCATTGTTTAAAACAAATACAATTACTCGTTCTTACACCTTTAAAAAATGTCAAGTGTCTAAACAGTATTAAATGTTTTCTTTCTCATTGGCAATAGAATATCCATTCAATCCCTAATAAAACTCAAACCAGTCGCTTCCCCCCGACCTACAAAAATGTTCCAAACTCTCCCAAAACAATCCAAAAGCCCCGATAAACACGCAACGCACCGACCCAAAAAAAAAAAAAATCCCGCCACGAAGCACCGGCACCTATATAACAGTTTCCTCGGCCGCTCGCTAATAAGCTCCGAGAGAAAAAAAGGAAAGAAAGAAGAACGAAAGAACGAATAAGGGCATCGCGGCCGGCGTTTCCCAAGTGCGTGCACCTGCCCCGCGATCGGTTGCCCCATCGCATTATCGACATCGGACGCGCCGGAGGAAGTCTTCTTACCTAATTGCGACGTCCGTTACAGTATTACTCCCGGCGATGCATCGCTTGGTCAACGCGCGTACGCGCGGGCATGGCCTTTTCGGTGCTTTTTTTATGCTCCGTGGACGCGCTAATGAGAACTGCGCCGCGCTCCTCGGACTTATTACGGCGCCGGGGGCCTTTGTTCGATTGCACATTTTCTCGGGCTTGTTAGAAAGCACACCGCGAGGAGACGCGACGAGGTTCGACGGCCGAGTTTGGCTGAGGAGAGGATTGGGAGAGGTGGAGTGTATAATGTGGCGAATTTTTGGGCTGGAAACGGGAGGGGGAAAGTAATGCGGGACTCCGTTAGTTTGGTCTAATGGGATTTAATCGAATCGTGGTTTAATCGAATCTCTTGGTGGGGGGTTTTTTATGAAAGGGTGGAGGGACTGAATTGATTTTTTTGAATTTCTTATATTTATAGCTTTGTTTGGTCAAAGTAAAATTTGACAGTAGGTCTATTAAATCATTAAAAAGGCGTTATATTGTAATTCGAAAACAATTTCAACATTTATTAGTAGTTAATTGTAAAAATTTTTCGAATTATCATTTGCGATTGCTCTCGATATGCATAGAACGAAAATTTAAACTATGTATAACCAATAATTATCAATAAATTACTTCATTGGACTGCAGTCGCTACAGACATTAATATAATTTCCTCTGAAAACGTTCCATTAATTAAACGTTAAGCATAGTATAGTAACCATACATTTTCTATTAGATAATAAGCTCGTTTGACTGTCGAATCATAAAATTATTTGTACCAACGTTCAATAGCAAACCTCGCGCACTTCCATCCCATTACACGATACACAAAATCATCTCGCTTCATTAGCCTCAAGTCGGCAACAAGCCAGTAGCCTCCCGCCAGGCGCCCCCTCGCGAATTCCTCGCGAAATCGTGTCGAAAAATGGCTCCCTCGCTGAAAAAGGTCCCGCGCAGAAAGAAGGTCCGCGACCCAGAACTCTCCGCGCCTCTTACATCCTCTCTCTCTCTCTCTCTCTCTCTCCCCGGACTCGATACGTGCATACGCCGCGAAACCGCGCGCGAGCAACGGGGTAAAACGCCGTCGCGTTACGTGCGCACACGTAACCGAGCAGCAGCCGCGGGTATTAAGGATGTGCGCGCCGCGCGCTGCTCCGGATACGCTCGGCGGCGCGCCACATTTAGCGCCCGAGATCTGGAGCAAAGGTGAGCGCCGCCGCCGCCGCCGCTTCATTGTCGAGGCGCTTCTTCGCCCGGCTCTCTTTGTCTTTGCGCTGCTTTTTGCGATTCTTTTATAGGAAAGCTGGAGAGCGAGCTTGCTGGGAGGGGGGAGATTCGTCGTACGCCGGAGGAGAATTCTACTCTTTTTGGTGGTAGAATCAACGAAATAAGCAGCAGCAAGTCTAGAAATAGCAAGGCGAAACCAAAATACAGCCTCGCGTATTTCAGCGCATTTCCATCGACTCCATCGGCGGTTGGCAGCCCCGGCTAATAAAGTACGACACCGAGCCAACGTTATCACCTCGGCCGTCGAGTCTGGCAGTAACCGTCAGGCGCAGCCTCCAGTCCAGAATCGGTATTTATGCAGGCGCTTCGATTCGTAAACTTTCCGTGCCCGAGCAATGGACAGCTTAAGAGCGGCCGCGTTGTTGCCGCGGACTTGGCTTAACCGTTATATGCGCTTTACGCGCCGATGGCCGCGGCGTTTAGAAGGCCCTGAATAGCTCGGATAACTCGCGAGACCGTTTCGCGCCGATCGCAAGCTCTCTCTCTCTTCGGGACAGCTGATCGAGCCGGGCTGATCGAACGGCACCCTCCAGCCCCGTAATCCGACACTCTGCTGAATCGATTACCGGTTGCCTGGCTTTTTGCGCCGAGGCGATCGACGGCTGATGGCCCGGAGATTGGCCAGTCAGATAATTAATTGGAGTTTGCGGCTTCCTGCAAATAGGAAACTTTTTTGCGGAGATTTTTACGGTTCTCGTACGTGTGTGTATACTTTGTATTCGGTACTTGTTCCGATTTTAGAAGAATTCGATTTGTTGTAACAGTACTGTATTAATTGTTTGTTTGTAATTAAAGTTTGCTTTTTATAATAAACCATTTTAAGAAACTAACAAAATTGTTTAAAACTTAACTTCTCGTATGAGACAATAAACAAAACTTTAGTTTTTTCCATCATCAGCCTTAAAACAGCTGTTCTAACAACTAAATGTTGAAGATCATAAAAAACGTTATTTAACATCTTCATTGATCTCGTTCTACTTAATAAAAAGTTACCCAGAACTTTTACATGCAATAATAATCAGCGTAAAATGTCGAATATATACTAGCATCCTTACAACCTGCCATAAATACTTACTCCCATTCAATTTTAATCGAACAGACATATCTCGCCGCAATCCCTCCTCTCCGTCCCGTTAGCCACTCCATAAACGTTCAATTAATTAAGAAGCGAACATTTCAATCCTCCCCGCACGCCGCGACCGCCGATAAATCAATTAAATAGCTACATCGCACCTCGATAATAGGCGCATCGGAGCGCAACATTCCTCGGCGGATCTCGGCGTACAATGGCTCGATTATATCCCCGAGCGGCGAGAGCGGCGTTGCGGCAGCTCGTAACCGCTTCCTTTTTTTTTCCTCCTCCTCCTCCTCCGGCTCCTCGCGGAATTCCTCGGTTACGTTCGCGCGAGTCGTTTAAAACGGAGCCTCCCGCGCGGGTAACGGGACCGGGAGCGACGTCGGCCGGGCCCCGAGATTTCGGCGGGCTCGACCTGTCACGGCCCACCGGCCATTGGGCACCACGGACGCGGCTGCAAACGACTGCGGGGCATTTAAAAATGGCTGTTTCAAAAAAAAAAAAAAAAAGAAAAGCAAAAATAAAGATACATACTCTCCAATGATCATCCCAGTTCAGTGAGTTAATGTCATATCATCATCGTTTTCTAGATTCCAACTAATTGTATCGTCGCCAACACTTTTCTGTCCCTTTTCTAGTTCTTCCAGTAGTAAACGGAAGTTTCTGGGCACAACTGCAAAAAGAAACAACAATTACTCTCATCGCTTCAAATCCAAAATACCAGACCCGTAAGCTCTTACAGAGTCCAAAGACCTAAAGTACAAAATCTTAGAAAAAGAGCAAAAGAGCTGTGTCTTTCCTTAGATGAGCACTGAATTTTTTAAGAAATTCTTGCATTTTCATTGGATCTGGTAGAAAACGTGAAATTTGCAATATGAATAATATTTCAATAATTTTTGCTGCTTGAATGTAAGTTTCTAAAGTGTCTCTGCATTTGACCACGAGATCTTTAGCAAGTGGATAAGCATTTTTCCTTTGGGTCTTGCTTGGTTTAACAATGTTTATTAGAATTATATCTAGTAGTTTATTACTGACAATATCAGATTCTGTTATAAGTGGGCACAGCACATCAAGCATAAAACTTTTAACTTTGCCTGAGTGTTCATCACTAAAAAAAGAAAAGAGTTGAAATATATGTTAGATTAGTGAAAACATTATGTGATTCCTATTACATACTTGACAATTTTAAACATTAAAGAGAATAAAGCACAGGTATTTCTCAGGTATTTCCATGCAATATCTTTCTCAGGTATTTTCCCGGTTAAGTTCATCACAAGCCTCGTACATTCATGATCCTTCATCATCTTCTGATCTAGGGTAAGAATTTTCAAGAGTAAGATTTTGTGATTTTACTACTTTTTCTTCAAGCCTTTCTAGATAGTCTCGACTAATATCATCAATTTCATCTTCATCTGATGATAAGACTTCTAAAATTAATTAATTATTAATAAATTTAAATTTAAAACATTTATAGGGTCGGCACAGTTTTAATTACCTTCTTCAGCATCACTGTCATCTTCGGTATTATCTCCATCTTCACTATCAGCTACTTTTGCAGCATACGCTCTTTTAAGGCCATCAAAGAGAAGAATTAATGATGGAATGATCTGTTGCACACACTCGTTAACAGCTGGTGGTCTAGACGAGCCCATACTGATTATTGTACGCAAGCCTAATACGCAGAGTTTTCAGTCATGTAACCTGTTGACAATAGAAATTTTAAAAAGTGAACAAAAAAATATGTATTATTTTACAAAAGTAACCACGTATTTACCCAAGAAAACAATCTGTATCATGAATCCATTGTTTTATAAAATGTGATGCAATTGGCTCCGTTGACTGCCCTAAAGTACTTTGCAATCTATCCATGGTGTCAAGGCATAAGATAGGATTGTAATACAATGCAGTAATAACAACTTGCAGACACATTGTTCTTAGTTCCGAAGTTTTTACATGCTGAGTCAAACGTTTTAAGACAAGTTGTATAAGTGACGGTATGCAATTGTCGATATGTCCTTTACATTGTAAAATTATTACTTCAAGCAATTTCGCTGCATGACACTAGGGATCTTCACCTGCATCACCTACTAGTACAGCTTTGCACATGTTAAACGTAGCCAAAATATGATTTTCATTGGACAAAAAGGCAAGCGTGTCTACAGTAATATAATTATGAAGAGCCGGCATCAGGTCTATAAAGTCTTCTTTTTGGAATAACTCGTACATTAATTCTAATACTTTCCACATATCCTCAGATATTGATTTTCCAGGTAAATCGTATACAAGTGATACTGCCTCGTCATAGAAGTCTAAAAAATTATATGAAAGATAAAATAATTGATTTTACAAGTTATTAATTATACAAGCTATAAAATTACCCATAACACTGTGATTGAATATGTGAGCAATAACTTGCAATACTGTAGGTTGGAGCTGATTCATTATTGCAGGTCACTCTTCCGTTACAGACAGTAATGTTTCAATAGTGTTCGACAATTCCATTGCTGTTATTGTCTTTTCATCGCTTCCTTCATCAGTTTCCAAAACTTGACTAAATGTCGTTGCCAAATGTTGACAAATTTGGACTGCAATCGTCATAAGCTGCTCTGGATAAGTGCTAACAATCTTTTGCATCACAGTTGTTAAATCGTCATTTCCAATTAATCTAATGATATTTAATATACCTCGCGTATACGGTTGGGTATACCCAACCTCCAACTGAGCCACGCCCAGATCAGAAATGCAGGTTATGGCAATGTTGTTCCGCCGTTCCCACCTCGATCGAATCTCGATAGACCTAGGTGTCTAGCTCGGTTTACGAAAATATGTATTTCGTAAATGACCTATTTTCGGAATACCTAAGTTTATTCCGTCACTGTGAACGCACTGTTAAGGATTTTGAGGTATAGGTGCTGCGCTAGTTTTTGGAGGGGCGGATTGATCGGTCCCCAATAACATAAGTGCAGCAAAATAGTCTATAATGTTCGCGAGTAAAAGCTGCACTGAGAGAGGGCGCTTGGTGAAAATTACAAAAGTAGCTGCAAAAATGATACCGTACTGCTCGGCAAAATCGAATTTTAGTTTGGAAGAGATTTTCTTACAGTTTCAGGAAGATTTACTGACCGTCTTGTAAAATATTTTAATTTTTGACATTTTGCAGTCACGGTGTTATCGAGCAGTGTAGCCAATTTTACAGACACGTTTTTTCAGCTTACTAAAACCCTTTTTCCTATGTATACAATGTTTTATTCCACGTTTTATTCGTTTTCAATGATGTTAGCTTTTGAACTTCGAAAAGAATGTAGAATCCCAATAAATCACCAGTCAATGCAAAAAAAAACAATCTCGAACGCCGATTCCACTTATCTCAAACCCCGCAAAAAGCAATCTCATCAGCACCTTTCCAAAGTCCAGTTGACCGAACTAACCTCCCCAGACAATCCAACGTTCTCCCCCCTAATGCAGCCTCCTCAACAAGCAGTCCCGCTGATCAGCTCCAAAAAAAGCGTCCACCCACGCGTTCATTAACCTCGACACCTGCACTCCTCGCATAATCAGATTCTCGCTCGGTAGTAAGACAGAGAGAGGCGCTCTTTAACGGGGTTACACGTTGTATAACGGGCGAAAAGAGCTTCGCCGTTACCGATCACGACTTGGTCTGATTCATCGGCGTCGATCTCGGATCGATTACCGAGCCCGAGCCCACGCGCCGCGAGGGCAGCCTCCTTTTAATCGTGTACGGTACTTTTCGTTCAAAACGGAGGCGGAGCCTCATTCTAATTCCGTTAGCGGCTCCTATATACACGTCTCTCTCGTTGTATGATGCGTTCCCCTCCCCCCCCTCCGATCCCGAGCCGCGTGGATGAATGGGCCCTCGCGCGTAGGTGCCACAATGTTTTCGGAGGACTCGATTTACATGTCATTTCTGCCGGCGGTTCTGTGCCTGTACGTCGGAGGGGGGAGGGGGGATCCTTTTTTCACCGGGATAATCGAGTGTTTTATCGACCCCCCCCCCCCCGACAATGGAACGGTTTTCTATACGAGGGTAATCGCTTTTATTGCCTCTTTTCGGAGAGTGATGAGCCGCTTTGTAGGAGCTACTCACCTTTTTTTTAACGACTCACGCGTGTTGTGCAAATATTTTTAATTGCGCGGAGGAAACTTTTGATGGCTGAATCGTAAGTGGGATGTTTAACAGTTAGGTTGATTTTTTTTACAATTTAATTCAGTCCCTATAGAGGGCAGCGGCGTATTGTTATATTTATTATGATGTTGCTACACCAGTAAGTCCTAATCTTAAAATTTGAAGAATGGTAGCGATATTAACGGAATTTAGCTGTTACGAAGTACAACGGAACAAAACAAAAGCCGAAAAATCCTTTTAGGTAAGACAAAACCGTAACTGACCAATTTAGGCCTTCAAAAACAATTTTCCTCACCAATCCGAGGCGAGCTCCACCAAAGGCAAAATAACTCTCGACCTCCTCGGCTCCGGCAAAATTCAAAGTTCCAGCTCGCCTCTTACTCATGTATCTCGGCTTTCATCGCGCGTTAGACCCGGGCATTCTAAATCTCCGTTAGTGGGTTAACTCACTCGCCGTGGCCGTCCACTCCCACTCCCCTCCCCCTCCGTCATACGCGCATTTCCATACGACTCGGTGTGGTGCCTTCGCTCCTCGCTCGCCGATAGAGACAATACCGTTAGGAGACCAAGTACCAGAGTCGGATTATCTCTCTCTCTCTCTCGCGAGCCAACGTATATTGTTGGCTGCGGCCCGCGGGTAAAAATGCGTGTTTGCCAAGTGGAGGCTGTTATTAGCGTAATTACCGCTCGCGGTTTAATGGATTAGAGGCTGGGGCTTTTTGTTTCGGGGGGGGGGGGGGGGAGATGGGCGCCTCCACGGATTTCGTGCGGATTTGCATTTCTAACGGTCGGCGATGGAATTTCTTCTTTTCGACCGCGTGTGTATGCGGATGTTTAATTAATGGCCGGGATATGTGGGATATGCGTTAGTTTTTCGTTTTCTGGGGAACGAGGATATAACGTAATGTCTGCGTAAGTCAGGTGCGAGTGGAATAATAATTTTCTGCGACCTCTACAATATTTGGGTTACTGGATTATGGTTATTGTTCGTCGGTTCGGCGAATTCACGCTACTCCGTTATTGAAAAAAATTATTTAAAATGGAAATGTATTATTCATAATATATAATCGTTTCTTTCATAAAGATTATTATTTGCATATTTATTGCTCCATTGAATTGCAAAAATTAATTATTCATAAAAAAAAAAAGCAGACTATTCTTGACTAACATTAACAAGTTATTCAAAGAATTTTTCGGATAAATTTAATCTAAATATATTAAATACATATAAATTTAAACTCCGCAGCCACCGTAAAAAGCGCGAAACCGATCTTTACGACCCGACGCGATCCATTATAAACTCGGCGTTAACCTCTCAACCTCAAGGTGAAAATGAAACGAAATCACTTAAGACGGTGCAATCGGCGCGATCCTCCTCGTCCATGTAAAACCTCGCGCGGCAATCGGCTCTCCCGTAAGAAAAAAAAAAAAAAAAAAAAAACAGCGGCAGCGGCGCAAGAAGGGAATCAACGGCAGCGGCTATCCGGCTGCACGCGGTTACGTCATATAGCCACACACCGCGCGGCGCACAAAGATATCTCCTCGCGCGCCGGCGCGAATTACGTAATTGCGTGCCGGCGGTCAGCTAATCCGTCATTACGAAATGTTATAGAATTTGCATTACATGCTTGATGAGCAACTGTGTCTAGGCCTTTTTCACGCGAGCCAGCCTCCGTTCCCCCCTTCCCCTCTCGCCAGGCGTCGTTCCCCTCTTCTTCTTGGATCGCGGGCTTCGTTTTTTTTTCTTGATTCGTGTGCCGAGCTCCGTTAGAATTCACCCGGTTGTAACGCTTCGGTTTCTTTATTATTTCTTCCTCTTTTTTTTCTGGCGGCGTACGGTTTTCCGAGAGCGAAAGTGAAAAGCGCTTTTATGGCTCTACGGTTTCGCGTTTGATTGTTCAATTAGAGCGTCTAGAGGCGAGTTAGATTGAGAGATTGAGTGCTGCGATTAGGGGACTGGGGATTGATGGTTAGCGAATCGCGAGTAATTAGCGAAAAGAAAGGTGTATAGATTTTTAAATGTATTTTTAATTACAAGTTATAAACAAGTCAAGGACTGTTTTTATGTTATATATATAATTAAATTTATTTTTAACACCTTCGGTAATCAATAATAATTAAAAAACAAACAAACTGTTTTTAAGAAGGGCTGCGTATAAGTATAATAAACAAGTTACTAGACGATTATTATTCAAGTGCAAATCCGCATTATTATTAGCCTTTTTAACGAAGATAATCTGTATTTATAACTACTTGCGAGACAATTATAAAACTGACGGTTTTTACAGGTAGGCGTAGCACAATCCTTAGAAAAGAATAAAGAGACAAGAATAGTACGAATAACCTTTCGAAAATAGATAATGTAACTTTTTAATAAGAGCTCTTTCACCTTGAACTTTTTATAATAATAATCGAGAAAAAATAGAATCTATATTTAAAAGGCAGCGTATTTTAAAACAGCGAGCGTCTCATAAATCCAGCATAAATCTCCATGCAAACAAGCGGCGCATGCCATTGAAAGAGTAATAATAACTTACCAACATTCCGCACCTCTCGAAATCGACGATTGCGCCTCCCGATTATCCGGAGGAGAGAGAAAAAAAAAAGAAAAATAGCGCTCGGACAGTCACACGCGCAAGTCGCGGAGTCAACGATACACGGCGCTTATACAATAATCGAGCGCTAATAAAAAGAAAAAAAAAGAAGCGCCGACCTATGCAGATATTCGCGCAAGTACACGTGACACATCGGCTCCTCGTCGCGCGATGTCCTTCCTCCGCTTGCGCGGACACTCGATCGTTTCGCAGACGACGCGCGGAGCGAGCGGAAAACCGCTGCCGCTCTCGGAATTCTCGCGAAAATATTTTTCTCGGCAAACCGGAGACCTTTTCGGGAGCGTAAATTAATATCGCGAACTTGAACGCGGTTACTCGATCGTCGCCGCTCGGCAAATCTCGGTTATATAATATCTGGTAATTCGACGCTTCTAATGCAACATTTAAAGTTACGTTTCAATGTATGCGCGATTGATGGGAATTAATTTTTTTATTTGTCGTGTGTAGGCAGCATGCTGTAGCACAGACCGCAGGCATAAAAAGATTTATCATGGTTTCTAGATAAAGCTTGATTAGAAACTTGCTATTTTTCTAGGTCATTTATGTACGCATTTATTTTGATAAAAGCTTAAAGAGAGGATGCGGAGTATTGTAAGTGTACTAGACTTACAACTGCGTTGCGCGCTTTAACTTTGATTGATTTTATAAAAATTTGACTAAGTGTACACTGTTAAAAATAAATTGTGAAAGTTCATGTACAATGTACCGGAAGCAACAGTTATAAATTTTTATAAAATTAAATTAAAGGCTTGAACTTGAAAATTAAACTATTATTTATGAAATTTAATGAATAGTAAAAAAAAATGAACTCGCTTGTTCAAAAATATTCTTGTAAAAGATATACTCTTTCAAAATTTAAAGAACATTTTGTTATTGTAATATTTACCGTCCTGAAAAATATAATTTTCAAAATAATTAAAATAATTTTAAAATATTATCATGCCTGTTAGAAATTTATTCATTACATAAATTCAAAATATTTTCTTTTTTAACTTTATCTTGGCTTCAAACATCCGGTCATGATTTTTTTATATAAGGAAATATATCTATACAGTTTTAGACCTCTGATTCTTGCAAATTGTTTAGAGCCTTACTTTGCACATAATTTTGTGTCTCGGGCTTTCAACTCAAACGCATCGTTCGCTCCAACATCAAACAACGCGTAAATCGTTAACCCCCGCCTCAATTTTCCCCGCGAACGCCACCCCCTCAATATTTTTAAATACCGCGCGGCACGCGCCAACACGTGCAGCGCCGCGTAAATTTTTTTCGCTTTTCCAAGAACCGCCGTACCTCCGCGTTCGCGGCTCGTAAAATCCGAGCTGGCAACATGTGCGCCCGGCGAGAGGATGGCCAAAAAAAGAGGAGGAAGAAGGGATGGATACGAGCGCGCGATTAGTCCGGGGACGTATAACTCCGGGGACTTTGCTTTCGGGATGGATTTCTTTACGACGGCCGAAACGGGATGTTTCGCTTTCTTTTGCTCCCGTTGCGGTTGTAGGTACATCTGGATTTTGACTTCTGACGGGGGTTTTAAAATATGTCGGGAGTCGTTTAATTGTTTCGAAGGTTTTTCGGGGCTTTGCTGTAAAGCTGAGATGCTGGTTCTGAGAATTTTAAACGTCTTTGGAATTGTTTTTTTGCAAAGCGTTATTTGTGCCCTTTTACTACTTTATTTTACCCTAAAATGAGATAATTTAATATTGACAAAAAATTTTTTAAACATGACAAGGCTGTTAATATTTAAATTTGAGCTAATAACTCTTATTTGCGTAACAATAAAGGGTAAGCAATCATAGATTATTCGCTTTTCAAACAGTTGGATTATATGTATAAAAAGCAATATAGAAAGAAGAAGACAATTTTATAATCTATTAGTGATAGTTTTTATTATTTTGATGAAATTACAGGTGCGTTTACTCATCCCAATGAACAAAATTTTCGAAAGCTCGACATTTTCAAACTTCTGAAAGACGAAGAGATGGATCTTGCGAAAATCTACCTGAAGCTCAATTTTTAAAAGGTTCGATCTATTTTCAAATTAAAATATTTTCTAATGCTATGTTTTTCATACTTATTTTTTATTTTCCCAATAAATATGTATTCCATGATCATGCTCTTAGTCATTGTCAAGACTACGATCCCGTCAGAACGGATAAATATCTGACCATCCTAATTTGGTATTTGATACCACGAACCGCTAAAACTGAGTCATTCGATCGATTTAATTGTAGATCACGGAAAGGCTACAAATAAGCTTGGCAGAAAGATTACCAAGAGATCCTAGTAAAGCTTATCTTGATATCGCAAGTACTTTTATGTTATACTTTTAATATAAAGAAATTTTCATCGCACTTTTCTGTCGTATCTCTGTGTTTCCAAATTATACTTATCTACAAATGTACTTTTCCCCTTGAACATTGTTAACACCTGCTTTTATTAACTTACAAAACAAAAGAATTCTTATCTAAATCTTTTCATAACTGGATTTTATTTAGATTATATTATACATATAGATATGATTTATATAATGGGCTTTGCTAAATTACTTGCACAATATTAAAATGTGTACAATTTTTATAAACAAACCAATGTTCAATTGCAACGCACTCTTTTGTCGCATGTCTGTGTTTGCACATTATAATTATCAACCACTGTACGTCTCGAACACTGTCAACACTTGCTTTTCTTAACTTATAGAATAAAAGAATCTGTATCTAAATCTTTTTATAGTCTTATTTTACTTATAATAATACTTTATAGTAATACAAATTTTTGGAATATAAGGACGTATTACTGATATTATACACAATATAGATAACATTAAAGCGCCAATGAATTAGTACGATTTATTTTGATTATAAAGACACTCAGTGTTTGTAAATTAACGAAAACCTTCAAAAATTAAGTCTATAATATCGTACGATTTAAAGTTAAACATTAATAAATCGTGAGAAAATTTGAAGGCCAAGATTATTGAAAAAAGATTAGACCAAAGTTTACGATAAGGCAGCCGCGCGAAATAAAAAGAGAAAATACCATAAAATTTATGGAATATATATCAACACTTTAAAAGCTTGCTCTCTAAATATCCTCGTTTCAGATCCGCTCTACATCTAAAGCACTCGGCGTAAAACGGACTCCGAGCGCTCCACTTCGCACACAATCTCCACGTTTCCATTCAGCGGGAGCTTCTATACTAAAAAAGGTAAATAGCACGTGCTTTCCACATCCCAAAGTTGACGCGTCGTGATTCCCACGCGAAATGGCCGCCTACACAGTACGTCTTATCTCCCGATAATTTAAATTTAGCCGCGATTTGAAATTTTAATTCGATCTTAATACACCTCATTAAAAATTCGTCCACTAGATAAAACCGTCCCGACGAAGCTCAAGTTCCGCTTTTTGCAAAATAGCAGCGTACATAATCTTCCCACTATCTCCCATTCTCTTACTCAATCGCCAAACATCAACAAAGCCGGCGGAGAATTCATTCAGCGCGCGAACGACGTATATATATCTTCCCGGATCGCCTCGTGGTAACGTTTTATCTTATCGGCGAGCACGCGTTAGATCCGAGCACACAAAGTATATTATAGTTTGCCCCGCGCGGCACGTGGATTCGCGAGCTCCATCCGCGTGCTCTCCGCGCCGCCACATTTCAGACTGGTGCTTGCACTAGTCGGGCTATTATCAACGCCGATATATAGACACACATTAGAGGCGGAGAAAAAAGTTTTATTTTCTGTTTATACAACGTATGCAAACTTGGCCAGCACGTGCCGGGACCGAGCCGAGGAGGGAATGGAAAATATTTTAAAGTCATTCGTCAACGTGCCGAGAGAGAGAGAGAGAGACCTTTTATCTACGAAGGGGTGGTAATTACGTAGCGTTATTTAATTTTAGTTGAGAAATTTTTAGGAAGATTAGCTTGGTTTGCTACGATTCTATCTTCCTTCTGCGCAGAACGTGGCGCTCTGCCGATTTTTCTTCTGTTTTGAAGGAAATGGGAAGAATTTGGTCTATTTTGTCTTTGGTTATTTAGAAATTATTACGTAGGGTTATTGCATAACGATTGCGTGCAGGTGTCAAACAATGATCTAATATTAAAAGCGATAATAGATTATCTTTAGGCTCTACGGAAAATTTGGATCTATGAACGAAAAAGAAACTCTACAAATAATGTATTGCGTTAATTCGATAAGAAAATTAAACATCTCCAAAGGTACATATTTATTTTACCTATTGTTCCTTTTAACGATTTCAATTCTCTTTCATCAAACATTACTGTATTTACACTGACATAAGTTTTTTAAAACATATATCTCGACGTATTTAATAAAAGCTCAAAATGTAGATTAAAACGTGCGATCCAAAACATTAGTAAATAAACATTTTTATTAAAACATTCCTAACCGACAAACATTAAATCATCGACTTTATCCAAGTTTTTTCAGTGACTTCGAAATTTAATGAACAGTCAGAACGTATAAAATTCACCGAGAACGTATAAATAAATATATATACGTGAAATTTCGCGCAAAAAGGAAATTACATGCGAATAATTGGTTCGTCTGCATCCGGACGGGCTTACCGCGAATATGTGTCAAAGGAAGCCAGCTTCATTCGATCTCCGCAATTTCCCTCTATATCCTTCTTCGATCGCTGAATAAACAGCGTTACTAGACACCGGAATAAATAATGCGTCCAACCGCGCAAATGTAGTTTTTCGCCTCTCGGCTGGATATATAAAAATAAGCTCGAAACCCGAAGGTGAAGAATGCGAGCGAAGTATGTTGAACCCGACTAACCGAGGAGCCGCTGTTTTCCAAGGGACATTTAGCGAATGCGCTGTACGCGTGTCTGGCGAAACAGCAGTCGAGGATAAATCATTGGGGGTTATAACACGACAAGCTGTCTGCGTGTCTGCCCGGAGAAAATCTCGCTGCAAAAATAGGCGTGCAGACCTTTTCTTTGGAACTTTGTGCGCTGCGCTTTCGCGTCTTTGTCTCGAAGGCTTCGTCATTTTTCTGAAAAGTGTAAAGATAATACCCGCGTTTGTACAAAGTATTTCGTAGCTCAATGCATTTTACGAAGTTTCTTTTATTATTTATAAAGCGTTTCGCGAATCAGTTCACGAGAGCTGATTAAATCCAAACATTGATTTTTTTTACACTTACATTATAAAATGTCAATGTGGAAATAGCGAGCTGCAGCATTCCATGCAAATTGAAGGCGACATAATGAATAATGCATACATCAAAAAATCAGCCACCTTATATAAAGTATTCAGGATAGATTGTGATAAACCTCAAGTGAAAAATCACTTTGCAGGTATTATAAGCCGCCAGCCGCGGAATGCTTGATGCAACCTCATAATTTATGCCACATTTAAGAGGCCGATAAAATCAAGCAAAAATAATTGATCCTATCGCTTCGAAATTTAATTGTAATACCACCGACGAACGCGAATTTAATTACATCTATTTCGCAAACTGGCTCTCCCGCTGCCGTTCTCTCTCTCCCGTTTACCCCGCGCCAACGTTAATTCTCTCACATCTTCGAGCTCCAATTCCGATCGGTCCCTCCTTCAATCAACGCGCCTCGATCGGGAATAAAAAGCAGCGAAAGCAATATATCGGCCCCGCCGCCGATATACGATCGGTCCGCGGTCGCACAATACCGTCGCGATGCAAATGCAGCCCCGGTGAAAGCCCGACGCAACCTTGATTTAATAATAAAGGTTGCGCGCCGCCCGGCGTAGGTGCAGTGCGCCGGCAAAAATAGCCCTTTCCCCCCGCGCGAGGGAGCTGCCGCCTTTGTAGCGAGCGGCGTGAGCCTCCGTGCATGTTGCGGGTTATAAATAATTCGAAGATGCAGCGACGGCGGGGGCTTTTGTTTTGCTCGGCCTGCAGGACGTGGGATTATGAAAATTGAAGAGCCCAGTTCTTGGAGAGTTTTCCGGGACTCTGGGTGGTATGGAGAGCGAGTTCTTTTTTTTTTTGAAGGATTAGCGATAATTCACGGGTTGTTTACGTATTTCAGGAGGAAGAAGAGTATTCAATTTTTTTATTGAATTGAGAAGAAATGTTCCACTTTTATATTAAATTTATTTGACTAAAAATCGAATAGAGAGGGTTTGAGCATTCTTTAACTCTGCAAAATAATTTATTTACATGTAAACAAATCTCGTGAAAATGAATAATTAATACATGTGTATGTTCAAAAACATATTAGGTCTGTAAAAAGATAAAATGCAATTGGAAACGTGGCCATAAATGCTTTATTGCTTTCATAATGTATTTCAAACCAGCAAAGTAAGCAAAAAGAAACGACATTGCAGAAAGTACATATCACGCAATTTCTGCATTGAGATTATTATTATTATTATTTTTTTTTTTTTTTTGACGTTTAGAAAACTTTCTACCAATAAATTAAAATATTCATTTCCCTTTCTAAATCTTTTGATAAGACTATATCAAGGAGCGCGGTAGCGCTCTGAAGACAAGTATGGAAAAAACACCTGAAGTCGACCGCCCTACTATATTCTTTGATATTGGTTAGTGATATTTTCAAATATTTACTACGTTGAAAAATAGGTTTTATATTAATCATAGCTAGGTTAGATAAAAAACTATTGCGTTATACTACGTTTTAAGAAGTTTCATGTAAAATAATGTTCTCAAATTAAAGATGAGGTTATAATAATAAATAATAATATTACATTTTTAATTATTTAATATTTGGAAATTATTAAATTAATGTATTAAATAATATATGTATAAAAGTATTACTAAAATAAAGAATAAAATATTTAAAAAACAGGTGTTTATTGTTGCGCGCTGGCGACTGGACCATGTGTGAATTGTCATCCGCTGATGATTGGACCAGATCTAAATTATTATGTGCTGGCGTCTGGGCCAGATGTGACTCAAGTATACTTTTCCTGATATCTTGGAAATTGACTTTATATAAATTTATATTATGAATTTTTATGAATTTACTGTTTTCATAATTGATCATAATGTTCTGCCAGTGTGGATGCAAGTAGTAATTGGACTGATCATTGGAAAAAATTTTGTTTACGGCTTCATTGGTTTGAATGTTCGTCATCGACCTCATAAGGTTATAAATAATTGAAAAATTAATAATTAATCATCACTTTTTCATGCAGTCATTGTTTTTAAGACAGCAAAATTATAGTCATTTTACGTCATTTACTTTTTGGGGCCTATTACCATGGAGCTATTCGGTGGGAAGGAAGTAACTTGAAACGAGAAAAATTACACAGCAATCTACTGACGATTAGTTCTGGAAAAAAAGGAAAAATAATTTTTATACTCAGATAAATAGAATATTAATTTGAATTAATAAATATGGAAGTATTTTTTATGGAAATTTTAAATAATATGGTACGTAATAAAAATTAGTCATATCAAAACGTACACGAATTGATACTTCTGTACTTGAATATTTATAAATTGATTTCAGTACTTTCTTTTTTTTAATTTGTATGAAGAGAATATATTTAATTACTTTCTTCATAAATAAATAATACTTTTTGTATTTGTATTACCAAAAATTATATTATTATTATTGATGATAAATATAGTTCATATATTTATAAGAGCTGATCTTTGATGGGATGATAATGAATTATAAAGGTTTATTTAAATAATAATTTTAATAATAATAATAATAATAATAATACTTTTATTTTCAATAAGATGGCAAAAATTAATCATATTTGCCTTATTTTACATTACTTTATACTTTCGTAGAAAGTAATTTTAAATTATCTAATAAATTGAGAAAATTTTGCAGATTTTGCAAACTGTTTCCGCTATCTGCAATCGAAACATGAATGAACTAAAGAATCTAACTTAAAAACTGAAAAATCGCGATACTTGTAGAGCTTTTAATCAAAACAGATAACTATTTTGCAAAGTAATAATTACCAAGTATCAATTGCATCATTTTTCCACGATCAAATTGTGTCACAAATGACTGTACTATTTAAACTTCCAAGATTTTATCTCCCTCGTGAGTTTTTTCCTCCTAATTCTCAGTAAGCAAAATTCCCATCCTTCCCATTGCTTCGAAACCCCGGCGAAATCCCGCGACTCCCCAAAAAAATCGACGCGAAAAAGGCGGTCGTCGCTTCGCGAGTACACGTGAGCGCGCGTCAGCGCGGCGAGAGCGATTAAAATTCAATCAACTCGCTTACGAGCGTCGCGTTACGCGGCGCGCGCGGCACATCGGCCGATGAGCTTTCGCGTTGTGTAACGCTTCACGTTTTTCGCGCTCACGTGCTGCACTCGTCAAAGGCGCGCATGAAAGCCGGCCGCGCAACTACTCATCGCGTGTCTCCGTTTCGCGCGGGCGCATGCGCGCCTCGGCGCTGCACGGGAAGGTCTCTGCGCCCGTGCCGAGAGCCCCGGACACGTGACGGGGCACCCAGGCTCTGCTGTTTGCGCGAGCTTAGAACGATGATGACGACGACGACGACGACGACGGATTCTTATTGCGCGACGAGGAAACGTTTCGCCGGCCGCGCACGTTTGTGGACGAGGCTAGAGCGTAAGGAGTAATTGATGCAGCGGAAATTTTTGTACCCAGATGCCGGCGAGCTTTGCCTTCGAAAGCTTTATTTCGTATTAGAGGTCCGCGTGCCGCGACGTGTGTTTATTTAAGAAACGTGAGCGCGGGGAATGATTGAAAAGTTGATTCTGATTTTATGAGGGAATCGATTCGAGAACCCGGTTTTGGTTTAATGACTGTAGTCATTCATTGCGTTTTTTATTTTTGTTTTTGAACGATATGAGGAGTAGGTTATTTGCGAAGAACTGATTTTTACATTGTTGTATTATCGTTGTGAAGGAAAAATTTGTTTATTGTTTGAGATGATTGTTTTGAACTAGAAATATGTTGTGATAGATTAGATGGTGATGCAAGCTTTACGTAATCTTATTATCCAGTGCATTAGAGGAATGTTTACGAGTATAATTAAAATTAATTAATCTTCCTCAGTTCAATCGTTCGGTTCATGTTTGGATTATAATCATATAACTATTGTAATACTTCGATTGCGAACTCTAATCTTATTAAACTGCAATCAAACATTTTGTAATATGAATGAACGAATTTGTATATTTAGCAAGCAAGTTAAGCGACACATTAAATTAATTAAAAACTAATATATCTTGGGTGAATTTTTTAGTCAACTTCTCTTCCAATACCCCCAGCAGTAACTAAAAATAGGCTAATCACGTGCAAAAAGGCTCATCAATCAAGCCTCCGCGCAAGGAAGATAAATCCTCGGTGCAGCCTAGCTCCAGCGCTCATTGAATTTCCCAACGATTCAGCCCCCGTCATTCCCCCCGATAAACAGCACGGTCGAGAGAGCGCAGAGCTCCGGCACGCGTTTCGCGCGATCGCGCGAGCTCGTCCGCGTGAAAACGCTCGCGCGCGCGGGCCGCGGCGAAAGAAAAGAGGGAGAGGATCGCTCGATCGTCCGAGGTCGCAGGATAATTCAGCGGCGGCAGGCACGTTGTCGCGCCTCGCATATTATGCGAGCGGCTTACGCGCGTTTATGTATATATACATACTCGCGGCCTCTCGGTTACGTAACGGCGCATAGATAACTAGGCGAATGCCGCGCGTCTGCCTGCACTCGCGGACTCCTCTCCCTCTGCTTCTATTACGCGGAGCAGAGGAGGCTTAAATGTTGTAATTGATCGGCTGTTATTCAACTGCTGTTTGCGTCTCGGGATTTTAGATTAGTTTAGCTGTTTACATACCTATATACACAGAGAATCGCTTCGACGGCGTTGGGCGGACGGTGAATTGTTTGCGCAATTTTGCATTAGCTTAATCGCGGCGGATAAACAGGAATGAAGGTCAAAGTAAAATGCGGACCCGGCCACGTGTCGAGAGATTCTGCAATCTGGGTGGAAAAATGGAAATTGGCCTCGAGGCTGGATGTTGTGTCTGAAGGCAGAAAGTGCAAACGCGGGCAGATGATAGTCAAATGAAGCAAAGTAGCGCATGTAACCGAGTTATGCGAGTTTGTCTGGCCTACGAGTCGAAAGCCACGTCATTGAAATGCAGATGAACGGCCCCTGGTGGGACACGTAATTTTTTTCAGCTTTGACGAACGAACTGCACGGAGAGCTGGAACAACTTCTTTTACTTCGTTTTTGAATGTTCTTTAGGTTGTACAATTATTTGTCTTTATTTGTCTTTTGCTTGTCTAAGGATTTTATGTAGTATTATAGATTTGAAAGCTCACTCGCTATATAGCGCTCGCTCGGTGCAATGAACCTTTTATTTTAAAAATAAGATCGTATTTATATTAATTTATTATTTAAATATTCTATAAATCGTCGAACATTGACAGATGTGACGTCATCTAGGGAAGCTTTTTTAATTTAATACCCCTGGTAGAGATAAAAGTATCAAAATTGGCCAGGAAAGTAAAAAATAGGTATTTTTAATTCCTAGTTACCTAACT
>JAWWML010000062.1:26827589-26868919 GCA_035047165.1 Ormyrus rosae
ATTTTAATGTTTATAAAATCATTAAACGAAAAAAAAATTACATGTACGCGCGCGAAGCGCGCACAGACATCACTAGTCCAAAAAAAAAAGAGAAAGAAGAATGTTGTTATCGAGTGAGAAACTTAACGAGATAAGTCGAAAAAAAAATGGGGGATAACCGCTTTGAAACAATGTACAAACACTCGAGAAATCGATATACCCTCTGGGGTGTTGGATGAAAAATGCCGCGGATCGAAGTGCACGAGACCACTTGAGGATCAAACACAAAAGAAAAAGGAGGCGGACCGCAACGTTGCATAAGGCTCGCTTCCGCGTTCGAAACCTCGTTTCTCTCTTTTTCCTCGTTCTTATATAGCGCAATTTCCTCGTTCGTGACACGATCGACGCTCTCGTATCCCCGGAGTATGTGCGTGTGTGTGTGCGCGTGTGTGTGTCTCGATTCTAAATTTACCGGCACTACGTGCTTTAATAAAGGCTGTGGCGCCCGTTATAATTAGCCGATTTCGTCGACCGGGCTATTTCGATCTTCTTATTTTGGCAGTACCTCTGTCTTAACTAGCGATCGGATCTCGTCCTACTGATTCACTTGCTCGTATTCTCAAATATTTATACCGCGACTAGCGGCGCAAAGCAACAGACGGACGCGCCGCCGCCGCGGTGGCATCGCCCGATAACGGCGTCTTGTCCTGGATTATAATACGACGTCGTGCGATCCCGATTGTTTAGAAAGGCGCGCGAGAGGCGAGCGGACTTTCCTTCGACGGTAGCCGGATTCGCCGCGGCCCGAGAAAGTTGAAGGAACTCTCTTTCTCCGGGACTCTCTCGTCCCGCTGCACACTCTCCTTTTTTTCGCGTTTTCTACGTTCTGAAACGTTTAATTTGAGTTTCGTCAATTTCTTATTTTAGACTATCTAGCTTAAGTAGTTATACTTTCGATTAAACGTGGTGGTACGTAAATGACGAAGACGTGCCACTTAATTTTACGCGGGTCGCCTGACCGTTACATTCATAAAAATTCGTACAGCAAAGTACGCAATACTAACGAAACTGCAAATTAAAATTTTTCTTCGCAGGTCGAAACGTCAGTCTTGCGTTTCTTTTTAACCCAACTATGTTTTTTTTATTACGAGATATACTTTTTTATGTAACGTTGTTTTTAACGCAATAATAACACTCGATTAGATTATTTGCAACACACTTGTTTACTATCTCCCCGACACATCCGAGATATTATTAGTTTAATAATTCAGTCTAAAAATGCCGTAATCTCTCGCTCTCCAATGTATATAAAACCCGTCCAATATAACCAGATAATGCACGAACCGCAGAGAGCGCGAAAAATCCGCCTCATAATCTCTTCCCCCGCCAAGTCGCGAGCGCTTCGCTCTCGGTAAACAAATAAACGCCAGAGCCGCCGCCAGAGCTTTTCCACGCCGGCGGGCCGGAAGCGCGAAAGAAACGGCTCTCTTCAAACGGTCCTTTTCCTCTTTATCTTTATGGCGCAAAGGAAGCGCGTGCGAGTCGAGGGGGTATCCGGCTCGCGCGTTCGCGTGCGTGCGACAATCGACAAATTGGGCTCGGCCTCTAACTCGAGCTTTCCGCTCTCTTTGAACGGTGCTCTGCCTCGGTCTTTAACGGGGCCCGAAATTCAATCGCCCGACAGAGACGCGCGCGGGCTCTCTTTTCTTCATCGATTAACCGGCAGGAAAATGCGAAAAGGACGCGCCTGATAACGGACGATTAAAGCGTTAATTAGGCGAATTGGGGACTTTTTTTTTTCTTCGTGTTTATCCCCCGAGTCACGCACGAGATAAGCGCTTTAACAATAACGAGAAGCCGCGTTATCGAGTTAAATTTGAAAATTACGTGCCGGCCGAGCCGAACGTGTGTGTGCGCGCGCCGAGTTTATTGAACTGAGGAGTTATGCAATAAACATTTTACTTTCAATATTCGCAGAGCAAATATATAATACGCGATTAATTTTAACGGCGTATAAAAACACCATACACTTAGCGATTTTACAATCGAGCCGGTCGTTCTTTATCCAATCGTTCGCGCCCGTCGTGCCGGGAGAGAGAGAGAGAGATACTCCGGCTTCTCCTCCTTCTTTTTTTCTGTCTCTCGCGGCTTTTTCGTCGTAACGAAGCGACGAATTACAAAAGAGGTTGGAGCTCGAGCGCGATTAACGCTTGCGCCAGTGTGTATAACGCGAGTTTTAACAATAAGTCATCGGGTGTATTATAAGGCGCACCGCGCGGCGGCAAGTGGAAAAATTACACATTATCGCAACCGCGCCGCCGCCGCGAGGAAACTGTGCCGATGACAAGTGGCAATTATCCGCCGATATATATACTGCACCTTTTTCCTCCCGCGTTAGAGTTTTCAATTTTCGATAACCGCTATCGCCCCGGCGGAACTGTTTCTCGAGAATTCTCGATGAGCAGCGTCGGTAGCGGCAGCGGCAGCAGCAGCCGGCGGATCTATAATTAAACGGTTGGTAGCGCCGAGGAAGCAATAAACGTCTGCGCGGGCTTTTCGGCTTTTCGGCTTCAGGGCCGCCAGTCGCGCGCGAGTTTCGCAAGCCGAACGGCGCATAACGTAAGCGTCGCTTCTGGCGAAAGAATTTGCATGGCGCAAGGATTTCGCGCTCTCGCAGAGCTGCTTGGGTATATATATATATATATATATGTATTTATATATATATCGGCGCTTTGTGTTGTCGCCGTGAATTCTGTAAAATGTGATTTTTTTTTTTCTTTTCAGCTTTATCGAGAACTCTTATCTCTGATTAATGAACGAATGATAAGATGTCGCGGTTTGATTAAGATTCGAACGCGTATATTTGCGAATTGTCTTTGTTTATGCGTAGCTTGGCGCCAGTAATTCGAAATTCAAATCAGAAACGTCTGAATAACGAAAAATTCTAACGAGTTTGTGGTTATCATTATATCTATTTTTAATCTATTTCGTCCGTTATCTTCACTTTCCATATTCATTACTTATGATTATTCACTTTGTATTCAAAATTTGAACATAATTTTAAACCATTAACGCAAAGTAGGACGTACACGTTATATTTTAAATCATGTTGCGGTAATCACGTACATCGTTTGACGATATTATTCACCAAAAACTACTCGAAACCTGTCAAGGCTCTTGCCGAAATAATTAAACGATTCCGTCGTTGCAAAACTCTTCAATGGAGGTCGGCAAATCAACCAGCATCATGCAAATGCTCCAGAAGCGGTTTTTAAAAGCCACTGCGCAAGCGCGCTTGCAAAAAACCCGCTCGGGGCTTAAAAGAATAAAAAGGAAAAAAAAGGAGGTCCATCGCCGCGAGGCCGAATGCATCTCTCGCGGCGGCGGCGGCGGCGCCCTCGGCTATCCGCGTAACATGACGCATGCGTCGAGTCATTCACTCCCGCGCGCGTATCTCTCTCCCCGGGCACGAATTCATCAGCTTTGGGAAACCTAGCGAGTTTCCTCGGTGAGTCATACGATTGGTTTTAAGCCGGTGCCACGCTTTTCCCTTATAGACCGTCGTCGCGTATAGGTGGGTGAAATTATCGACCCTCCCGGGTGAATCATTGCCGCGTTAAAGAGCTTGGGTAAATAATGTACTCTCGGGTGCGCGCACAGGAAGCGGAGGAAGAGAATCGATATCGAAATGCCGAAACAAACCCTTTGGGCGAGAAACAATGTCTATTCCGAAGCCGACGAATAAAAAGGAAGGGCCTTTGTCTTGGGAGCGGATTCCTCTAAAAATACGAACAAAAAGGAGCGAGAAAGCGGGAATGTCTCTAACACACACGAGGGAGAGGAGATTTATCGCGCGTCCCTTCGTCTCCTCTCCATTCATCTCTCTCCCTCTCTCTCTCTCCTTTCATTCTCGCCCTGCCGGCTCTCTCACTCTCTCGCTCCAATCGAATCGAATTCGTTACCTTGGCGACGACGAGCCGGCGCGACCGGTTTTATTTTTAAACGAGTGCCCGCACCTATTCGAACGCTTTAGGGATGCCGGAGCGGAAACGCCTTTTCCATAAAAAAGGCGAGAGAGCGACTGGTTTTGGCAGATGGTTCGATCCAGATAGGGCGAGAAAAGCTTTCGAAGGGTGATTAGATAACGACAGAAGCGTGTGAATATCGCTGAACGGAACAAATATCGCTTATCATCTCTGTTAATAATGGCTTTCGTGAGTTATGTAAATAGACGCGGCTGCGGATGAATAAATAATGCATCTTTGCATTTGAATTTCTACAAAGATTCGTTCGTTGCTGAATTAAAATTAATCGTCGCTTCGTCCGGTATGTTTTAGCCCTTGGACAACTGGGAGTATCTCTTGGTCGGAGGTATATAAGGCGAGCCCTGCTTTTTATGGCCGGCGAAGATAAAGATTTCTTCCTTTTTGCTCCCGGAGCTGCAGGAGATAAAAGGAGCCGGGATTCGAATTATACTTATGCAAATGAAGGGCTTCGACTTTGCAGCTGCCTCCTGAATATCGCACGATAGCATCGGCGAATAAAATGTTAATTTTATGTAGGGTAGCTTGGAAGTATACGATTTTGCTACTGTTAATAACGAGTTAAAATAAATGTTAGAGTCCTTGGTTCGTGTTTCTAAAATTGTGCATTATGTTGTGTGTCTCCTCTTTTGTGTTTTCTTATTTGCTGTGTTTTAAAAGTGTATTAAAATGTATGAGAAAATTTTGTCGACAGTAAGACAAACCCAATGCGTCATCTATTAGTACTCATAAAAACATGATTGTAATCATAGTCTTACTGTCTACGAAATCAATACCCAAACAAAAGAATGGCGTGACTCACCTTAGCCACCAGGTTCTCGCCGGTCTGTATGTCCACGCATTTGAAAAGGGTGCTGGTTTCGATGCGTTCGAGAAGCAGAAACCTGTCACCCAAAATTCTGGGACTTCTTGGATCGCCGTTGCAGATTCCGTTGGGTTCGGTGGGAAAGTTGACCGGCGAATTCGGCGGACTAACGTCGTCCTGGACGAGATTCGCGTCGACGCCGTTGTTGGTATTGACGAGGAACTTGCCCTGGCTGGTGCGCATCACCTGCAGTGGCAGCGGATGCGCGTTTTCGTGTCTTAATGCCACTCTCATGATGTGTCGATCGAAAAAAAAAACTATACACTCAGGCTGGCGGAGTCGTGATTACGCCCCCTAACACGCACCTCACCACTCGTGATTCCTTACGACGGAGTCTCACTTAGGATGGGTTCACTGAACTTACGTAGATATTCACACTGTACGATGCATCGATGAACCACAAGAACACTTTGGAAGAAGTACTTATTCATGTATACAATAGACGTAGAAAAGGTTGATGTGTGTGTATAATGTATAGAAGATGACGACTTGGTCGGTGGACCTCCGTAAAGGCTGGCGATGATACTTAAATATGTATATATGGTATACTCCTTAATACAAAACGTTGTGCAGAGATATATGTGTTTCGGTTGGGTCTTCTTCCCTAAGACCCAATGGACGGAGAGAGATCTCTTGGTCTAGAGCGAAGGATATGCGCTCGCTGCTGCTTAGGCTGCCTTCGTAAAAGGTTCTGCAACAGAGAAGATAAAAAGGATGAGTTTTAACAATGAACGCCGAGATTTCAGAGAGTCTCGCGGCTAAGATGACTAATAAGAATATATACGGACGGGCTGCGTCGCATTCCTTGCCTCTTCGCTCCCTCTCTCGTATTCCTCCTTTATCCTCCGCTTCGTCTTTGAGAGAGGAAGATATGGAGGAGGAGGAGGAGGAGATGCGAGGTCGCTGCCCGCGACTAGTTTGATGCGCCTCGCTCGGTGGATTCCGTGCGAGCTGAGATTTTACGCGGAGGAATTTTCAGTGAGAGTTTTGTAAGCAAACTCTGACGTCGCGGTCGATTAAGGGTCGCATGACAATGGCTCGGACGACTTAATATCGGCTCATTTAAAAGTTAATGCTTACTTAATTCGAGGCTTTAATTTATGTCGAGGTGATTCACAGAGGCTCGTTGCACAAAATCAGTTAAATAATCAGCCATTTTCGAATGTATAATGATAATTACCAATAGAGAGCGTTAGGTAAGCAAGGAAATACATTCTCGTTTTCCAGAAATACAAAGCTAAGTCGGCTTTAGTTGCTTAATCGGTAAACGGCACTTTAAAAGATAATGCACTGAAATGTTACAGTTATACTCTCGGCGTTAGTTGTGCAACGCGAGCAAAGTGCCGCAACCCTTCGGCCCCGCGCACACACACACACACTCGATTCGTCAGCTTTTCAAAAGTCCGTACCGAATTTCGCAATGCGCGCGTGCGCGCGGCTCGATATAAATTAAGACGCCTCGCGGCACAATTATGCATGTGCACGAAAAATTCAGCCGATAAACAAAGCGAGAACGCGCGTGACGATAAGGCCGAAATTTATTGTTTTACCGATGATAATCCGCTGATTATATTCGCCGATGAGCCGTGCGATATACATTTTGTAACGAGAAATGGAGATTAGCATTAATTATGAATCGAGATATTTAGAACGGCGATGTGCGCGTTAATGAAATACTAACGACATTTTGCAACGCGACAAGCCTCTGTGTGCCTGCGACTGGCGTGTAACACGAGAAAAGAGGCTTTGTTTCGTTCTGCGGATCGTACAGTATTTTTCTGCAGCGGAGAGGAAGCGACGGCTGTCGTTATATTTGTATCCCGAATCATTAAAAATAATTGCTCGGTTAATGGTCTGAAGTATATATATAATAATAAAAATGCGTCCATTACGGATGTACAGGATTGTCGTTTCGAGTGATACGATTCGCTTCCAGTTGCGCAACTACTGTGATCGAAAAGTGTTTCGAAACTATACGGCTCTTTTTTATGATCTTTAATTTCAAGGTCCGTGGGAATTTGAAACTTTTGAGGTTGTGTTCCGAAGTATAATCTTGAGAAACTACAAATCTATATACTTCTGCAGGACGGATATGATTCGAAGGTGAGCGCAATTAGTTGCAGAACGACTTTAAAGTAAGAGATCGCCGGCGGACTATGTAAGGTCATGCAAGAAGGAGCGATAACTGAAAAATGCGTTCGTTGCCCCCCTCGTTGCTCCGCTCGCAATCATGATCTCTCTATCTCTCGCGTTCTTATATGGGAAAACGGTAAACTAGTTGATCCGCTCGGCGTTAATCGCGGCTCTATGGGCAGCAGCGTCGTTTCGAGGCTCGGTAACCGAGTTCCATTCGAGTCGATGAGCCAAGCTGATTCACACACCGACACGTAACTCAGCCACAGAGAGAGAGACGAGGAGCTCGCGCGCGCATTATTTCAAAAGCAAATGCGCAAGTTTCGACATCCGTCCGCTCGGCTTCGCTTCTTATGCAATGGCTTCTCGGCGAGGACTCGCTAAGGTCAGGGGTATGCCGGCTCTCCGAGCACTGGAAGGTGCCAGCGATCTTGAGCGATAGCGTGTCTCCTTCTTTTTTTTTTTTTTTTTTTCTTTACCTTCTTTCATCCTCGTGAGTCGAGTTGAGGATTTTCGCAATCACCTTATCGCCTCGTTTCTCGCTAATGCGATTCCCGCTAACGATTATCGAGTATTTTTCATTGATGGCGCTTTGGGAAAAAAAAAAGAAGAGGAGAGACAATGAATTATTATTTATGTAACGGACGTGAGCGAACGATCAAGGCGGCTTATTAACTAATCGTCGTCCGCCTCTTTTTCTAGCACAAAAGTCGAGGTACTTAATATTCACGAGTCGTGCGCTCGATTCATCCATCGGGCCGCGGGTTTATATATCAGGGCCTCCTCCTCGTCGTCGTGGGAGTTTTCGATTTTCACGTACTCGAGACGCGGTGCATACACTCACGTGCATATATATATATACCTTGCGAGAGAAATGCGCGTTTTGTGCGTCGCCGACGTGACGCATCGACCGAAGGAACTCCGGGGGTCTCGATTTCGATGATAGAGTCATCGACTGTTTATGAACTGACGCGTTCCGCATGGAAATGCGTCGGTCGAAAACAAAAAATTTCCGAGAAAATAAAATCAGCGAGACGTCGAGCGACGACGTCGGCAAAAAGTTTCTGCGCCTCTAATATACCGTCCAGACCTAATTCGATGACTTAATAGACAATTATAGGCTCGCAGACATCCGCCTCAATTTTCCAATAACACTCGATACCCGCGCGAAGCCGTAACAATCATCCTCATCGAGTTACGTTCTTCACCGAAGGCCGAGCCTCGAGTCTGCCGGGATATCTAAACGAAAAAAAAAAAAATAAAATAAAAGTACACACGCGTACATATATAATGTACGAAATACACGAAATCCCCGCGGCGGCAGCGGCGAATCTCGCGACCTTATCGCGTGATTCCCCGCCGCCGCCGCGCGCACACTTGCGCAAAGCTCTCAGGGCCGCGACTCCCCCCCACTCCCCCTGCCCACACGGCCATCCCGAGGACTGGGTAATTACTTTTTCGCTTCGCTCGTATAGAGGTTGCGGCTCTCTGCCGTCTGATGCGAATTTTGCCAGGCGAGGTGGAATGAACGAACCCGATGGCCTCTCTCTCTCTCGATGTGAATTGTGAATTGAAATCGATTTTTTTTTTTTTTTTGCGTTGATTAAAGAGTGGAATTGGAATGTTTCTGTAGGGTCTTTTCGGTTTATTTACAATTTCGGTTGTTTCTTTTGAAAATGACTATCGGCGAGCGGTTCAATTGTATTTTTAAAGTTTTCTAAAGAGATTTTTAATACTGTTTAATATTTATTCTGTCTAAGTTGGTCGAATCGGCAACTATTTAGAAAAATTCAAATTTCACGTACCGAATGCAAATAAGATTTATCTTTAAGCAAGTGAGTCTTATTTATGGTAATACGAAAATATAGATAGCTAATACATGTAAATACATTCCACGAAAGAATTGTTCCTTGGCAAATCGAACAAACGATTTCTCAAGCCTTACAAATTTCGGACTCCCGCTTCCGACGCGGCTCGGATAAGTATATAAATTGAAAGAAAATCCAAGAAACCAGCGGCGCGCGAAAAAAAGTTCGATAATCCACCGCGACCACGTGTCTCCGTATTAAAAAGCGTGACGTGTGACGTTTCCAGTGTACACACTTGGCCGTACATAAGACGGAACACGTCACATGTGCAGACTCGCGGGATGCCCCTCTCGCGCGCTAGCCGCCCGATAAAGGCGAATCGGAGTTCGATTCGGTGTACGTCCGAGTGTGAGAGAGCCGTGTGTGAGCACGCAAGAGAGAGAGAGAGAGAGAGAGAGAGAAACGTGATGAAATTGGGCGAGCGGAACGGCGGCACATTATATATGACGAAACGATCGTGGCAGCGGCAACGGCGCCGCTGCCGAGATAGCTGATATCCTTCGCTAAGGTCAAAATGGCGGAGACTCCGCATACACGCCAGTGGCCGCTCCGTGAAAATCCGCGACCGGCGATTCCAATTGCTTGCGAGTCAAGAATAGAGGGTAATTAGAGTGTATGAATTTGATAATTGTGAATCGTTTGCTTTTTTTGTAATTGTATGAACGATGTGTAAAAACATTAGAATTTAGGTTATGTTCTATTGTTTAAGTGTTAAGGAGGGCACTTTGGTAATGAAAAAAATTTTTGTTTTAAAATTTATTAAATACATTAGCTGCAATAAGTTATTTAAAAAAAATTTTCAAAGTCAGTTTTCGAGCTTTGCTTCTTGTCCATATAATAATTGTGCCGGTGGGGCATAACGAGCCACTCAAGGTTTCCGTCAACGTTTCTTTTTACTTAATTAAATACAATGTATCAAACTGATAATGTTCTCAATGTTAACAAGCTAAAGAACGTTCTACAAAGCATTACGGACATCAATTTCGACTGAAACACAGCCAGCAAGGTCTCAAAGCCAAAAGAGCCCGTTTTACTCCGCCTCCGACTATTGCCGCCTCCTGACGCAATCGCGCGAAATAAATTGGTAAATACGCATAAGCGCGTTCACACATGGGGACACACCGCCGCCATTGTGCACGCTCTTTTTTTTCTTCTCTCGCGCGCGAGCGCTCTTTTTCCAGTACGTAAATGCAGCGGCGGAATGCGCGCGGCTGGGTCATCGATTATTATTGCCCCGCGTATGTGTGGCGGAAGTGCCGCGGCTCTCCCGTCTCACTCGACTTCCTTCGCTCGGGAGGGGAAAAACCGTTGCGGAAGAGATTCCTGTTTTCGCTCGTTACGTGGGTATTTTGAAAATTTCGCGGGCTAAGTTTGATAAACAAGTATTTACGCGAGCGGATCTTGACTCGGCTTTTTTTTGAGGGGCGGGCGGAAAAAAGTTTTGTCAGTTAGTGATCCGAGCGGGTTAAGGTACTTGCAGTGGTAGGGGATTTTAAAAATATTTGAAGCACTTTGAGTAGAATTAATTAAGCATTTTAAACGACTTGAATGATTTGAGAAATTTAAAGTTTCAAAGAAGCTAAAAATAAATGCATGACGTGCAGCGAATCGAGCCGACTACAAGGTAAATTAAGCTACTGAACAAATAAACTAAAAGCCGAATTTTATCCCTTAGCAATGATGAAAAAATGTGCCGTTTCGTGATTTTCATCAATGATTGGTTCGGTTAGAGACCTGTTCAAAAATTTTATTTAAACGCTGAATTGATAATCGATTGCAAATGAATCAATGAGAATCCGGGAGTCGAGAAAACGCGTCTCCTAGAAATAAAGCGCAACTGACTTGTAACATAAATATGCTTGAAATATGAGAAAAAAATTCAAAGAAAACGAGAAAGTAAATAAGAACCGCGGAGATAAAAGGCAACGACGCAACATTTAATCGCACTGCACTTTGCACTGGGGGGGGGGATTTTAAAGCGGCGAAAACACTTTGATTTCTCAAGAAGCTTCGAGCTTTTCTCTCCCTCGGCTCTCGCGCGCTCAAACACTTGCTTCTTTCGAATGTCACACGAACACACACGGAGCGGCTCCCGGATCAATAGCACGGGCCGGTGTTTATTTTCTTGCCTATCTATAAAGCGGTTAAATGCCCAGCGATGCATCGCTATTGGGTGTGTCGGTGGCCTCCTTTTAAGCTCCGCGAGCTTTCACGCCTCGAATTCAAATTCGAATCGACGCCGTGGAACAGCGCGTTCTTTCTCTCTCTCTCGCGATTATCCTATAATCGAGCATGACGTCGCGCGCCTCGTCGAAATCGCGTCAGGCCAGGTTTTTATCAAGACCCGCTCGAACGTCATGCTCGATCAATAATTAAATCGAGCGAGCGGGCCGAGGTACGGGAGTTTGTAACCTCTACAAGGTAAGATCACTGAGGAGCACTTGAGACACTGGTTAGAAGGGGATTCACAGTATACGTTACCTCGTTTGCTAATCTGTAAATTGCCGAATCCGTTCCTGAGCGGGGGTTATCGGCGCTCCAAGAACGTTGTTGTCGACCGCCGTCCGCTCGAAAAAAAGGCGAATCCTCCTCGATGGCGATGCGTGAAAGGGCACACCGCCGGGCGAATTGGGGTTTTTTTCGCGCGCGCGTGCTGAATTAAACTCTCCTCTTCCCGTGGACGCTCGGCACTCGCGATGAATCGGAACTGTCGAAGAAAGGTGCCTCTCTTCGTCGGTCACTTGGCTGGGCGACGGTGTGGTGCTAACGGGAGATACTTTTAAGCTTCGCGAGAAGAGAAATTCTATCCCGCGCTAAAAACGGACGGTCCAACGCTTTGGGCCGTACCTCCGCTCAGAAACGACGGCGGCAGCAAAGAGACGAGAGACCGACCGTGCGCGCCATTGTGCAAGCGACGACTGAGAATGCTGGTCCCGCGTCCGGAGCCTCGAAGCCGCGGCGGCGGCGCGCGGCGCTACCAGTAGTGCGGCGGATTAACCGGCCGATGGGGGGAAGGGTGGGGGGAGAGCAGCGCGCGCAGCTCACGTTTCCTATCGACTGGCGTCGCGTGACGGCGCAAGCTCGAAAAGAAACGCCGGCGTGACCCGTCCTAACGGTCATGCCTTATGGTAGCGCAGTGCAGCCGAACATTTCGTTTGCCCGCGTTGCCGCATCTTCGCTCGCTCTCGCTCTCTCTCTCTCCCGCGTGCCAGCCAGCCAGGCTGCGTTTCGCGCGTGCAGTGCTGTACCGAAGGAGGTTTTTGGCGCCACGTCCTCTCCGCGAAGCTGCCCGCGTGTCTTCGCGCGCGGGAGAAAGCAAGGCAGCAACCCTGTTTCTCATCGGTTCCTTCTTCTTCAGCCTATTCGTCTTTCCCCTCCTCTTGTTCGCGCTCATGTTCCTACTATGTGAGGTTATAGTCATGTTGATGATTTTATCCGAGCGCGACTTTTGAGCCACCGGCTGCGGCACTTGGGCGTTCGCTCATCGACGGATGTGAGTAACCCCTTTTTATGCGTTTCCTTATTGAATCAAGCAGGGGGGAGGGGGGGGCTGTTTGCGGGCCCTTTGGTTTGAATGAAACTTTAGACTTGTCGTTAACAGGAAGTAAATGCAAAAAATATGTATGTTAATGATTCTTAATGAAGAGCGTTCATTTATTGGGATTTAAGAATTTCTGTAAAGTTAATTAGACATTTTAGGGTTGCAGCAATATTTTAAAAACAAACATTCAGGGTTAAAGTATTGGAAACAATAATGAAACAATGCAGCTAAAGTCTAATCTCAGTTGAGAAATAATTAATAAAATATCGATTTCGTACTATACCAATCATTGCATTACATTGTTTCTCATAATAAGTGTAAAGTCGTAAGAAATATGCACTTACGTCACTCATTGTTGTTCGAACCCTTTCGAAGAAACTATACAGATCGCAATCTATAGCCAAGAAGTGAGAACACAAGTAATAGATGTTTCGTTACTGTATGTACAGAATTTCTGTCGCAACTACGGGCAATGCGGTAATTTCGTTTTCGAGAGGAAATGCACAGTAATCTCATCGAATTTATGAAACGATACGAAATCATCGGCAATCGCGCATACACATTTTTGTACTCTTCGCGAACAAAAACCGTTAACTCCAAAACACAATTATGTTAATTATATGAATCTGTCGTAGGTTTTTACAAGTTACTCTGCTTTATTTATGGTACATTCAATTGCAGGTGAAATTTCGAAACGATTTTAACAGTTAGGTCTTACTCTGGTGCTACGAAACGACGCTGGAAATGCCGGTGAATGTAGCACCTGCGTTCTATATACGTTAGTCAACCTTTTCCTCGACTTTACGAGGTATAGTCTAGTTTTGAAGACAATATTTGTACTCGAATGTTTATTGCGCAAACAGATAAAACAATTAGTTAGGTACATTGATTTTTATCACAATTGTGATTGCCTTTTTTGGAAAATGGCAAAATAATTGTATAAATTTTTTTATATAAATATAAAACTCTTTAATAAGTTTGTACTTCAATATTTTCTAGTAATTTTACAAGCCAAACAATGTGAAACGGCTTGTTACGTACAGGCTTAAACCACAGATTTCTCAGTTGTTAAAGGAGTGATAAAAATTTAATGCTAAAATTTTTAGATAATAATTTCTTTGTTGCAAATTCATGACTTCTCAAGGTTCGAGAACAGTTAATCTTAATTTCCTCTTAACCTGCCATTTACATTTGAGTTCAAGTATTTTCCTTATTGTGTTCCGTAAAATTAGATCCGAACACTTCCGCGTTTTCGCTATTTGCGCCCGTTTCATCCGACTGTTTTTGTCAAAACTGACGCTTCGGATTATTTTAGAAAGTCCGAAAAACTAATTGCAATTAATGGTGAGTCATCTTTTGGCGGTTATTTTATTTTCATCGTGTGCTTTTTTTAACGTTGCAATGAATAAAATGTGTGCCTTTATATTATACAAAATTGAAATATCTATATAAATATATTAAATTAAATTTAATGTATTAAAACGTCTTAAATCTATTTTTCAATGTTAATATCGCGTTGTAATTTTATTAATCACCATTAGTCATAAGGAAAAAAAAATAATAATATGTAATAAAATTTTAACATTAAAAAAAATTTGTTGAAAGAAGAAATAAAAAATGTACAATTATTAAATAATCTAACCACTGTTTGAAATTGAATTAATAAACACAAAGGATTTTTGTAAAGCCTAAATTTGCCTCGTAATTTGCACATTATCTCGAAATGTCAACATTATATGATGAAATACTAATGAGCTCAATATAATCCGAAAAGTATATGATGCAAAAACAGAATCATGCAATAAATTAAGCAGAGAAATAAATTATGGACTATGTATGACACCGATATACGACACTCATTAGAAATGCAATTTTCCTCATCAACACTTTCTTCCTGCCAAAAAAGTCCTTCGCTTTCCTCCTCAATCTCACTTGAACGCTGTATAAAATGACGCAAAGTATCCACACCGTATATTCCTCCCGTTACATCATCCCCAGCCCAAGCAATCCTCCACGCAGTCCAATTAACCAAAGACTCACTCACCACCCACGAAACCGGCCTCCTTCCTCCGCTTTCTCGATCTCCCAAGCCGTGGTGGACTCGTTCAACGACCTCTCGGTTCGCGCAGGCCGGGTGAAAGCAGCTCTCCGCGTGAAAAGGAACTAATCAACAGGCTGCCGGCAGGCTCGCGCGATTGAATCCTCCCTCTCGCAGCGCGCGCGCGCACGCAGCGAGCTGTATACGTGCACTCGGGCGCGTTCTCGCGAGCACGTGGCGGCGGCTGCCTTTCTGTGTGTTTACGTTTCGCGCCGTTGCGTAAGCCGGGCTGACGGCCGTAGTGGTGATGATGAGGCTGGGATTCGTCAACCACGGGTGAGCGAGCGAGGTTGAGTAGTCGGGGGTTTCGGGGAAAAGCGTTGCGATGATCGGTGTAAGTAGGTTGGGTCATCGGGGTTTGATAGAACAGATTTGTGTGTTTTTAAAGTGTGGCTCAAGAACGTTTAGTTTATTAAGGAGGGTTGGTTGAACAAGACGTTGAAGTGGTTAAAAAAATCGTGCAGGGAATGAATTTTCGAGATCGCGAGAAACAAAAATTTCCAGCTAAGATGCAACAGCGAGTCAGGGATAACGCGAATCACCTTATTTTTCAAGCGTTTCATTTGCAAGTGATTCGATGACATAGTTGCATTCGACTCGAATCGTTGGAAATGGATTGGGGGGATAAGTTATCTTTGTGCGGCATTGAGAGAAAAAAAAATTAGTGATGCAATGATTCAAAAGAATCAGAACGTAAGCAGCTGTGGGACAGTAAAGTATTATTTGTGCTATAATTTTATGCACGATTAGCATGGCTTTAACAAGTTTAATTGCGCAGTATTTTTAAATAAGTCATCCGCGGTAATATTGTTTGATTTTGCCTGTGATTAATCTTGACTATCGATATAAGTATTGTAATTTTTTACTAGAACATTTTATCTCGTGTATAAACTTCTAGACATTGCTGTTTTTCTAGAATAATGTAAAGAAACGGGTTGGTCTGAAGGTTTACCATCTACATTTTTTTTACTTCACACGTGAATCATTGAATTTTTACATTTTTAATATTTCCGCCTCGAGCGGATGTATTGTGCATAATTCCCTCAATAATATTAATTATTAAAAGTGAAATATAGAGCAAAAGAAAAAATTAAACTCGACTATATGGAAACGAAATTCTAAAATAATCTTCCTAGAAAAATTGAAACAGTTATAAGTGTTTTCAAAAATCTGTGTCGTTACGAAATTTCACGTCGAATTTCGTCATGTTTCTCATTATTTTTAAATTTATTACAGTACGCAATTTCTTGTTAGTGCTTGCTAAGGTAAAAAACGTTTCGTTCTATTGTAGCAAAACATCCGTTACTAATGAATTTCAAGATCGTTCGTGATTACTATATAATTTGCTAGTATTTTTCAAAGATTTTCAAAAATAATCAATAAATGTCTTACGAAATATTGTCCCTCACTCTTTAAGAATCAATTTCCATTACCAACGAAAACGAATTAATGATAATAAAAAAAAAAAACATCCCTCGTAATAAAAGAAACAATTTCCGCAAGCACTCAGTGCCCGACGAAAGAAGAAACGAGAGCAAGTCCTCCACCCCGGGCATACCGGCCGTCAAGCTCGCAATCCCAAGCCAAGTAGGCTCACCTCCCGTCCGAATAGCACAATTGCGGGTCTTGTCGCGCAATTACTCAAGAGCCCGGCATCCTCCCTCTCCTTGGCGGTGCGCTGCGCGGAGGAGGCGTCGGCCGCGCGGCTCTAATTGGGAGTAACGAGCTTTGCAGGAAGGAAACATCAAAACCGTGGGAGAGCCTCGGGAGCTTTTCCTGCGCTGCCGCATCATCATCGCGCAATTAGCCAGCCTCATTTGTTTCGTCAATTGGGATTTCCCTTCGCGCTCGAATTGCTCTCGGGGCTCCGGCCGGGCTTATCTCGGAGCTTTGTTGGCCTTTGTTCGACGCTGCGTTGCGTCTGATTCTTTTACCGGGAATTTTGGGTATATTGATAGTTTATTTTTCTAGGGAAGGATTTTTTTATCGGCGGTTCGCGATGATTTCAACTGGGAATTTTCGAGCTTTCGCGAGAGTAGTTTCACGAATAGTTTGAATAGAGAAAATTCTTGAAAACGTTTATTTTTTTTTTCTATTTTTGTCATTCTTGTTCTTAAACTTTAAAATTTTTTAAATGATAACAATTTTATGTTATTTGTGTTTTACACTTGGGTATGAATGTGGGATCAAAATATTTTGTGTATACCATTTATGTTTAGGAATGACATGTTTAAATTTTAATCTAAAGAAAACAAAGTACGGTTAAAAAAACTGAAGTGTCATCATAAAATTCGGAAGAGAACGAGAAACGTACTTTAATTTTAAATAATCATTAACTACATAAGCTTCTGGCATTTATAATCAATTAGTACAAATTGTAACAACGGCAAGTACGTCATATTTTCAAGAAAACGATGCACAACATTCGCGATAAAGTAATTAAATATTTATCTTCTTAATCTTCGTTATTGACCTTATCAATAAGGATTTATGCAATAATGCCGTGTAGTCGTCATAAATTATTTTTCACATAAAATCCGCACCTTAAACGGCATATTAAAATACTTATTAAACCACCAAAGAATACTTCGCTATTATAAAATCCTCCTTCAACGCGATTTATAAACAAAAGTAAGAATCGCAAAAATGTTGCTCAACGTAACGAGAAAAATCCTGTTTTTGATTTACAACCCGATCGTCGACTTTAGCGAGGAAGAGCGCACAACGAGAAGTAGTTTCCAGCAATTTCCAGGTTGATATAATGGTCTTACGCCACGTATGATCGCGAGTTATATATACGTCGATAATAAAAAGTCAGCTGCAAAGGATGACAGGACAATTTATTCAGGTTTTAATTGCTCGCATTGTATTTTACATCGGGCTCGTAAAAATCGGCTTTACGATGCTTTGAGTGCCGTCTGGGCTGTTTCAATCACGCGAAGTCGAATTTTTTTTCTGCAGTCGAGAGGGGATCATCTTCTTTAATTGATTTCTTGAAAAATCTTGGAAGGCTTTTATGGTTCGTGTTCGGAGTATTCATTTCCGTTGTAGTGATTTTATTGCACAATGGATTGTTACAGTTTTTCTTTGATTTGCATACTTATAAGTTTCGGATGAAAGAAAACGAAAAAAAAGGTGAATTTACTTTTATATTGCAGATTATTAGCCAGCATTAATCACCGTTATTATATATCCGTACTATGTCGGTCAAGTTAGCTGCTATGAGCTCTAAATTCAGTAATAAAACTTTTTAATTAATCTTTCTTTGATTACACAAGCTAATTTACAGTAATATGAGCAACGAATATAATAAATATTTTGTGAAATAAATAATAGATATATTCCCATATAAAAAATTCGCGGGTTACTGGCATTTTTAACAAATATCCGCGTAAAAAGCGTGGTTTATTGAAATTAATTTTTATGATTCACCTAAAAAAGAATTAAAAAAAATTTCTGAATCTACAATACAAAATCCACTTAAAAACCTCGAGACTCGCAATAAAAGGTCACATCAAAAGTATATATTTCTCCTCCCAAAGAAATCCTCTCACCCAAAAGGCAGGCATTTCCACGTGAAATGAAACCGCGCGGTGAACTCAGAATCCATCCCTCACAATAAAAAGGAGCCCCACCCTGCACCACTCCTCTCTGGCGAGAGAGAGCCTCGCCTTTTCGGCGACGACATTGAAAAGCGCGTCGTCGTCGCTGCGCCACAGAGAGCGGTTTATCCTTTCCGGCGTCCCCCGCGGCGAGCTGCCGCCTCGCCCCTTCGGACGGCGAATCGATACGTCGCGGACCAGCCCTTTTTTTTTTTTCACGTACGGAAAAATAGCGCGTTCGTTCGTCATCGATGGAATATATAAGCGGGTGTCGAGTTGCCGAGCCGACAGGGATGATGAAAGCTGGCTTGGCTTTCTTCTGCCGCGGAAGATTAATATGCGCGGGGCGCTGGTTATCTTTGTTTTTTGAGTGAGTAATATGTGTTCATGGATTAAATATTCCGTTTTTTTTTTCGAGTGGTTGAGATTGGAGGGGGAGGTTTTGTTTGGATAAAGGAGCAGAAAGGTTAAATTGGATGTTTTGTGAATTAATCGTGGTTCGTAAGAAAAAATACTAATAAAATATTTGAAAGAACAAAATTGAGTTATTTTTGGCATCGTGATGTTTGAGTAATGCTAACTCAAGAAATGTGTGAGTCTTATTAATTGCTATTCAGGTTAATTAATCAGCCGATCTAGTAATAAAAATGATAATTTTCAATGTTATCGGATTTGCACAAGTTTTTATTAACAAAGGTTAGAGTTTCAAGATTTTTTATTTTTTAGCAGAATTTTCGTACATAAATTAAATTTAACGTACGTTTTTATTAAAGAAACGAAAATTCCTCTCTGAATAGTATGAATAATTCGTATTCTGTTGCGGATTTCATATTGTACTTCCGGTATCTATATATATATATTTATATATATATATATACCGAAATTAGATATGCTGATTTCATACAGTAGAAATTGGAGTAATTGTTATGGTAAAACTGCATCCGTAAGCGCTTTATTTTTATTTGCATTTAAAAAAAAACGACCCGGAATTTGTGATTTATGACCGAACTTTTTTGCGTCAGCTCCTAAAAATTACTTTACTTTAAAGAAAGTATATTTTGGTTTAATTTAAGAGAAAAGGGTTTATTTTTAACCGATCGAAACCGCGTATTTTTATTCCCAGTTGCCTTCAAAATTTTAAAGATTTAGTATAATTTTAAAAATTAAGACATGTTCAAGGAAAAACATGCTGGCAATAATTGATTATTGCATTGATTGCATCACTCGCATCAGCCAGTAAAATTATCATGCAAATACAAATGTTAAGGTTTTTCACGTAAAGATTTTTTTCCAAAGTAACATTGTGTGTTTATCATTTTTATATATTTGTATTTTTCACAACATAAATTTAAATTTAAGTATTGCGAAATAATGAGAGATTTAAAATAAGTCATCGCATGAATAATGTATTTAAAGTTCCGCGGAAGAATTCCTTGTGCAAATATTACAAGTATTCCACCTTCACTTAACTGTATTTAATAATACGATATATATTAAAAACACGCTAATATTCCATTATCAGTTTCCTCAAATTCAGATATACTAAGCAGCTCATTTAATTTCAATTAAATCGTCTTTATGACTCACATTAATTAGCATTTGACCTGCCGTGTCCTCCGCTCCCTGCACAATATAGGTAAAATGAATTTATAAACGAAGCCCCAATTGAAGCCAATCAACTCTTTCCCGAATCTTTCCACATCCTGTTCAAATAAATTTCGTTTACATCGGAGAACCGAATTAGCGGCGACTTCCATTCCGAGATAAACAGCCGCGACCTCGATAAACCGGAAGTCGACGTAAAAATAAAAGGAAAACGTGATGATCGATCGGCACGTGCATTTCGGCACGACAAGTCTGCGCCGATAATCACATGCAAGCGAGCGTGTACTTGTTTCATGATGCAATAATTCGCCGAGTGAGACAATGGTGGAGGCTGGATTTCTCGGTAAACTAGGCGATTTTCGCATCAGGTTGGAAGCTGCGAGGTTCGCGGCTTGAGTTGATGTACCTTCGATGTATTCATTTTCAAATTCACTTGAAATACAAAGCAGTACGAAGCTTCTATTTAGCGGCAACATAGCCTGAAAATGTTTAAGCGAGCGAATTTAAGCTAAGGCTTTCACGTTGGGCTAAAATGAGGATCGAAAATTAGTTTTCGTGGTATAATAAGCACCTCGAGTCGAAGTTCCGGTTGGATTTTGAATGGATATATCGTTAAGAATGCGCAATAATGACGATAAGTTTTTCTCGAAGTTACATCACGCGTAAAAAACATTCAGGGCATATCTGCTGTTTATACGTGCGGTAAAAATAAAGCCACGAGAAAAGCTGGCGTCTCTTTAAATCGATAAAATTATAGATTGTTTATAGAGCGACTCACGTTGATATATTATAAACAAGCATGTGTGGATTTTTAATTATTTTACGAGTTTTCCAGCTCGATATTTTGATTTAATTTACGAGGGATGGAAATTTAATTTAAGGAGCTCAATTATTCAACAACGCCGTCCAGAGGTTTATGCGCCGTTCTTGAAAACATATATTCATATTTCGCTTTCGCACGGATGAATGGCAGTCGCAGCATCAACAAATTAATATGGAATCGGAGCTACTTTACATGCGGCTTTATTGTTGCTCGCCGCTGTAGAAAAACAGATTTTATTGGAGTAGATAAATCTCTCTTACGCGGCAAATTTTCTACCTAAAAATATTTATTATTTATTGCCTTGAATGTACATCGTGCATTAAACGGAGTCGAAGGAATTGTTGATTAGCAAACAAGAGCTGTTCTACTTTCGCTTCTTTTTCTCCGTAATTGAGTGTAATATTTACTTAATATTAATCAGATTTTTAGATTTAAGGAAATAAAAGAAATAAAAAAACTTCACTTTCAAAATCATCATTTCTCAAAAAATCCAGTTCCGTTCTAATATTAACGCGCAAAAACGATATTTCAATTACACGTAAAATTCGTCTCGCTTTTCATCCTATCGCGAAACGACGCACTTCAAACTGTCTGTCGAGAAAGTGCGCCTCGAAAAAAAAGTCAGAGCGAATCGCGCGTCAAAGATATCGGCGAGGCTTAAAAAGCGAATTTAATCGCGCAAATCATCCTTTTGATAAGAGGATATCCTCCTGATTAAAGTCACTTTGTTTTTACGCAACGCCCAATATATATTTTCCTCGTTCCATTCCCGACTTCCTCTCCGGCCCCGGCGGTCGCAGCCGCCGAAACTCGCCGTGCAAGCGGATGTTGATCAACGCGAGGAGGAGATCCTCGACGGATCTTCTCCTCGAGGAGGCTTTCGCGGGGATTAAAATTGAAGTCGGGGGAAATCGGCCGCGCAATAATTGTTTTGCGGGAGATGAATGGCGAATTTTTTTTTTTCTTTTTTGGCCCGAGGAATGCCTTGTATGATGTAACGTTTCGAAATGTTGCGGTTGACAAATCGGCATCTGGGCGGCGGGTTGAATGAATTGTGAAACTGATGATCTCAACGGAGTGTATATTCCAGATTCATTTTATTATTCAAATCAGTGCGGAAGTCATAAAGGTCACTGCTTTGCGGCTTCGTTCAAAAGACCTGATTTATGAATTTCAAAATCTAATATCGTTTGGAAATATTTTAATTATGAGTTTCTGTACCGTGACGAAATTTGCCAGGAAACCAATTCGAGTTTCTGTATAGTTTAGCTCAACTTTTTAATTAGACAATCAAAATTTCTTTATATATTTTTTGAAAAATTTTTATGATTTTTAACACAAAGAAATATCGATATCACCTTCGAATATTTCCATCGAACGGATCGTCAAACTGGTTTACCGTTTCGCTCGACTCTTACGGCTTAATAGACATTTTCACGAGCGACACATCTAAAAAGGCGAGCACTCAAATATCAGCCACCCTAATTTACGAACTAACCCAGATATCGCACCGCAGAACAGATCCGCCAAGCTCTCTCTCTCTCTCTCTCTCTCGCACTTGTCGCAAGCGTCGGCAGCAGCAGCAGCAGCTCGAGTCGTTGCATAACCTGTCGCGAAGATGATTAACAATGCGTAATAAAACGCTTATCGGGGCGCGCATTCGTCGCTCGTAGGGTCGGGAGTGTGGAAGAGTTCGCAGCCGAGAGTCTACGTGACACCTGTCAGATCTACGCTGTCTATGTCGCCTCGCGCGGCCTTTACCGCCGTCGATTTATTTGCCGGGCCGCGGACGCCGAGGTCTGAATATTGTAACTGCGCTGCAATGTTATCGGGCCCCGGAGCCGATAAATGGATTCGGCGGCCGTGGCGCGTTGACGTCGACGTTTCTTTCGGAGGGGAACGGATTGGTGTTTTTGGAAAGTTGGGCTTTTTGGAAGGTAAATTGGAGGGATCGGTGTTAAGGTTACTTTTGGGATTGGGTTGTATTTTAGGTAAAATTTACATAAGATTATATGGAGTAGATTTATGTAACAGAAAAACGTTGTATTTACTCTTTAGAACAAAAGGCTTAGAAAAAAAATGTTTTTTCCGGTATCAAAAGAATATATATTCAATAATTTAATTCTTAAATATGTAAACCTTTAAGAATTTGAATACAATTTCAAAAAATTTTCAAGTCAATTCACACTGCAACTCAGGCAAAGAATATGCGCCGCTCCTCGACTTCTTGCACGTTATACAATTACGAGTTCCTTAAACTATCTATACCGACGACGGCATTATTTGCCGCGCAGAAACGCTTGCGAAACGAGGAAAAGTTTTTCTTTAAGGATGAGTGGGTAACTTTTTCTTTTTCCACGTTAAATTTAGCTTTTCTCCGCCGCGAGGAGAATGAGAATACACTCTTTTATCGAGGCGAAGTATATCGCTCCGGCGTGGGTTTCGCTTTACTTTGCAGAAGCTCGGCATTCATCTGAATAATCATCGACATTGACATTATATTTATAAGTTGAGAATTGCATCGCCGGTAATTACGGCACTGCTATTTATACCTCCAATTGTCTCGCGAAAGAATTCACTTTCCTCTCATTTTAATAAAGTTACATAAATCATTCAACCCGGATTCGTCGTCGATTCACAAGGCGAGAATTCTCCAAAGCTATCAAAGATACAATAATACCCCAAAAATCTATTTACACTCCGCTTCCCAAATACGCGAGCATCGCAGCCGCCGAGTGGCGAGGGAGAGCTACACAAGCTCAGCATCTCCGCGTCGGCGTTTGCAAAACCGGACGCGCTCTCGACTCGACGCTCTCCGCGCGCACAGAGTCGCGCGGTCGTGCCGTGTGTGTGCGTGAGCGAGAGCGGCTCAGGGCCGATCCTATTTTTGCGAGCGCCGCGTCGATGACCAACGCCACGTAGGAAACGACGCGCGCGATTAAAGTAAGAGCGAACACTCTCGGTGCTTTCGGGACGCCGATCGGAGGGGACGCCTTTCTCTTCTGCTGTGTGAATTTTCAAGTTTACGGATTGTTTTGAAAATTTTTGATAATTGCGCGGGGCAATGTTGCGTCGGGGGCTTTATTGGAGGTCTGCGAAGATGTGGTCATTGTTTGTAAAATGATATAATTACGTGGCACGAAAGTTCGCCGACGAGCGATTAAGCCGCTCGCAAAAACTTAATTTTAAAATTGCAATTATAAGACTTGATATCGCCCCTATCTAATTTAGCATTGCGTTATGTATACGTTGACGCAATTATTTCATTCATTAAAACCGAATGCTCAACCGCCGCCGATATTTTTCCTCGACATTTAGTTTTTATATATTCAAAGATCGTATTCGTACCGAAAGGAAATTGGATATAAAAATTAGTGTTTCCTACAAACATATTATTATTAAACAAAAAAAATACTTAATCCAACGTACCTCTATAATTTCAAATTCAGTCATCAATAATATCATCAAAAACCGATCAAAAAAGAAAAAGAAAAAAAAACGACGATCGAAATCGAAATGCTAATCACCCGGGCAAACTCAGTCGGAAATGACAATTTACAAAGCGATCATCCGCCGCTCGTCCCGCGTTGCGAAACGCAAAATAAAAAAAGCTCCTCTCGTCGCGTTTCGCAAGCCGCGCGCGCGATTTCCATAAATTTTTCCAGAAGCGCTGGCGCGCGGAATCGTGTCGCGCCGCTCTCGGCGGAAAAGCCGAGGAGAGATAGACGTAATGATCCCGCGGCGCGCGAGAGAGAGAGATACGTCCTTATTCCTCGCGCGAAAACGCATCCGCACGTGGAAGATCGCGCCGCAAATGGAAATCGTGCGAACTAATAATTATGATACGACTCGGGCCATTGTGTCGGTGAGGCGCGTTTGTAATTTTTAGTGCGAATTTACAAGCCTTCGAGAACTCGACGGCATACATACAACACATACACCGCGTGAGTCACTTCGCGGGACGACGACGCGCGGCGATCGCGGTTTATTCCTCATTTTTTTCTTCTTTTTTTTCTTTTCTAAATGAAAAATTAACCCCGATAAACGGCCCGATGGATATCGCGGCTTTATGGACGGCTGAAACGGCACTTGGAGGTGTGAGAATCAAGCGAGTAATAAACGTTGCATCGTAATTAAAATCTTGGAGGGAAAATTTCATATGCGTACATGACGCCGTCGGTGTATCGTCAGCGACGCGGTCAATATTTTCTACGCTAATTACTAATTCGACACTAACAACATTCGCAAAGAACTCGAAAATCCGCCTCCAACCGAAAAAAAGTCCGCGAAATCCAGAAATTTCCTTCGAGCTCCGTTTCCTCCTCGAGTCGTACCACACGGCCAATTTCCTCTCTCTCTCTCTCTCTTTCTCGGCGCAAAAAGCCGTCAGAAGCCGACGACACTTGGCAGCCTCTCACGCACACCAGGGAAGACTCTCGCTCGACCGGTGCGTGAGCCGCCGCGCGAAGACGTCGCGCGGCGAGTTTTTCAAGGCCGCCGTGGATTTGCATCGCGCGCGAGAGACTCGAAGCCAATGTCGAGTGTGTGCCGAGTCGCGAATCGAGCGCCGGATAAACGAACGACTTTGAGGACGTTTTGGAGGATGCTGGAGATTGGGATTTTTGGGCTGCGGTGAAATGAAAAAAAGGATTTTCCGTATTCTCGTTCGATTGGGCGGAAGTTCCGGCGGAGATTTGTCGATTTATCGAGCGAGAAGAAGGCGAGGACAATAATGCTGAGTTCATACGATTCGATTGATAATTTAAAATGAGCGTCGTTCGATTATTGCGCAAAGTGCATACTGATTAAGCGATAATAGTCAGGCGATGACATTGATGATTAGTATGAATTAAATTTGTTGCGAGGCTATTTTAACGTTCGATCATTTTTTCTTTCCATTATTAAAACGGAAACGGTTTTAGTATGCAATTAAAAGTGCGAATTCGGACTAAGTTATTAAAAGGCCGTTGGAATCTGGCGATGAGTCAGTTGTATGTAAAACTTCGCGTGGAGGAAATAATGTATTTTCCAGCGTAAACAAAACGAGAGAGTGTTTTCGACCTCGCCAAGGCAAAAGAGGTGAGTCAAACCTGAAATAATTTATGAAAAGTATATAGGAAAATTTTTTCGGATTATGGGGGATACGAGCGGGACTTCCTGTACCGAATTTATCGATTTCGTTTGGTTAAAATTGCGCAATTTAACTTTTGTGAATATTCAGTGTTTGTTTGCTAAAATTAGTTTTACTGCTTATTGTAAAAGTAATTACTTTATAATAGATGAAATACCCGATAAACGGCTGTACAGGACCTCATTCAACCACTTATTTCTCTGAGAACTACAGAAAAAAAAAAAAAACTACCATTCCCGTCCCCGACAAAGAGCTCCTACTCAATTTCAGGCCTCCATTCAGCAAACTCTTTTTCACACAGCGTCACCGGAAAAGCGCGTTTCCCCAGACAGGCCGCCTAATTGCGTTTTAAGCGTTGGCTCATTCATCGGCCGATTTCCTCCGGCCCCGGAATTACGCGGCCTTTAAAATCTTGCGCGTTTCGGAGCGACGTGACGTCTCGCGGCTCCCTCGGACTTCTACGACAATGTCTTCGAAGTTTGAAAAAGGCTTCCGGTGGGGACTTCCGGATCGGTGCGGGCAGTCCCCGGGTTTGTTCGCGCTGCATTGTGGGGAGGCACGTTCCTTTTTTTTTTGCCGTGAGTTTTCCAGATTTATGGGGAGCGTGTTGTTACAGGTTTGGTGGGTCCTTTTTTTGGGGGCGGTGACGACGCTCTTTGGGTGGTGAGTTTTCAGCGGGATAGTGGATTTTAATTAGCATTAGAGCGATGAGATTTCAGTGCTGTGTTTGCGGTACAACATTAAAGATTTTATTGGGATTAAAATTTTTTATGGTTTATTAACTTTATACGTAAATGATACAGTCGGAAATAAAGTAAAATAAATAAATCCACATGGATTTTGAAGATAAATATGTGCCTTATTTTTTCACCGTTTTATAACGTAACGTATGCACACCGCAGGGACTTAATTTCAGAAATGAAAAGAATTATCTTTCGCAGTTTTTTTTTTAAGGAGGAAAATAAATTTCAATTAATGAAGTCATAATTCCATCGGCGTATCGCTAAAAATTATCGCTTTTCCTCCAGGATACAGCGGCGTGTGCAGCTCACTGAGCGTTGCAAAGCAAAGGCGCGCGTTGCGCAACCGCGGTAACACATCTCGCGTGTGAAAAAAAAAAAACGAGCTACTTCGATATAACAGTAAATTACCAGTAGTGGACATTACTCAACGCGCGGAGTGACTCAAAACTTTATCAGGCCAATCACTCATCAAAGATAAACCGCAGCTCGCGAAGAATGCCCTACAAAGACAGAGAGAGAGAGAGAGAGTGAGAGAGCGATTACTCCCGGCTTATTGTCGGACTTTGTAATTCACTCGCGGTGCTCTAATAGCGTTTGAAAAGCCCCGCGACGCGAGTCGTGCACGTGTCATTCTCGTTTCATAACGGTGCGTCGTCGTCGTCGCCGCCGCCGTGACCCAAAAGCCAAGCGGCAATTAAAAAAATGAAACAAAGCGCGGCTGCACTTTTATTTTTTTATCGAAAGACGGTTCTCGCTTTATCGCCTTCCTTCTTCGGGAATGCAGTTTTGAACGACGAGCCGGGAAAATGGTTCGGTTGACGTGAGGTTGCTGGATATTTGACGGGATCAGAGTGCTTTGGGAGAAAGGAGTACTCGTTCAATTGGCTTTTTGAAGATAATTTGGGTTTTTAATCGCGAATGAATTTTTGGGTACACAAACGTCATGTTTATACAGAAAGATGCGATAATTAGTTAAACGTGTGAAATATTTGCAACTACGTAGCAAATTAAGAAAGATAACGTATTACTAACGTAGTAATGAATTAAACGTAACACGGTAAATATGCATGATATTAAAAAGGCAAGGAAACTTTTCAGTTTTCATATGTGTGTACTTTATTGATAATATTATTACGGAATTATTTAGCTCCCTGGATTTCAATATGATATATTATTTACATTATCTTATTTATCTAATAACGGTACGCTTATATATTAATAACATGTAAATGATAAGCTGCATCGAATACATAAATATTTATTCTTTCATTTTTAAATATTTACTTATATAAATAAATAAATAAGGGCAAAACGCTGTAAAAATTATTTTATTTAACAAGAGTATAACTGCTGATTATTATAGGAATCAATGTCAGTATTTTAACTGCAAGTTGATGGCGTCAATCGATTTATTTCTGTTTTGAAAAATGAAATACTTCGATAAAACTGTAAACCAATTATTCGTTAAAACATTTATAAAAAACTAAAACACTCACCCTGCACACTCGAAAATACGAGGTAAAAATAGCGCGATAAAGGCACACGCACAGCTCTTCTAAATTTAATCCCTCCTATTATTCCAACAACCATTACACATGTCACATTAGCCCAGCAGCATCCAGCGTCTCTCCCAAACCTCATCCATCCGGCAAGCCCCAATTACAGAGCTTTCCTTCCCCGCAGCGATCAACGACCCTCCCAAAGCTTCCGCCTCCGATCCCAAAAAAAGGCCCAGCCGGAAATTGAGGCTGCGCGAGAGGGAGAGAGAGAAAAAACGATCGCGCCGAATGTCATCGAGCGGAACGCCGCGATGCGTCACTTTCGGCCGACTAACGTCTCCATTCCCGGCTCGGCGGACTTTTTTTTTAATTGCTTCTCCCGGGTTTCGGCTCGGAAAAGCGGACTCGGGACTAATTGCGTTTTTTTTTTTTTTTTAAAGGAAACCGGGTTGGATCGGGCGCGGTTAATGAACAGGAAAATTGAGGTGGTTTGGGTGCCCTGGGTAGGCTCTTTCTAGACTGTAGAGGGCGGATTTTTTAGAGAATTAGAGTAAGAAAACAGTCTTTTTTCGTATTACGATTGTTCAATTAGACAAATATTCGTAGATTTTGTTGTCTTTTGAAAAACTATCCATCCATCTTTAAGTATACTGTGAAATAATTAACATCCAGGACTAATTCTCAATTATTGGTTCTTTTCGTTGCTGCAATTTTTCTTCGCGTAATTTTTTGCAATAGGAAGTTAAACTTACAAATGTACTTTAACGAATCTGTTAAAACAGTTGATTTTGTAACGTCACATTTGCAGAACAAGTGAAATACAGTTTGCAATATTCCCAGAATAACTTTAAAGCAAATTGACTTTACCGTTCAAAGTTTGTCGGTCCAAGGAAGCACCTTGACAAAAAGCGGTTAATCCAAAGCAAATGACTTTCATCCGATCATCTCCCGCTACACTCCTTCGCGACTTCCAGGTACACTCAAACCTGCACGCATTAAAATAAAGATATCCCGCCGCTCTCCACTCGATGCCGACCTCTTTAAAAAGAGGCTGCACCCCTTCCACTTCCGGGTCACCTCGCGTCAGCCCGCGTAAACTTATCTCCCGATAAACGAGGCGAGAGAGAGAGAGAGCGGAAGCGGCGCTGCCGTCATTATACATGCATCAACCGGCGGCGGAGTATCCGCCGAGTCGTCGTCGCGCTCGTTTCCGGCCGAGCTGCTCGATAAATCGATAAGTCCCCCGAGTTTGGTTAGGACTCGAGGATCGTCGTCCGGGGGGGATTTTCGGATTTAAAACGCAAGACCGGGGGGGAAGGCGGGAAGGCGGGGAGTGATATTGTTGCGCGGCGTGTGAAGGAAATTTTTGGAGGTTCGCTCGCTGGATTTCGGGGGGATTCGAGGATAGCCGTTGAGTTTCCTGCTTAGGACGTTTGAACTTGTTCTTAATCTTTGTGTGGGATCTTGAATCTTTTGATTTACGTTATTTGATTTGGTGTTAACATAAAAAGTAGTATTAGTCGTGTGTAAATTTGAAAGAACTATGTTCAAAGTTGGAATTAAATAATAATTCATTACCTTAATTTATTATTACCGCTTTAATCGCCTATTCAGTTGCTCAAGAAATCAATTGAAATTCACACAATTGCCCAAAACTAGCGAAAAATTCCCTCCTCACCTCTCAAAATCCTCAAAAAAGAGAAGCCCAAACCTCCGATTCCCGGCCGAGAATATATCAATCTCCCTCGCAACTCATCTCGCCGATAAGCGATCTCCCGGCGCTCTCTTGCGCCGCGGTGTCGAAAGGCACAGCCGAGAGCCAAAGCGGCGGCGGCGAGCGAAAAAAAAGCCGCGCGATAACCCGCGACCGCATTCCTATTCGGCCCCGGAGACAGGTGTGCGACACAAGGATATAAGGCAATAATCGCCTCGCGGCGCGAGCTTAACCCCCTCGGTGCGCCGAGAGCGAACTCGAGCCTTTTTTTCCGAGCATTCCGCGCCGCCGCCGCCGCTGTCCTTTTAAGGAGCACCGCCGAGCTTGCTTTTATGGATTTTTTTTCACCGTCTTAAGGCCGGGCCGACGGAGAGGGTTAGGGGAGCTTTTTGGCGAGAGGGTCGATTAGAATAAAGTTTGTAATTCTGTTGTCGGTGGAAAATGCGAATCGTATAGGTAAATAGACGGTTTTATTAACATTTGGACGCTTGACTTAAAGATACGTTTAAACAGTTCTTTTAAAATATTGTTTCAGCTCAAATAACAGAGACTTTTTACTTGGAGAGATGATCCATTCCAAGAGTATTTTTAGTGATTAATAACTGCTTTTATTGCATAAAAAAATAATTTTTTGTAATTTTTCGATGTAGTTAAAAGATAATATTTTACCACCTGCTTAATAACAGATCGTAATGATCGTTTAACAAGGAGCGCAACAATTTGATCTTAAAAAGATTAAGCACACTTAATTCATAATCGCTTTATGTCAAATAGATATCGAAGCATTATGCAATAGTTGTGAATACTTGCCTCACTCCTCTCAAAGAACTCTATTCTCGTTTCAAAATCCAACAGATTCTTAAGCTCATTCATCTCCGAAGGCGTCAATGACTATTTAGGCGCAAAAATATCAAAATATTTCCTGTCTTCGACGCTGAAAAAATTTTTATTCTCATATTGAATAAAAAACGCGATATCAAAAAACGAATTCTGGCTACTGAAATATAATGCAGAAGAAACGATGGAGGATATCAGTTAAAGTGGTTTTTAATTGCATTCATAAATCCGTCTAAGGCAATAATCAATTACGCACTATTCTCGATTTGATAGGCAGGTTTCGTTGATGCTCATTTGGAGAGAATAAAAATATATGCGAGATTATAGGACAGGAACATAAAAAGCTTTCGAAATCATCGGAATTGCCAAAGAATAGACAAAAAAAATAGAATAAGATTGCTCGACGATAGAGCCTAAAAATTTTGCTGACGTCGTTCGCCGAAATAAATTAATCAAGCCAATGTCATTGGATTGTGCAAAAACCCATAATTTTGAAACACACAATAAAAGCAGAGTAAACGCACGGAACGTCCACTTGTCCCGACGTTTAAAGCAAAAGAGCCAACTGCGACGCGACGCAAAATAGTTGAAAAAGAGGAAAAACGTCGCCGCGACGACGGGAAGGAAAATTCGAGTCGCGGGAAAGAAAGGAAAAAAAGTATTAATAAAGGAATGAACAAATATTTTCATAAGTTCGCTCGGTTTCGAAAGAACAAAAAAAGGTGAGGAAAGCATCGGCTTATGAAAAACCTTTTGAAACTCTCTGTAACAGAGGAAGAATGTCCCAAGCGTTGAAGTAAGAGCGTTTAGCACTCATGATGTTCTCATCTCTTGCTTTATATTACATATTTGCAGTTCTTACACATTCGTTTATTGTTAAAGGCAGGAAAGGCGATTATTTCTCTTGCGCTCTCTCGGAAAATGGAGGTTTTAAATAACCTTTTTCGCAATTAGAATCATGACTTTTACAATTCGCGCATTATCTTTTTTTTTATTTGCATAATCTTTCCTTATCAGAATTTTCCTGTCAACCGTTGCTTCACTGTAAAAGTGCTGGCGAAAATTAGAAAAAGGTAATTTATCAATTCGAATTCAAAATTTTACTGTTTTTAAGTTAATATAATCACAGTTTGAGTATTGAAACAATATTTCATAAACATTAAAATTTGATACACAATATCTTCAAACATTACAAATGCCACTGTAATATTTATTACTACCCAACAATTGTTTGTAAACCAGTTCCGAATTCGTGTACGCGAACATAATTTTATCTCATTCGCACCCGGCATCCAGATCCTCGATAATCCCCTCTATCCCGAGAGCCTCCATTACATTCCGCCTCTCGCAACGCACTCGAGCTCCAGATCGGCCTAAACGAAACTAGGCTCCGCGGCGACATTAACATCGTCATAAACCGCTCGGCCTTTTGAAATCCTCGCAATAATTGCCAAAGAAGCGAGGAGCAAAACCGGCGCTGCGAAAAAAGGACGCCGCGCGGAGGATCGAGGCAGGCGGTTCGTATATACGTGAGCCTCGAAGCCTCGACCTCGAACGAGGTTGCGGCAGCGCGGAGCGCTTGCGAAACCGGGGAGGTGGGGGGAGGGGGGAGAGAGAGCAAGTGGTAACGTCCGTTCACCGTGACATCCGCGCTCGCGCGCGGTATTATAGAAAAGCGCTGTATCGCCTGACCCCCATTGTGAGCTGCTTCGAGGCTGCTTGGATGGGTAATTGCTCCCGGGCGACGGAGGAGGAAATTGAAAAATCGCTTGGAACGGACTGGTGTCAAGGTTTTAGAGGACGCGGAGCGATTTTTTTTCTTTTTTTTTTAGGACGGATGTGGAAGGATTTTTTAGAACGGGAAAAATCGGTTTGATGGAGCATTGAACGTGCGGTTTTGTTACTGCGAAGTCGCTCAAATTGATACGAAGGAATTGCATGTTCAATAGAATCGGTGTAACATATCTAATGAAATAGTAAGGGATTAAGGATTGAGTTTTAGGTTTCGAAAGAATCTTGGGCGATTAGCGTTTTATAATGAAGCGATCGTATTGTGTGTCAATATTGCAAAAGAAGAATATGATTACTTCATATAATGAAAATTAAATAATGTGAAAACAAAATTACGTGATAAAATCTTTAATATTCTACTTATATATCATTAATATTCCTGAGGAATTAAGTAACAGATGCTTACATGTCAATATTTTATCAGTACTGAAGATAATCAACTGGTATTGGCGATTTTCAAGTACACTTATTGAATAGTAATTGAGCGTGGAAGATTTTTTAATTACTTTCATTATGAAATGTAGTATTTTTGAAAATTATACAAAATTGATATTAAAAACAGAAGATTTATATTTCAACAATATTCATTTAAAATAAGAATTAAATAAAAATCAGAAGCTGTTCTTATTCCTTTTTATAACTTTTTTTTTTTAAATTAATCCCGAAGATAACAAGACAATGGAACAGCTTATTTTTCTATCGACATTCCATGAGAAAAACAGCTTCTGCAACTTATTGTAGATCCTTTGGTTCCTCGCGTTTCGTGAACTTTGATAACATCATACATAAATCAAAAGGGTATGAATGAGCGCCAACATTAGACAATGAAAATAAGGCCGGTGAACGCAATTCGAATTTTTTATTGCAAAACGAGGCTAAACGATCTCCAAACAGCGATTGTCGACATAAACAATTTCCAACAAAACGAAAAGCAAATCCTACAATATGTTCTCGATATTTGAACAATAATGCTTGCAATATTCCAACGTTTCTGCAATATTCACCGCTACATGCGCCTCGGCTCATAATTCGACTTTTGAAAGATACCGCCGGCCATTAAGATAAGCCGAATAATTTTTGCGCTGAAAATCCGATAGAGATCTTCCTTAATTATAATACAAGAGCATTCCGGAGCACGACGCTCGAAACCTTTCACTCCCCATGGCTGGCGGTGTGTGCCCGGCAAAAAGGCGCGCATTTTTCCGTCTCCGCACTTCCTAAGCGCGGCGCGGCGGCCGATCTATATACATATATTCTTTCGCAAACCTCCGCCGCCTTTCGAAGCCGGTAGCTCGCCGAGAGCATATTGTCTTTTCCCGCGCGAATTCGCGATTAATTACGGCTCGCAATTTTGAAATTTGCATTCGCGGTTTCGGTCGCGGGCGCTGCACGTTGTTTACGGCTTTAAGGCCTGCGGCCGCGAGAGTTGCGCAAGACGCCGAGGAGGATGAAGGTGGAGAGACACTTTTTTTTTCGGCTCATTAACCGAACGTTATTTGTCGGAGTAAGTACGCGTTTAATTATGCAATAATGAGCTGGCTGCAGTCAAGGTTGACGTTATGGTTTGATTGTTAGTGGTGTTTTTAAAGGGATTTTAAATTGCGTTTTAGCGAGGCTGTTTTCTTGGTCGAAGTTGAGAAAAAAAAGCCAAGTTATTTTCAAGTTTTTTTTTTCGTCTCATCGGTTAAATCTAACGAGATTTATTCCAGGAAAAACCGTAGCAGTTTAGTGTAGGAATAGAGAAACAAATGTTGCTATATTTAAATCAACCATTTCAAGCCAATAACAAAGCGTAAAACAAATTGTCAAAAAGCATTTGGATTACGAAACTCGCGGTACATGCAAATTATTATCTCAAATTTCTGCATGACAATGAAGTAAAAGCAAAGTCACGCTCTCCCCACCACAAAGCGGAATGAAAACCCAGTTGAAAAGTACTTCTACAAGCGCGGCTATATATCGCAATAAAAATTCCGGTATATAAAAACTCCAGCCTCGATACAACTCGTCTCTCCCACCGAAAAATCTCCCGGCTCTCGCGCGGAGAGCAGCTTGCGCTCCTCGGGGCGCTCGATCCTCCGAAAAGAAAGCTCACACACACACACACACGTACGCGCACGGAGACTGCACGCGTCGGAGCAGCGCACGGGGCTCTCGGGTTCATTCATCCGGCAAACGAGGCCCGCCGGTAATTGCGGAATCGCCGCCGGAGAAAAGAGGCGTCCTTTCTTCTGCGCGGTAATCTCGAGCGGGAGGAGGCGGATCCGGCGCTCGCTCTTATTGTTCGGCCTCGGGAAAATTGCCGCGGCGGCGAGTTGCCTGATTGTCGTTTATCGTCCGAGAGGAGACGATGGTCGGAGGCTGCAGGTTTTTTTTTTTTGTTTTCAGGGATGCGTGGCGGCGGGCGAGGTGTTTGCCGGGGGGATTAGGAGCGAGTTTGCGGGGATTTGCGTGATTTGCGCTTGATTTCGAACGGTGGGAAGAAGGGTCTTGGCTGGCGTAGGAAGTCCTGCCATTGTTGGATGTATATTATACGTATCTTTCAAAAATTTCTCAATATCGAAGGCATTTCATTAGTTAAAAACAATAAATCTAACGAAAGGTCAGTCAGCTGGCACTCGAAAGCGAAATGACGCTGTAAAAAGTTATACAGCTAATAAGATTTTCTTTCCAAGTACCATTTTTCAAAAGCACGGGTGGCTCTCTCAAGATGAAGCACGTCGCATTAGATCCGCCTCCTTCGAGTTCTTGGGCTCTTCGAAATGGCAAAGGTGCGACGTTGCTATTGGAAAGCTTAATGACTTTCAGAAGTTTTGACGTAGCAGTGGCTAAAGTCGAATTTTCTGCCGGGGTTGGTGGTCTATTGTTCTGTCTTCGAATTCTTCTGAAATATATTTTAGGCAGGTCATTCTCGTTATCCTTTAAAGTTCCAATTTGTATTAAAAAAAAAGAAAAAAAAATTAATCATACACGTTGTGTGAAAAATTATAGACCAAACGATAATTGAATAAATATTTTATTATAAAAAGCAGTGCACATTCCAGCAATTTCTAATTGCTAACTCCGTGGCCGAACCTCGCTATCTTAATAATTCCCCAATAAAACCTAATACTCCCCATAAACTGCGGCAAAAGGAAAAAATGCCGAATCCTAAAAAATTGCAGCTCCGGCCGCACACAACCCACTCCCTATAATTAAACATTCAAAGCCCGCGGCACGAAAGCCCCTGGCAAAAAATCGCAATCATTATCGCGGACTCCGAGTCTCTCTCTCTCTCTCTCTCTCTCTCGCAACCTCCCATTATCCTCCGCTCGCACGCGTGTATCTCTCTCGAAAAAAAAAGAAGTGCCGGCGCGATACTCTCGCGAAAATGATTATTTCCGCGCGCGCGAAACCGGCTCCCTCCGCGCGCCATAAACTCGCGGAGCGTAGGTGGAGAGGATCCGCATCCTCGGGGAGAGAGAACCGGAACCCGAGAGAGGAACCGGTTCCCGGAGCGCGCACAAAGCCGGAGAGACGAGAGAGGAGGGCTTGCGACACTCGGCTGGTGCCCGGACATGCCCGTAAGGACGGATTTTCTAAAGGACTTTGGGTCGCGCGCGCGCTGCGTGCAGCTTCGATATCGCGCGGGGATTTTAGAAAGGACAGCCGAGGGAGAGGACTGGACGGCGAGTGTACACTGGATGGAGAGCTAAATTATTCCGCGAGGAACGCGTGTGGGAGCGGGAGGATGTTGGAACGATTTTGTAGGTGGTTGGGGCTCGTTGAATCGAGCGGAGCGGAATGATATCCGGTTGGAATGAAAGTCGTTGCTTTACTTCGTTGGGGAACATAAGTCTGCTCGATTCCTGATGTTGTTATATTGTTAGCTTTTTACATTAGTGTCAATTGCTTCTAAACATTTAATTAAACACTTGAATCTTGGAAAAAAGAGGTGTAATGTGTTAAAATTCACAGGATACGGGACCGTTTTAATGGTCAATGGAATTGACGTGAAAACGATGATCTTTTTTCTTGAATAATCTTCTCACGGAAGAAATTTTAGATGGGAAGTAATAGAAGGATCAATCGTCGATTACCGCACTGAAAAGCTATTATGGACCCTCATCAGTTTTCCATTAGTATCATTAGACGCTCACTTACTTTTTTTTTAATTTTTCTTTTCCTTATAGAAAAAGTCGGATATAGATCATTCCATGTGAAACTATCAAATCTTCTGTAAAAAATGGTTTCGACTCTGGGAATCGTGTCAAAAATTCGTTCTGGTGTATCTTTGTACTTAAAATATTATGCAACTAAAAGTTTTACTTTGAAACAAAATTTCTGCTAGCAAACGGCTTAATTTATTTAACAATCGTTACATCACAGACTAGTACATTTCACACGTAAAAAAAAGACATACGTTGCACTTCTCAAAGTAACGACACTTCCAAAACCAACAAAGTCCCTCCTCCCAGCAGCCGATTCCCCGTAATTACAACTCGGCGCCGACCGGAGCGGCATCTGCCCCGAAAATTTTCCACGCAATCCCTTCGCTCCCGCGCTCTTATTACATCTCGGCGCAGGAAGCGCCGCTCGGCAAAGCGGCTTTGGGGGCTCAGCCGATTTCCCCGGGCCGCGGAGGGAAAACGCACTTTGCCCAGAGGGATAATGCTCTTTTCTTCCGCGTTCCGCTTAAGACGGAAGGAGAGAAAGGATTCTCAAAGCGGGGCCGCTCTATTTTTGGGACGAGGTCTGTTTGCCGAGAGAGGAGCTTTTTAATGCGGGTCCGGGGAAAAAGGATTGGGGGAGGCTTCTTTCTCGCTGCTCGTCCCTTTGTTGCCGTGGAGATTGTTAGGGTGGCGGGGCTGGGAGGATGTTTGGTGACAAATTCTTTGATGAATTTGTGTGTGTTTGGCTGGCTTGTTTGAACTTTTCTATTAAACTGGCTGGAAAATTATTTCCTGACTTGAAGGAGATGAAAAATGCTTCATAAACACAATGACTAATTGTTTTCGATCATCGCAGTTTTTAATAATGGATATTCATCGTATGATTATTTGTAAACATGCTTATCAAGTAGGAGAATTAATGTTTGCTTAAAGTAGTTTTTTTTTCTTTAAATATATTCCGCAAATATGAAAGAAATTTCCTTATTAATGTCGAGTTTTCAAAAATAGTGTAATTTTCCTATTTTTAAAGTAACATTAGACTATTTTTACAAAAACAATATATTTACACTCCTAATCTCGCAGGAAGTGCGCTTAATTAACGAAGAAACTTCATTATCAATCCAAAAGCACTTCCGCGCAAAATTAGCACAAACACACTCCTCATAAAAATATTTATTCCACTCCATAAATCTCGCAGACCCAACGTCGCGGGTACCGAATATAAAGACAAAACAATTCGTAATTGTCGTTAGATAGCGGATTACGTCAGGGCCCGATGTTTGGTTACCCACGCGAAATTTACCGCGTGCTTTCATTGATATAAAAATACGCGGCTATCTGTGCGGTAAAAGGATTTCGTAACCGCGAGAGAGAGGTCGCGAAAAAACACAAGTGTAATTGCTGCCCCTTTCATTCAGTTTCGGTTGGTCCGCGAACGGCTCTCGAGGAAAGCCGGAGGCTTTAATAACATTGGATTTATCAATTTGTTTATGTTCGGGTAATCTTATGGTAATTAAATAATTGTATTGGAATTCGTTGGCTGGAAGGAGAAATCGTTTCTTTTTTTGGCGGCAAGCAAAAGCTTGATAAAATATTCCTTATATACGATTAATAGGATAGTTTTCCAAGAACTTGAAGCGCAATTGTAAAGTTTTAATCTTCCCAGATATGGCTTTTATTTCATTTTTTAATTACTAAAAACGAAAGTACTTTTTGATTAGCGCAATTGTTTTTATTCCACTTCGTTACTTCAGCATCAAAGTAACAAGCATCGTCCGAAAACGCAATTTACCAGCAAAAACCCCTCCTTCAAACGCGGCCATTTCGAATTCCGAAAAAAAAACTCTGCATAAATCCCTCTGAAGAAGCCTAAAAGTCAGCTCTCTCCTCGAATCGTCATCCCGTCCGCTCGGGCTCTCTCTCTCTCTCTCTCTCTCTCACCCACACACGCGTCTCGCGCGCCCGCAGCCATGAGCCATAAATCGAAGGCCTCGTCGGGGCGCGTGCGTTTGACGCGCGCGCGGAGATAATGCGCCGGCGGCGGCCCACTTGCATCCTGTTGCATCCTGCACGAACGGGTATACGGCGAGCTGCTCTTTTTGCCGCGACTGCCCGGCTCGCGGAGAGCTGACTCTTTTTACCGGCGTATACGCAGTATAGTGCCAGTTTTTCAGTGTCGCGAGAGGATCTCGCCCTGCTGTCCGGTATAGAAAACGACGCTCTTTATCGTAAAGAAGAAAAAAAAACTAAAGAAACAACCTCTCCCCCCTCATTCCCGAGAGGCATTCGTCCCGAAAATTTTCCAGCTCGCCTCTCTGGAATTGAAGCCGCACGCGCTCGGCGTCTCAATCGCCAACTGGCTGATCTCTGCGCTGCGGCCCTGAAAAGGATGCTGCATCAGGGACGAAGCGCGTGGCGGCTGGCGCAGCTGCCGGCGCATCTGCTCGGGAGCGCGGCCGCAGGTGAGGCCCGACAGAGAGAGAGAGAGTCGGAGGAGAGAAAGATCAAAGCGAACTATATATACGTATACTGCCTCGTAAGCGGAGCGTGCGGGAAATGCGAGAAAATTCGACGCAGATGCGGAGACGCGTGCCGCTCCTCCTGCCGTTGCTGACGATGACGATGGCGATGGGCTGGGCTGCGGAGAGGATGGGGGTGGTATTTATAAGTTTTCGGGTTTGGAGGAATATTGAGGAGGGGTGTTGTATTTTAGGAAGTTTTGTTCGCGGGGAATTGTTTTGTTAGAGGTTGCAGGGAAATAGGATTAATTGTAAGGAAACGCGGCTGAGAAGTGAATTTGTAGTCTGCGAAAAAATCTGTAACTGATCGTTTTTTACTTTGAGTAAATATTTATTGATCGAGCAAAAAGTGCGTTTTTATAGTAAACATTAAAGCATATAAAATAATTTAAAGTATAGGTATACTCGCAGTTTCATAAAATAATGTAGTATTTTTTTAATGATGCGTATGATAATTCGCTTAAAATAGTGTGCATGAATGTAGTTACAATTGAAACAATTTTAAAGAAAAACGTTGCAACGGATAGAAAACAAAAATTGTTTTATGTAGAAATTCAAATAAATGATAAATGCTTCAAGATATTTTCTCTTTTGAAATTTTCTTTTGTAAAAAGATATTTATATTTTCCAGGAATTCAATTTGTATAAATTAGAGACACAATATAAATCTGTATTGCTTTTATTATGAAAGTAATTTCTTTCGATGCAGCTCTTATTTTAATTATACTTACTTTAGAAGTAATAAAGTAAGTAAAGTATAGTTCTGAAGGTTTTTAACCATCTAATTGGACTACAATGTGCAATCAGCATAAATTATTATTAATTTTTCTTATTCAATTTATTTAATACTTCACTGTCAATATTATAACGTTTGTTTTATTGTTTTCTTTGTAAAAACTAATATTACTCTTTATTCAGCTTTGTATAAAATTGAAATGACTTTAAACTGTTATTTATGCCTTCATTTTGTTTAACGCAGTATTACAGATATAAAAAAATATTCTTCACGTTCACAATTTTATTACATTCTTTAAAAAAAGAAAAAAAAATGACCCGCATCGAACCAAATAACATATACAACCAGTATATCCATTCCTCTCAATCCCCCGCGAAACGCGCTCTCAACGAAAAGCGGCAGAAACTCGCTCAAATCGATACTTCGCGAACAATAAATCCGCTTAATATTCTATCCTTGACTAAAAATACGCGTAAGCAATGTCGCACATTTTTCAAATCATTTCGTCACCCGAATATTGCGCAATTGCCGGCGCAAACAAGGTCTGCGTCTCCGCGCGCGCTACAAGCTCGCGAGCAAAGTGACTCACGAGACTCGATCGAATCGCTCTCCTCGACTCTCTCGCGAAAAAAAAAAAGAAACGAGAGAGATATTATATGCGCGCTCTCGGAGCCGCCGCTTTACTCTCCCGCGAGAAATGCCGCGTGAGGTCTCTTTGAAGAAATTCTCGCTGGCTATATTGAATGCGAAGGCCGATAATTGCGGGGGGAAGCGTGTGATTATGAATCGGTTTTTGAGATAATTCGGAAAGATTTCGAGAGCGAAGGTTTGAGCGGTCGACTTTTTTTTTCTTTTGATGTAATTTTCGACGGAAGGTTGAAAAAGGTTTAAGAATCGAATTGGAAAATAGATTCAATTTTCCCTCGGTGTAATGGTAATAATATTCAATTTTGACTTTTTCGATCTGCCCGAGTTTAAATAACACTTAAATAAAATAAATTTGTTTTTATTTAAAAATAAATTTCTTATTTTCACCTTGACCTTCATATTTTATGCGTGAATGGTTGGTTGTAAAAAAAGAATTTTAATATAATCTAGTCATAATTTTTAAGATTCTTTCAATATCCTTATGTAATTTTTACGTAAATAGTTAAATATTTAAGATTCGTGCAATGTCCTTATAAACGTATTTTTAAATCTTTCCTTCTTTGATTACGAAAATCAATGTTTAAATAGCTTTTACTCAAATAGTTGATTTTGTGAAACAGCAATTTGTATAAAAATTTAATTAAAATAGCGTTTTCTTGGCCTCATTAAAAGAAACTACATTTTTTAAAAGCAAGATAAAGCATAATCGCTTTGATACATTTGCAAAAAGAGAAAAAATATGGCCTTTCAGTTGGTCGACTTGCGAAACAAAGTTGAAGTTTAATCTTCACTCAAAATTAAATTATGAGTTTCGAAACGTTTAGCGTGGAGAATATTAATGTTTATATGTGTTTGTGCATTCTCACATTTGATACCTCAGGTCCTATCGTCACATTAGAAAAAAACCAGATATTTAAAAACTTAACGTACCCTGGTAGAGATGGAAAACATTAAATATCTATTTATAAGGTATTTTCAAAAATTTTACGTATAAAATAGGTATT
>JAWWML010000064.1:22408-37451 GCA_035047165.1 Ormyrus rosae
ATTTTAATTGTTCATACTTTATTAATTATTAACAAAACGTTTTTAATACGTTTTGGGAATTGATTTGATTTATGGATCGTTTCGTATTTTACTAATTAATTATTATAAAAATGATGACTCCTGACGGGAGTCCAGATAGACTACATCGATTTTATTGTTTAAATTGTTTAAACAAAAGACTCAAACATAATATTGCTTAATCGAAATCCGAAGGTTTATTCGTTCTTTATCAATCCAAAGGGAGCAAGCATGTCATCTCCAAACACGACGATTAATTATATTGTTTAAATTTCCGACCAACTATTTATTATTAACAAAATAAAGTAATGTAAATCTTAGGTTATGGTGCATTCGCGGAAGTCCATCGAGATTCCCATCTACTTTAGTTTATCATTCATGACTCAGGGTCAGTTCATGACATTGTGTTACGACCCGGCTGGGTCTGGGAGCCGAAAGAGAAGATAGATAGGCGGCTCGCCTGTCTATTGGCTTCCCTGGTCGAATTCCGCGTTCCTGGTGGTTTGTTAGTCCAATAAAACGCAAAGTGCAAGGAGTGGCAAGTCGAAATAAATCAAGCCGATTTATTTTAGTCTTTTTTATTTATTGTAAAAACTTTACAAAAAGAGAAAGAGTACTCTCTGAGTTCAGGTTGGCTTCTAACATCCAAGACCAGGTCTTGAACGGAGGCTGGCTCGGAACTGACTTCTGGTCCGTGAGCCCGTCCTTATATAGGCCGAGGTTGCCATGGTGACGCGCCTAACCTAATCCGGCCTTTGGTTGGTGGAAGGGGCAGGCGCGAGCGCCGCCCGGCGGTCTGGGCCGGTGTCAGGCCCTTGTTGTCAAGCGCCAGTGACGCCCTCCAAGGGCCTTCATCAGATGGCAACAGCTGTTGCTAGACGGAGGTGGCGCCCTCCGGTCGTTGTTTGGTCATCGTTGATGCCCTCTGGATGACCTTATTTACACTTCTTCGGTTTCGCCTTCCAGGAATTGTTTTCTTCTTGATCTTCCAAGAAGGATTTAGCCGTTGGATGGTCGGTGATTCGGCACGTAAGCACGCAGCAATGGCCTTGAACTTGATGAAAATGATTAATAATTCCTAATAGGATGGCTAAAAACTCCTGGTTCCTTTTGGAAATTCCTTAACCTTTCCCCGAGCGAGTTTTCAGCGGTTTTCCCGATTTTCCAGCTATTATTTATTTATTTAAGTTATTGCGTAATTTGTTATTTAGGCTATTCATGCATAAATTATTAGTTTGTTAATAAAATATATTAATTGATTTTAGTGAAATTAAATTAGACGCGAATGAAAATGTTGCTAATTGTTTAAACAATTAGTTGTTTAAATAAGAGAACTTATCAATTTAATTGTTGATAAAATTATGAATCCGATCTTTCATTTAGTTAATTAAGGTGAAATCCGGCTAATTATCAACTGGCTCTTAAATTGTTTAACCATTTATTCAAACAATTTACCGAAATTCTAAAAATGATTTAGGTATTATGACATTTGCAACGACTCTAATCTAGAGAAGCGAAGACATCGATTTTGTTGCTAGTCATTTAAATTATTTATGTTTTTAATAAATATTAACAAAACGTTTTAATACGTTTTGGTTGTGATTGATTTATTGTCCATTTCTGCTTTTTGTTAATCAATAATTAGATAGATCCTGGTTTCTAATGGGGTTCCGGACAAAATAGCTTAATTTTATTGTTGAAATTGTTTAAACAAAAGGTCTCGGCCGATTGCGTCATATTGTGCAATCGTTGGTCGAAGGTCTGTGGTCGTTTTGATAACAGAATGGGAAAAATGTCTTTTCTTTGTGTAAATAGATTAGTAATCTGTTAAGGTTTCGGCTCTGCTATTTATTATTAACAAATTACAGATGAAATTGCAAAATCGGCCCTGAGTTTGCATCTAGGTAAGTCATAGTTCATGCCACGTTTACGAGATTCCGCTCTACATGGATTCTCGCCCCGCAGCTCAGGGTCGGTTGACAACAGCAGACGATTCATGGTTCACGCCGTGTTGAGGGAGGCGTTGGGGATTCCGCTCTATGTGGATTCATGGTCCACGACTCGAAGTCAGTTCATCACAGACGCCAAAAAGTTTGAATAAAATTTACGGTCAAGCAGCTGTATGGGTTATACTTTGGGCATTCAAGGATTTAGTATGCACGCTACACATAAGATGACGCTACCAATATTTTCTTCGGCGTGGGGAATGCAATTTCTACAAGTGAGCAGAGCACTGAGCGTCACAACACTGCTCTGCTTCGACATGCTCTTAACCTCAAAATGTAGATTTCATTTCATTTCATGGACTGCAAATAACAATTTACAGGAAGTAAAAGTTTTAAAATGATCAGATACAGAAAAGAGATGACTATTCTAAGTGAGTAAACATATATGTGATGTAAATGGCTGGGGAAACAATTTAAATTGTAAAACCAACGTGTAAAATATCCATCTAATACCAGAATATCATTATATTTTTTAGGTACAATGGCTTATCCAGAGAAATTGAAAAACTTGATATGGAAATAAATTTCAAAGTTGAACAGAGTGCGTCTTTATTTGAAAAATTATACGTGATGGGGCTTAGTCCAACTAAATGGGATTTTTCATTATGTATGAAAATTACTGCAAGCTAATTTTGTACATTACCAGTAGTTCTGGTGGAAAGTAAAATGTGTGAAACTATTGAAATGGCAACATAACTAATAGAACAAGGTTTATTCGAGTAAAGGATCTGAAGTATTCAAGGATTTGGTATTGCTTCTATTGAGGTAATTTTTTCACATTTTGCATTTATCATTCATGTCTTATCTATAATGACCGTGGAAATTATTTAGATTGTAAAACCTTATCTTAACTTTAATTTAAGATATTACAAAAAAGCAAAAGAAAGATCTATTTGGAAAAGCGTTCTCTTTTATGTCAAGAACCTACGTATTAACACCAACGATGAAAAGTTTTTTGATTCACCCAGTGAAGTAATCGATGTGAGGTTATTCAGTTTCTCCATTTTCCAAAAATCTTTTGTAATTCACTAAAATAAAATTTTCATTTTACAGATTCAGAGTTCCAAATTAAAATGTAACTTATATTAATAGTATATATTAATGAGAAATCTAACAGTGATAATAATAATAGCAGCTAGAAATAAACCTGTAAATCATAATTGTTGTTTACAAGCATGTGATGGTGACATTTTATGTACTTGTGATAACAAGACGCTGAGTGGTATGTTTCTAAAGAATTAGGAGAGAATGTCCAAGAAGATTCATTTACTGTAAAATTAAAATTTGATCGAACTGGATATGCTCTAGGAGAAGTAGGAAAATACTACATTCAAGTCAACGTAAATCAATATGTTGTTGCATGTGGGACCTCTGATAAATTTATAAGGAATAATTTTATGCCAAGGAGGTACTGTAAATATTTTCCTTTTATGTATTTTAAAAATTTAATTACTAGTTTATTCTTTTCTTGATATTCAAACAATTTTTTATTTTTTAGTGGATATGAAATCACATCAATCTCATGACGTTCTCTTGCTGTGTCCAGAATACCACAAAGAAAGTAATTGTCTTGATAGGCAGCTCAGAAGAAAACTGGCAGATCTGTGCAAGGGGTACTATCACATGTACATGATTAAGTTGCTCGAGTCTGGGAAATGATACAGTCAGCAGTTATAGTATGGAATGATTATTGAGAAGTAACACCAAATGTTTTGTACGAGCAATTATAAATTAGACTACCTTACAAAATCAACATTTTCAACGAACATATGAAAAAGACTCTCCTTTCAAACTAAAGTGTCAGGCTTTCATTTACAAATTGAAATTTTTAACTAGTTCTATTTTATTTCTAATAAATATTTATAATGTTTCAACATTTACTTATTACAGGTTGTACAATATTTTGAAAATAAAGCAGATTGCTTAGACTGGAAAAATTATGGAGAGTTTTTTAAATACTATAAAGCCTAAATTTTAACCTGGATTATGGTCTGTTAATCACAATCAAAAACGTCCAAGTATAATTTATGAAAATTTGTACCTGAAACAGTACTTGTATAAGAGCAAGTACCTGAAACATTACTTATATAAGAGCAATTACTTATTTTTGTAAGACTGTATACGATCAAGATGACTAAGATTACATTTATTGACTAATAAGTTTAAATTTATTGTAGATTTTTGCATTTTATTATAAAGGATATTTGTTTTTGAGTTTTTTAACAACACATTCATTAAATTCATGTATTCATTGTTTTTTATTACTTACAAAAATGATAAATCTAACTTATGGTACTTAAAATTTCGTAGTTAAGTGTTAATTACTCTTTAAATATGATTTTAATATTTATTTATGCACAATATTTTTTCAGAAATCTATTATTCGTATGCCGTATCTATAATGACTGTGGAAACCATTTAGGTGGTAAAACCTTATCTTCACTTTAATTTAAGATAATGCAAAAAATAAGAAAGAAGATCTATTAGGGAAAGTGTGGTCTTTTATGTCAAGAGCCTACACTGTAATAGCAAGGATGAAGATTTTTTTATTTACCCAGTGGAGTAATCGATGCAAGGTAATTAAATTTCTCCAATTTCAAAAAATCTTTTGTAATTCATTGAATTGTAATAATAAATTTTGGCATTCATATAAAAATTTCATTTTACAGATTCAAGGTTTCAAATAAAAATGCAATTTGTTATTTACAAGTAGTTAATGATGAAATTTCATATACTTGTGATAAAAAGAAGGCTGAAGGGTTTGCTTCTAAAGAATTAGAAAGGAATGTGTAGGAAGATCCATTTTATGTAAAATTAAAATTTGAACCATCTGTACGTGCTCTAGAAGAAATAAGAAAATACTACACTCAAGTCAAAGTAAAATTAATATTGTATGTCGGATCTCTGATACAATTTATAAAGCAGAATGTTATGCCTAGAGCTTAGAACCGATTACACGGTGGTTGACATGAAAGAAGAGCTAACTTTTGCAAGTAGCAACGAGGACATGAAGATGCCAGAACGAATACATCTTGAAGAGGATACCCAATGACGCCAAGGCGACTCATCCGCGCCTCGGATTGTTGATCCTCTTGATCAACCAACCAACCTATAGCCTTTGTAAGGCTAGCTAAGATGTTCTCATGCCGGCCGCAACGGAGATAAAGATCCCGGTGCGCTTCATGTTTACCCTACTGGGTCCGCGCAACTCGGAGCTGGACTATTACGAGATCGGTCGCTAGATCTCGGCGCTCATGTCGAACACGTCGTTCCACAAAGTAACGTACAAGGCGAACAAGAGGTGTGAGCTGCTTTCGGCGATCAATAAGTTCCTGGACACGATCGTTCTACCGCCAGGCGACTGGGAGAGACAAGCCCTGCTGCCCTTCAACGAACTCAAGGCCAAGAGGGAGGCCGTTAGAAGGCACAAGGCTAAACGCTATTTATAAGAAAAAGAAACAGCAGCTGCAGCAGATACAGAGCGAGTCGACTGCCGTGAAGAAAGCCATCCTAGTCGGCGAGAAGGAGAAGAAACCTCCGAGCGAAACAACCCGTTGCGCAGAACATGGCGGCCCTTCGTCGACTTCATCAACGACATAAAGCGGCGCTACTTTCAAAATCTGTCAGACTAGTCGGACTAAACCTAAGCTCGTCCTGCTTGGTGGCGACGATTCATGTACTTAGCGGTCCTCTGTACGGCCATCACCTTCGGCGGCCTGATGAGCGATAAGACCTTCTCCTGCATCGGTGTTATTATGACGCTCTTCACGTCGGAGCCGCTGCTCATCCCTAAACACGACCATCACAGGGGCTGTTGGTGAACCAACCGAACACCATGTTGATGTGCTCGATCCTCTGCCTGGGCACATTCCTCGACGCTTACTACCTCCGCATCTTCCGCAACAGTCACTACTTGAGCAGGAACGCGCGCTGAGCCTTCTACTACTTTGGCGTGCCCATCAGTATTGTCACCTTCGTACTGATCGAATTTCTTGCGGGAGTCAAGACGGAGAAATTGTTGGAGCCCGAGGAACTGACGCCTACTGTGCCTCGATGGGATTGGCTCGTCAATCCGAAGGGAGACGTGTCTATTTAGATGGTCTTAGCCTGCTGCGTACCTGCAATGCTGGTTTATACCCTTGTTTTTATGGAGACACAGATTTCCGAGTGAGTGAGGGATTTATCTGTATAAGCTTTCGATTCTTCTCTGGGTTCGTAGATAACTACAGTTTTTTTTTAAACAATAACGAATCAATCAATATAAGTAACGCAGCGAGTTCTAGTAGAAATAGAGTTCATTGATATTTCAACCGTTGGTGTATAACTTCATTTTAGTATCGAATTAAAGTTTAATAAAATGATGGTAACTATTTTATCCTTATTTTATTATTGGTATTATTTTTGATAAAATTTTCAGTCAACAGTTTGTCAATTTTTTTATGTAAATCTTCATCATATACTTATATTTAAACTCTATTCGTACAACACGTGTTAGTAGGTTAAAAAGCAAAATAGTACCTCGAGTATCGATTGAATTTTTTACATTATAAAATACTATTAATAAACTAAGTGAAAAAAGGATAAATAAAAAATGCACAGCAGCAAAATAAAGTCGCAATCCAAAAAAAGGAAAGTGTATTTTTGGCACTTTCCATATTCCGCGTTCGTTTATATGGTTGATTGCTAGTATTAATTCTCAAATATTTACTCTTATGTTCGTAAACTCGGCATTCAATATTTATACCTATATGTTACGATACGTTTTTTTATTAAATTTAAGACATAAGCTTAAATATAAATTTTAAGATTTTTAAATATAATTCCAAAAGGTCATTCAAACGTTTCTGTGCACGTACAGGAATGCGCCTCGGGGGCTTTCTTCAGCCGAAATTTGAGTTGCTTTTTCCGTCGAAGTCCGGACTACGTGACAAAAAACGCACAGAGTGCAATTGTAGTCCGGAGTTCGAAGGAAAAAGTCTACGTATGACACGCGAGGAATTCTCCCGAGCCGCACTTCTGTACGGTTAACGGCCACCTTTGACGGAGGCGGGGGAGCTGAGTTGACAAACTTCTGTCGATTAGGCAGAAGTTTGCCCTCTCTCCCTGCCTAAGCAGGGGAAGAACGAAGGCGACCAAACTTGCCTCTGGAGCGCCCGTCAATCAGTTGTAGCCTCCGGCCCGGCCCCCAAACGTCGGAAGTCCTTAAAGTATTGTAAAATCGTGTTGTAGAATAAAGAATTGAGTTTAATTATCTCGGAGCATTTTCCTTGCGTTGAATTTACGTTGAACTTGCGTTAAATAGAATTTGTGTTAAATAGAATTTGTTAAGTCGGTCGTGCAGTGAAAGTGAAGTAATAAAAAGTTAAGAGAAATACATCAGTGTAACATCGAGGAGACGGCATTACCGTCGCCCGTACTCCCCTGCAGACGCCCGCAGCTACAGCGCCTGCTGAGGCTTCATCAAATTAGCTTCATAATCATCAAAAGTAAAAAGGGAAAAAAGTAAGAATTCGTTATATTAGATTTAAGCGTGTGAAAGAAAGCGGAAGTAAAATTAGATTAGAGAGAGAGAGAGACGTTTTGAATAAGGTAAAATAAAAGTAAAAAAAGAAATAAAGAGTGTATTAAATCGTTAAGTAAACGAAATCCTAGTGACCGCTCCCTAAATCCAGTAATTTCGCGATCCTCGCGACGTAGGCCGTACGGCGGCGAAATCGGCCCTGCCCGATCTAACTATTTTAGGAAAAAAATAGAAAAAAAGACATTGTTCGTTCCACCTTCGGTGAAACGTAACAACCTTATATAGCTAACTTTTAAAAAATGGAGCGAGAAGAATTATTACAAAATGAGCTTCAAAATGTTTTTTGAAAATCTTAGAATTTTTTGAAAAATGTAGGAAAGTCGGCTTGCTTAGAAGAGTCGACGTTTGTTATTGTATTAAAAAGAGAAAAAGAAACAGAGAAACATGCGTAGTTGAACATTGCTCTCTTATGGAAGTTCATCGTCCGTCTTTTCTTTCGATACTAACGAAACGAATTTTTGTACATAAAAAAAGCCGGTGTATGTAACACTTTAAGTTTATAAGGCAAAAAGTGCATGTGCTTGTGATGCTTGTAAAAAAGCTCACGAGTACTTTTAGCACTTGTCCTACTGCAAAATGTAAAATTGCCACAAAAAAATTATATGTAGTTATATAATAACAACGAAAATAAAAAGTATGTAAAATTATATACATGGTGAAAATCACAGCAAGCAAAATTATATTATAAATGCGAAATTTTTGACACCGACGGAAAAAAAGTGTATGGAACATTAAGTTTGTAAGTCAAAAAGTGCATGTGCTTGTGGTGCTTATGACAAAGCTTACGAGTACTTTTAGCACTTGCCCTAGTCCGCAAAAAACAAAAAATTATATAGAAAAGTAATGCGAATTATAAATATGAACTATTGTACGGAAATGAAAGATAAAGTGTACGTAACACTAAGTTTATAAGGCAAAAAATGCATGTGCTTGTGACGCTTATAATAAAGCTCACAAGTACTTTTACCACTTGTCCTCCTGTGCAACATAAGCAATTTTATTTCTTTACACAATAATAATATTATGAAAATAGCGTTTTTAATATCAAATTTATTTATTTATAACTGGAACCGTACGTAAAAAAGCTGAGGAATTCTTGTAATTCTACCTCATACGTGATTATTTGAAGTCCGATTATTTTTGCTTGTCAGGTAAAAAGTGTATGTAGTCGTGATGCTTGTTAGAAAGCTCATGAATACTTGTAACACTTATATACTATTAGGTCTGACAAGAAATGCTGGCGTTTGTAAGAAAATGCAGAAAATATTTTGGAAAATGGGAAAAGTATTGAATGAAAAAAATGTTTAAATAAAAAATATAGTAATGCGTACAAGGGTGCAGAAATGCTTGCAAAAAAATTGTTATTGGATTCGTTATTTTTAATTTAAATGTTTTAATTTACAAAACAAAAAGTTCATGTAATCGTGGTACTTCTAACAAAGTTCACGAATACTCTTAGCACTTCTTTAGTCTGAAAAAAAAACTATGTTTCTAAAATAAATAAAACACGTTCTGAAGAGTAAATAGCGATTAATAAGCACGAATTAATTATTTTAAAAATGAAAAAGGGTATGTAATCTTAAAGCTTGGAAAAAAAGCTTACGAATACTTTTAGCACTTGCTTTTTGAAAAAAAATTGTAATTTATATTAGTCCGCGAAATAATGCGGTTGCGAAACAAATGTTTCTTTTTTAAATATATAAATAAATAAAAGACTCTGAAATAAAATAGTATGTACAATTGATAACGTGCTTAGAAATCATAAAATTTTCATACTTTCTATGGCTTTACATGCTTTATTCCGTATTTAGAATTCGAGAGGGCGCTAGGTATTTATTCCAACGGTAGAAATCTGTAATGTCGGTACGAAGCAGTTTCCATCGGAGCTGCACAATCGTGTTTTATATACTCCGACATCCCTTTAATTCCTTATCTTTGTTACTTTTTTTTTAATCTTTATTACTTTATAATGTGTATATAAATAACTTTCTTAAATAGTTCTAGGTAACATCCCTCAATCCCAATTCATATTGTTAGGTCTTGTTATCCGGTAATGTTACTACTTCCTATCATCACATTTTCAAGCAATTTGACCTTGGTTGATTTATAAATGTTATCAATGCGGTGTTCTTTAAAAAAAATGTTTTGATAAACATGCTTTTCTAAGAAATCGTGTAAAAATTTGAAATAAAAAGTAAAAAAAAAATTAATAAAAAACAAAATTTTGTTTAAAATATGCTCTTCTAACAAATGGTTACAAAATTCAAATAAAAAAAAAAGTATAATTTTTTTGCAAGAACAATTTAACAATTAATTGTATTACATGTTTTAAAACGATAATTACTTTGGAAATAAACGAAAATTAACTTGTAACGAACTTGAATTTACTGGCGGTATATTCTCCCGAGAGAATATTCCGATAACCTCTTCTTGGTGCGGTGTGCTTACACCCAGGTGCTAAGCAGCACTTACCTTCGGGGATGCCCCGAAGGCACCCCGACGGCGACCCGGGCCGCGGGTCGCCGCGGCCCACTGCAACGCGAGAGACCCGAGTCTCTCGCTTCTTACGATATGCTGCATGCGTAGCCTTCGCTGCTACGCACCGCTCCTACCGTTCTCTACCGGGCTCGGTCGCTCAGCTTGAGTACGACCGTCACGGTAGTACTCCCGCGGAGAGTGGCGGTATCCGGGGCTTTGCGGACAAAGACGTGGCGCAAGGTAAATAAAATGCGGTACACTTAAAAGCACAGTTAGAGTGCATTTCCTCTACGAAAAAAATAATACAAAAAAATAAAGTGACACAAAGGTATTAGTGTGAGCGCGCCGGCCGATGCCGTCGCACGCTCACCTGTGAAAAACGCTTACGAGATCTCCGAGATCTGGTGCAAGCGTGCTCGCGTCGCGCTCGCACGGACTGGGAGCGAACCGCCGTTCGATCACGTGATTACAGTAGAAGGCCCACGCACGCACACGTGGGCAACGCAAATTACAAAAAGACTTACGGCGATGCTCGGATAGATACGTGAAACGGCACACACCGTGCAGACCTCGCACTCCGGTATCTGCGGGGGAAGTTGACAGACGTCGCGTCTCTCGGCTTCCCGGTCGCACGTCTTTCTCCGCTCTCCTGCTTTCGTTGGCAGGTCGCCGGAGGTGGTTCGCCGCTCGGTTCCTCGTACAAACATCCCATACGTGCCTCTCGTTCACCGAAATATTCGTTCGATGGTGCTCTCGCGAAAACCCTGCATGCGGCTCTCCGATCAAGCTCGGAATGCCGAGCTGCTGCGCGCATCGACCCGCCCGGCGTCGATCGCGCCCCTCCCTTATCGTCCGGTTTTCGGTGTTGCCGTACGTGCAACCCTGCGGCGCGCACGGCAATCACTCGAAAGAGTCGCTCGCGTGTGACTTTGGCTCGCAGAGACACGTGAGATCCCGAAGTGGAATCTCCACGCGTCACAAACTATAATTTAAAAAAACTGTTAAATATATTTAACTTTTGAGTGAAAATAAAAGCACCGGTCCTAAACAACAATATCTGAAGTTACATCTAATAAACTTATTAGAGACTTTGTTGCATAGGGCCCATGCTTTTTTTTTACTTAAAAATTAAATCTTTAACATTATTTAAAGTTGTAGTTAATTTTCGATTATTTCCAAAGTAATTAAAGTTTTAAAACATGTAGTACAATTTATTGATAATTGTTCTTGTAAAAAAAAAAAAAAAATACTTTTTACTTTTTATTTCAATTTTTGTATCATTTTTTAGACGAGCATATTGTAAAAAGAAAGTTCCGTCCTAGGGCGGGAATGTACTATTTTGCACCTACAACGCAGGTATGAAATAGTACGTTATGCAACAAGGGACAAAATAGAAGATTTTTCCGGCGGGTGAGTTTACTACCCGAACGAGAATATCGTTCCCGAGGGTGCGTTTACTGCCCGAGCGAAGCGAGATAAAGAAAATATGAATTTTATAAAAAAGAAAGTCGAAATAGTACATTATACAACAAGGGAGAAAAGTAGACAATTTTTCCCTCGGTTGAGTTTATTACGAGAATATTTTTCCTTCGGGTGCTTCCTACCATCGCTTCGCTCGCACAGTAAACGCATCCTCGGGAACAATATTCTCGTAAGGGCAGTATTATCACCCAAGGGAAAAATCTACTTTTGCCTCATGTTGCATATAGTATTTTATTCCACTCTCGACTGAAAGGCCACTTTTTAGTCCTTGAAAAGCGGGGTCGAAACAACTTTGAAAAAATTTACTTTTCCCTATCAAAATTTTACTTTTGCCCGCTAATTTTACTTTTCCTTCTCAAAATTTTACTTTTGCGCCGCTAATTTTACTTTTGCACCGCTAATTTTACTTTTGCCCCGTTAATTTTACTTTTGCCCCGCTAATTTCACTTTTCCCTTGCTAATTTAACTTTTGTTCCGCTAATTTTACTTTTGCCCCGCAAAAGTAGTTTTCAAGAAAAATATGCCACTTTCGCCTCGTTTATCAGGGGCAAAACGTAGGTTTTTTGCTCAGGTATGGAATAAAATAGAATTTTGCGCCCGCGGGGGTAAAACAATTCATTGCGCGCTATTTGAAAGAAAAGTTAAAAACGTACGTATCAGTGAAAGAATCAACGTTATTCATCGGTATCCTTCGGTTCATGGATTAACTCAATGTTGTTTATAATTTTTCAATATTCTTCAGCACATTTATATTATGAAAATAAAAGCGTATATTTAAGAATAAAGTTATTCTTACCTATAAAAAGAAAAAATATCAGTAGGCCGAGTTCTCTCATGGACGCTTTTAAAGTGCGCCCAAGAATTTGCAGACCTTTGCTATGTCTAGACAGTTTAAATATTCTAAATACTCGAACAAGTCTGATAACCCTGAGAATAGCAAGTGACATTGCTTGATTCGTACTTTTATCTTGTGGACTTACTGGAGCTTTTGGCAAATTCAATGTGTCTTCTTCTTCAGCTACTACAGTAGCTAAAGTAATAAAATATGGTATTATAGCAATTATATCAATAATATTCATCACATCGCGGAAGAAATTCAATTTATTTGGACATGCTAGAAATCGCACTGATAATTCAAATGTAAACCATATGATACAAATTGTTTCTATTAAAAAGAATGGATCTGTAATATCTGGAACTTCATCCTCTTCAATTTTTGTGCCATTTGTAGTTGTATTAAATACTCTGTAATGCTTAAACTCCGGAAGAGTTTCTAAGCAAAATATGACAATGGATAATAGAATTACAAAAACAGAAATAATAGCGACAACACGTGCTCCTTGTGAACTTTCAGGATATTCAAATAGTAGCCAAACTTTCCTTTGGAATTCGTGAGATGGTAATGGTTTTTCTTCTTCTTTAATAAAACCCTCATCCTCCCTAAAATAACATTGTAATATTAAAAAGATATACTTTTTATGTATTTAATACATTTAGAACTTATTACAAAATAATTTAAAAAAAAATAAAATTCAATTATGAACACAATAAAATACATTGTATTTTCAATGCATTTGCAACTTTTAGAAAGAAAATTTTTTATAATTGGTATATAAATTATTTTTAGAAAATGAATTCATTATTGCGGTATAAATGAAATATAAGTAAAAGAATTTCTTCTTTACTTTTAGTCCTATACTTTTTATAAACTTACTTAACCCTTTAACGCCTGAATGTACATGATGTTTGCGCTTCACTTTGATTATTCACCATTTCCACAGTTGTATATCAATTTTGTTGAAAATTGGTTTCTAACTATTTTTGAATATGCTTTTTTCGAAAACTTGACGTTTTTTTTAAAAAATGCAAGATAAAAGAAATATGGCCGATTTAAACACAAACAAATGAAATTTTTCGAAAAATATTTTTGATTTTCGCTGTGCCAAAAATGAAGAGAGTGTTTTAACCATTCCATTTTAGATTTGAAGGTCACAAGACACTAGAACCTTTTAAACCTATTTGGTTTGTTTAAAAAATCTTTCTTAGAAAGAAAAATATGTCCGCCTAAATGTCGGAAAATTTTTTAATTGTCCAAATATTCGTTATAAATAGAATTTTTGTTAAATAAATTTATTTTGTACATTAAAAATGTTTTTTAATAGCACAATCATAAAAAATTATTATTATTCTTTCAAAGAAAATTTAAAATATCAGATTAAATAATCTACATAACCTAAAAACAATAATTTTTGTTATTTTACATACTTTTTTGCAATTTTCATGACACTTTCATGAATTTAACAATTGCAAAGTTTATTGTACTTGAATGTATTACTTTAATAATGTGTTATAATTGTGAAATATTTTTATCATTAATTCTTAAATTTTATAAAAGTGTTTGAATTTTGCTCCGCCATATCCTGTTGAAAATATCCGGCAGGATATTGTGTAAATTGTGTATTCAGCAATTTTAAATATAGAACAAATTTCAACACAGCTCATATTCCGAATGATATGAACAAATGTGAAGTTCTTAAAAACAAAATAAGAAAATACATTAATACAACAGACTATCCGATAAAACCTACTTTGCCGACAAAGGATAAAATTAGATTACCTAGGGTAATAAATTAAGCGAACATACACAATCCGACTATACGAAGAATTAAACGTAATACTCTAAGTAATATCTAAGTCCAGCGTCATCAGTATCATCAATAGCAAATAATGCAACATCATAGCATCTTGGAAGATATACAAAATCAAGCATTTAGTGAAGCTGTTACTTATGGTGATCTTGAGTCTCTCAATATAGATAGAAAATCAAATGATAGTACAATTCTATATGTAAATATTAGAAGCTTAAATGCTAATTTTGGAAAATTGCAGATCTTAATTGGTAGGCTCAGGATTAAGCCGCATGTGATAGTCTGTGCGGAAACATGGAATTTGGAGCATCATGAATATCAAAAATTGACAGGGTATAACATTTACTATAATAACAGCAAAATAAATAGGTCTGATGGTGTAGTTGTATACATAAAAAAAAATGTTTCACATACAACTGATATAATAGAAATGGGTAGGCTAAAAATATTAAATTCAATTATAAAACTCAATAATAATAATAGTAAGCTGGAAATCTCTGCCATTTATAGGTCGCATGATCTAACTAGTCCAGAGTTTATACTAAATGTTAAAAATTATCTAGATCTCAAAAAAAATGTTAAGAACCATCTAGTAATTGGTGATTATAATATCAATATATTGGATACTGGCGACATTAGCCTGCATTTTCTAAACACTTTTCTAGAGAAGGGTTTTTTCCCTGGTTTTACATGTACGACCATCTGATCTAACAAATAAGAGTGGAACATGTATTGATAATATTTTTATTAAAGTAGCATCTATAAGTACTGCCGCTTTTAAGTTAGATGTGCCTATAACTGACCATTTTCCACTCTTTCTCGAAATAAAA
>JAWWML010000066.1:34920-253306 GCA_035047165.1 Ormyrus rosae
TAAATTAGATCCTTTAAAAGCCAATAAAGCAAAATGTGTACCACTTTATGCAGCTAATCTGCTCTACACGAAGTATGGCGGTGTTAACGAATTAACAGAAGCATCTTTATGTGATTTATGTGTAAAGAAACAATGTAAAAAATTACGTTTCAAAGAAAATTTAGAAAAAGATTTTAAAGAAATAACCGAAATTTTAAAAAATGTAAAGCAGTTGTAAGTTTTTAAATCATTTTACTTAAAAGTTCTTTTAAAATTTTTTAATTAAAATTTCTAAATCAATGCTTTTTATTTTTCTAAAGACCCGCTGTTGAAGGTTACATCGTTGGTACAGAGTCTTTACGTTATTGGAAAACACTAGCGATGAAAGATTTTGTTCACGAAGTTGATAACGCTCAATCGGATGAAACTGAAGAAGAAGAAAATTTAAATTTCAATGAAGATTTGTTATGTGAACATAATTCTCTTCGCACGTTAGATTCTAAAAGAAAAATTGTTCCTGTTGAAGCGTGGACGATATTAAGAAAATATTTTCCAAACTGTAACGAATATTTTTCTAATGCGTCAGCGTGTTCTATTTGTGAGGTACATTTTGAGTTTTTTCAAACATAAATATTTGAAAAATTCGTTGTATTTGTATTTTATTGTATTATACAGTCAAATATACAAAGTTGAGTTAAAATAAACTTTGTTTTTTGCAGAAAAATTTGGAGTTAGCGAAGAAGACAAAAGAATCTGATAAAGTAAATGCAAAACTTCAAAAAGATTTACTTAGCGATCTTTACTACGAAAAAAGTAGACATAAAATTGTAGAAGCTTTAAAAGTCGATGAACCGTGTTACATAGTAGAAAGAGGATTCCTAGATGTTTGGCGTTTATTCATACGGTAAGTCATAATAAGAAACTTAAATTAAGACAGACTATAATATTCACGTGCTTTAAGAATTTCAAGTTCTTAGTTTAATAAATCAAAACTATATCTCAACATAATATAATCATTGCGATAAATTTTCAAATTAAATTTAAGAATGCCTTTTGGTAAAAATATGAGTAAGTTATTAATCTTAATAACGTTATTTCTTACAACAGCAACGAGGTACAATAATAATTGGAGATTTAAAACTATTTTGTAATTAACATTTTATCTTGAGATATCATTTAGATTGAACATCAATTGAAAACTTGAATTCCCTAAAGTGTACGTATTACATCACTCTTTACAATCATAACTTCATATGAAATTGATTTGTGGTTATATTTATGTAATTGAACATTATATTCATTAGTATTTTTTGTGCGTAGGTGAATTTTCCGTTTATATCTTATTAGAAACAGCAGAATCCTTATCCCTCAAAATTCAGAAGTACAAAACTTTCGTCCTTAATGTCTAGAAAGCTTAAATAATTCGAAGGAAAAGGTCTCAACTTCGGATCACGGATTTTATTCTAATTTTAGGATGTTTTCTCATATAAAAATATAAAAGGAGCCATCCCCGTTCAGACTAAAGTTCGATTTATCAAAAGTTACGAATTCTTTTAGCTAAAATTAAAAAAAAAATTTTTTTCTTTAATCACTTATAACTTTTCAACAGTTAACAGTAAAGTATTTTAATTGTTGATGTTTGAAAGATGAGATGATGAGGTCAAATCCTGTATCGGTTAAAAACAAATATCATCCAAAAATCTTTATTTGTTCAAAAGTTATAGCCAAGCATAGAGTGACCATTAAAGTAGCATAAAAAATTGATTTGATCTAATCTTTGATTTCAAATCAGAAAATTAAAGTGTCAAGTTTATACATGGAAAGCAGTTATACTCGCTACACTTCGACTTTTTTTTAAGTAAAACGTACGAAAGACTGATTTCTGTGCAGATATTCTTTTAATCCGCGTCCTCCCCAAAAGTGCTTGAAAAACATTGCAGTTTTAATTGTATTTGTACCTCTGTAATGTCTAAATGTAAAGTACCTCTGAAAATGTTTTTGTAACTCACAAAAATTAATGATATAAACGCTTGTCTCAAAAATTAAGTTACGACAGATTTGAAGCGCGAAGGTGTCGTCGAACGAAACGAAAGATAATACGCGCGAAAGTGAATAAGGAAACAAAAGCGTCTAAAGACGCATCGAAGCGAGTTTTTCCCTAATTACCAAAAAAAAAAAAAAGAAGAGAGAGTCGCGATTACTCGACCCGTGGGAGGACTTAGTGGAAAAAAGGCTGAGCGAACAGCCGATTCCTGGAGGTTAAGGAAAACTAATTGAAACCGCCTAACGACCTAGTAGCAAATGATACATCGACCCCGGGAAAAGACCCCATCTTAATAACGTTCTCATTCTACTCCGTCGTGTATACGTCGACCGAAATGCAATTTGCTCTTCCTTCTCCCTCGCTCTCTCTCTATCCCTCTTTCTCCTCTCTTTCGGTACCTATCCATCCTCAATTTCTCAGGGTAGTCATCAGTGTCTTCTTTCATGCGCCTTTCATTAGAGCTCATTTCTTCATTCTCGAGTGTGCGAAGTATTTTACCCCGATTGATTAAGTACACGTTAATGTCCCTACAGTTAAACGCGTAAATCAATTTTCCCTCGAGTTTGCGTACTTTTAATACAAAAAGAAGTGAAAAAATTTAGTGGACACTTGCGAGCCTTTTTGATCTTGTAAATTTATGATTTGTAATTGTAAAAAGCATTGTTGTTTTAACTTTTGTGGAAGATTTTTCATATAAGGTTAAAGTTTATGTTAAAACCATTATTTTTATTTATAGTACAATGTTTCATCAAACAATAAATTCCTTGTACAACTATTTAAAAAATGAAGGATTAAAAAGTGAATAACACAAGTTTCATTAATTAATCGTGTTTTAATTTATTTCAAATTTTGAATTATTTTTAATGATTTTTAATAATATAAACGTATCCTGGTCTTTTCATCGTCCAGATTTCAAAGCAAAATCTTAGATACTACATTCGACGGCCATTTTTTCCGGACTCACGTTGCATCTCCCTGTTTTTTTTTTTAAGGAAATTTTAAATTAGATAGCTTTTCGTGCGAGAAGCATGTTTGTTGCCTGGACAGGCAGCTAAATCGGGATCAAGTCTCTACACGCGGATTAAGCGTACGTCATGTCATGCACGATTTCGTGAGTACAGGGGCTTTACTCCCCTCAAATGAGATTATATCGGCCCGTGTTTAATTTTATTCATTTTCCTCTCCGCTCTCCCGCCATTCTTTCCCGTTCGGTAATAAGCTGTACTAACAGGAATGATAATTGGACAATAAAACTGTCCTACCCTTATCACGGCGAGGCGCGCTTTGATAAGATATTACGAGATATAAAGTGCGTACGAGGACTTAAGATTTCAGAAGAATTACCAAATCGCGATATTACCTTCGTAATTGGAGAGGAAGCCGCGAGTCCTCGCGGATATTTGCATGGGTTTTTTATCCTTGCTACGGGATCGCGGATTAAAAAGCTCCACAAAAATGATCGGAACGGGGAGAAATTGTCCTCCTTTAACGCGCTCATTCCCCGGCAACAACACTTGAGGGTATCCGAGCGAATTAGGTGGAATGCTTATGGACGACGCTCGAAATAACAGGAGACCGTTAAATCTTTAAGAGCAATTTATTATCGGCCGGATGACCCTTAGGTGAAAGAGAATGAGACCGAGGTGAAAGAAGGAGACCGGCACGGAAATATTTTTCCAACCCGCAGCCATTGTCCTTGGGCGAAGCTTTTGTCGTTGCAGTGATTAATTTTTTTACCAGGAGGACATTCCTCCTCTGCTCTCTCTCTCTCTCTCTTTTTTCCGAATATAGCGGAGAGCGAAAAAGGACGCGGAGGAGGCGAAAAAGAGCTTATCCGAAAAGGAGCGAGAGGCAATAGAACGCTTAAAGCTTATGCTCTCGAGGATTTAAATTTTTCGGGAGCGAGAGGCGTTCGCCGCCCCGAAACAAATGGTTACACCGGCATCTCAATTTGCTTTTTCAGCCGGTTTTAAAGTCTCCCGACCAATTCGTCAACGTCGCCCCAATGGATTTCCAACAGGATTAGGCATTAGCATAGACGATCGCTCAACATCATCGGCTGCATTCGCCGTTCCTTACCCTCGTATTAGGTTATCTACTTCATCAGTTGACGACTGATACATTAGCAATTCTTAGATGCTCAATTTGCGGGATTCTGGAAGGCATTTACCTTCTTGGTCATTTGGCGACGCGCGCTTTCAGCGGCTATTATCGAATTTTACTAATGAAATTTAGAGTTTGTGTTTCACGCTTAAAATATCTTTTTTTTTTTCTAAATTCGAATTAGTTTTAGATACTAGAGCTACTTTATTCACTGACTAATTAATATAATAGTTCGTGCTAACGGACTTGTACTAATTTATCTGAAAACAGTAGGCTTCGAGTAGGTATTGCTATTAAAAGTCCGAGACCGTTATAATTAGTAATCTGATTTTGATTAATGCGCCTAACAAGTTTAGTATTCACCGCGGTATTTTCTTCCTTTCGACCGAGTCAATTTATGTACTTGTCGCTGACTTACTTTTCCCGAACTTCCATGATATACGTGCGCAATTCTAATTTGAAATTTAGGATAATAATTTTCGGGGTATTTCGATTAATAATTAAAAGCCAAGTTTCGGATAAAGTAAGTTCAGTACTCTCGTTGTTTACTAAAAGCAGGGGACCCATAACCAGTAAACGGATTAAATACCGAAGAGATCGAGGGAAGAGAGAGTAGTAGTAGTACGTGAAAGTTTGATATGCAATTTCTCTACAATTTCGTAAATTACTAATTACGCCTAAAGTTTAACGCAACGATTAATCAATAATAATTGAACAACAAAAAATGAAATAAACGTAGAAATATACAATTTGATTTTTTCCCAAAAATAAAAAAAAAAGGGCTTAAAAACATTATTCCGCAATTTTCTTTTAGTCCACGCGTATTAGTCTCCTTTACCGAGTATTTAATAAAACGAAGGGGGTCGCGAAAAGGGATAGGAGGGGACGCGCGATCTTGAAGTCTCTTGCGAAGAGAGGGAATATATATATTTTTCGTGAGAGAGTCGCGCACACCGCAGGCCCGCGCGCCGGTGACTCAAAAGGAAAGCGATAAATCATTGAGAGGAAGCTTACGGAAGCGCATGTAGTTAAGAAAAGTGCGATCATGTCGAGCATTGACTCGCCGAGGTCCAAATACCCTCGAATAAGCTGATTCATTGCCCGAGGCCCGCGCGTTTATCAATTTCTCGTTTTAGTGCGCGAATTAGAGTAAAGTAAAAGTTGGCTTTGATTTTTTTCATTTTTGTCTTTTTTTTTGGCTAATTCTTGTACGGGTATCGCGATGGTTTCTATAGGAATTACTCGATTTCATCGCAAGAATCATTGATGAATGTATTATGCTTCTTATATGTGTTTTTTCTGGTTTGACGTCCGATTTTGTACAAAAAATCTATTGTATCGAATTGAGTAGTAATATTTTTTAATGTATTACTGAAGATGGGTCAGTTTCAAATGAATAATTGTATTGTATTGAGTTTAATTAGTACAAATTTGAGTAACAAGTAAAAAAAATGTAAAAAATCTCTGTAAAGAATTTAAATAATTAAAACTTTGTTTTTTAAAAACATTTTACACCGAGAAAAGAAACCGTTTTGCAGTACATTTCTAATCGTCTTAACTGATTAATATACAAACGGAGCAATTGCGATCATGAGTTGCAAATCATGCTTTCCACAGTATCTCCACCAAATGATTTATCGAGTGACTTTTATATTACATAGCTATCTCAGTGTTCAAGTTTTTGGTGAAAGTTTTTCACATTTTTATATGTGGACCAAAGAAGCCATTAATAACATGTTTAACTTCAACGTAAGGTACAAACTAACAAAAATAAAATCGTCCAGACCATCCGTAAACGTGAAGCACTATCTGATTTTTCAATAAAATACTAATCACAAATGTACATACTTACTCATCACCTGCTTTAGACGTAATTTATACATAAATGTCTCTTCCAATAGAACCACCAGCTGAAAAACGAAAAAAAAAAAAACGGTTCACATTAGATGTACGGAGGATATCACGAAGTATCGTACACGCACTCAATGCAAAGTAGACTGGAGTAGCGAAGGTTAATAAGTATGCAGAGAGAGAATGTACTTAGAAATCACAGCTAACGAGCGGATCTTCGCAGAAATGTAGACACATATGTAAGGAATTTTTCCGGAGGAATCTCGATGCCCTTCTTCTTTCTGTTTCTCCCCCTATTTCCCCTACTTTTCCCCTTCTCGCTCGGTCCCGGGGCGACCAATGTCTCCGGGGGCAACCATATATCATTCACTCTCAGGGGTGAGTCCGTAGAGAGTGAGAACGAGAGAGAACGAGAGAGAGAGAGAGAGAGAACGAGCGCCAGATAGAGAAGGAAGAGGAAAGAAAAGGAGACGGAAAAGGAGTCCGGGGAAGGGAGAGGGAAAGGCTGGCCGCAAAAAATTTCACCGGGCAAAAACTATCATCAGTGCTCGGTAAAGCAAGTTGAACGTTTGTTGCGTGCTATCTTCTCTTCTCTTTTCTTCGTCCACCCTTTTCTATCCTATTTTCGTGTCTTCTGTACTTCTTCTTCAGAAAATGCGTCTCCTAATGGAGGTAAAAAGTACGAATTTTAGAAAACTTTTTTTCAATTTTGAGTTTAATATTGCGAAACAGCTAATGAGTGACTCTTTTAGTTAAGTACAAAAGGTTTAGTGTGGTGTTTTATCAAAATAATTCACCTTTTGGAAAATGTGCTAAGACTTGATAATCTCAGTATGAATATATATGTAACATAAGAATGCTTTATGCGAAAAATTTGAATTAATTTGTTTTAATACATCTTAACGGTTTTCACAAGTTACCATTGTTACGTTTTACGTCATTAATTATAAAGAATGTGTCATTAACCTGGAAATTTACAGTTTATTCTAATTTTGACTTTTGTTTTAACGTTTTTACTTCTGAATCGCTTTTCTCACGATTGTCCAGGTTGTATATGAAATTATTAATGCTTAATTTAGTTAAAAGTCAGTCTAGTTAAACATCTCTCATATCGCATGATGGTGTTATTGGCCACAAGTAAAATTCTTTAGGAAACTTTTTTGAATTACTATTAGAAAAACTGACAATAAAAGCAGTTATTTGTGCCAAAAAGTTGTCTTCATATGCAAGTTTTAAAAGTGCAAAAAATCTATTGAAATCTTATCTTGTAGAATCTGTCTGGACGATTTTTAAAAATACTTTATATTCTGAAAAAAAAAAGTTAATTCATTTATAATAACAGTATTTAAGTTTATTTATAAAGATATTATCGTAAAATGTTTCATTACGTAAAATTTGAACGTTTTTTAGTTGAAATGTAGTTGAAATTGTATTGCTTCGTGCCCAAAAGGAGGCTTTTAACTTTACCATTTTGTACTGCATTTTAATAAGAACGGAATATTAAAAATAGTATATTACACGAGCCACGGGCTTGCAATTTTACTTCCCGAGGTGCGCATACTATTTTTCTGCTCGACGTCGCCGGAAAGCGGCAACTTCGTTTTCAGAAAGTTGGCGCTTTCCGACCGGAGGGCAGAAAATATAATTATTACGAACTACATTCCGATCGTTGCTTCTGTAGATTGAATTGTTTCACTAACTAAATCCAGATTTTCGTGTGCTGGTTTGTGATTAGGACTTTATATAAAAGACAAACAGCGGGGAAAATGGTGAATGGGTTGAATCTACGAGGGTCGCCAAATTCCCAAGGCATCCGCGGCAAAAGTATCAACGACCGCAGCACGCGAAAAGGTTGTTATTTTCGACGAAATGCAATTTTGAATGCAAGGCCATTGACCACGATCAAATAGTCGCGGGAAGCGTTAAATCAGAGAAAGTCAAGAAGCGCGTTCATTCGTTCCCTTCAGCGACGCGAAAGACAAATGTCATTGGGCGGGGATTGGCCTTCGCGTAGATGCATGGTCTATAGTCGTAAATCAAGTCGGCTGATATTAAAAGGCCGCTTATACGCGAAAAGCCAAGATTTATTTCTAAAAGAGTGAGAAACTGAGGGAAATCGGCCAGAGACGGACACCGCTCTGGAACGAGTGATCGAAACGAACGAAGAGAAATGGGGGAGGGCAGCCGTACAAATGAAAAAAAAAACAAAAAAATATATATATATATAATGGGAGACGAAATCGCTAAGCTGGAAAATGTGTAATAAATGCAACGCCCTCGAAGTGTAATACGATCGAAGAATATGTTGTGAAAATTTATGTAGCTACATTTTTAGTCTTATTTTCTTGAACGTAATATGCTACAAATAAAAAAAGCGCACTAATTAACATAATTTACACGTTTATATCTATTTCTTTTAGAATTTTCGAAATTTTTCGAAATAATTCATTTTACTATTCAGTATTGTTTCTTAGTAATATAAAAGTTTATACAAATTGGCACATTGTCAGTGTTTATTAAATTCTTATACAAAATATTTTAAATACGTCGTACAATATTAAAAATTTTACGGCTCTTTTTTCACACTCTCTCATTATTCGAATAATTCGAGTTCCGCGTAAAGGTATCGGTACGCGGCACTAAATGCAGACGAACCGGAGTGAGAACAACACAGAACTCGATGATTGGGCAAACGTAGCGATTTTTTGCACGCGGAATCCCCTGCTAAGCACGAGCCACTCCGGTTTGTTAATGTCAACGAGATTCTGCCGTCGGGTTCATTCGTGCATAGAGCAGGATATTATGCCCGAGGCCTCAAATAATAAGATTCCGACCGCAATGACTCGCTCACTTTTTTCGCCCGTGCATATAATGAATGAAAGAGAGCTCGACCGAGAGAGAGAGTCCCGTTTCTTTCGAAGGGCTTACGAATTTTCTGCTTCTTTGTGGAAAAAAAAAAAACATTTTCGTCCGCGGCTTTAAACGAAGCTCGCGCTAAAAAATGTCGGATTTACCTTTCCGCTTTTACGCTAGGCTTGCTTTCTTTATTTTCTAACAAGCAGAGGATATTTTTTATACGTCGAATCAGCTGTTTCTACATTCGGGAACTATTACGATTTTAAATTTGTAACCATGAGATATTGTAACTATGCAACCTAAGACGGTCTGCATATTGTAATCGTAATTAATTCAAAATTAAAGAATATACCGCCCTGATTTCATTAGTCACCTAATAGGTGAAAATATCTTTCTCTGTGATTCTAAATTGAAAATCTACTGAATAAAGATCGCTTATAAAAAATCACTTCTTTACTCCTTTAAATCTAAAATCTTAGACCACATCTCATATACAGTTGCTTTTGTCTTGGAAATGTACAGCCAGAGAAAAGTAGGTTCAAGAATGTATTCAACAAATAGTTAAAATACAGTCTGATACTGGTTGATTGTATAGAGAACATTGCGAACATTAAAAATATAAGAATTATAAGCATCTTTTTGTTAAATTTATAAATTAAAAAATGTAGAAATAAAACATTATAAATAAAGCCTCTTTAGAAATACTAAAAAGACTTAAGAAAATTAAGTTCGTCCGCTTTTGTCTTCATCCATAAGAGGCAATTGCCGAAATTTGATAAATTAAAATCTTTTACAGCAAAATAAAAGTCAACGAAGCTCATTTACTCGGGGATGCTACCGTAATGACGCTCGACTGGACAGGGAACTTCGGGCAGGGAGAAAGTGACGGGGAGAGGGAGAAAGCAAACAGGAGCCAGATAGCGAGAGGGAGAGAAAAAAAGCGTACGGCAACTTACGCCTCTTTTGCGTTTCCATTTATTACGACTTTATGATCCATAAAAATATAGGAGAGAGAGAGAGATAGAGACAAAGGCGAGCTTCGCGACTTGTTTGTCCGCCCCGAAGCGCATAGAGACTCATTGCGCGGATACATAAGTATGATAATTTGTCGGGACGCTCGTGTCCACCTGACTGGCTTTCCTCTACAGGCCGGTGTCATCTCCAGGGAGCAATACCGCGTATATACGGACTCGGAAAAATTCCGCGACTCAAGTTAAACAAAGCCGCTCGCCGCTGTTCGCGGGTCGCGCGCGCAATCCCGAGAACGGAAAAGCGAGAGAGATACGAGCCGAGGAGAAAAAAGAGGCTCCAATGAAAATACGCCGGTTTAATAATCCATTTTTTTTTTTTTTTCGAGCGGCAAAGCGCTCGTTTGGTTGCGTCGCTAAATATAATAAAATCAGTTACCCAAAGCGAGCCGATAATATATCGATGGCGAACGAGTTTGCCGGTGTGTCGAAAATAGAAATTTAAGGCTCCGCGAAAAAGAAAGCCGGCGACGCGCGCGAGAGAGACGGGGGGGGGGGGACAAAGAGAGAAAACGAAAAATGCTCGAATCGAGGAAAAGAGAGGCAAAAAAGCGAATTAAAAAGCGTCGCCAGAGAAGGCAGAGAGAAGTATAGGAGGCAAAAGCCGGCCCGTAATAAGGGGGAGCTTTGGCGAGGTTCCTCTGTTACCGCGTGTATTTGAACAAGCTTCATAATTAATACGTATTCGGTGACGACACCGGTGCCGACGGCCGAGGGGTTTACGGGGTGGAGGGGGGGGGGAGGTAAACATTTTTAACACGAGCGCTTAAACGAGCGTAACTTGGGCTCGTGCTTGACAAATTTTTCTCGACGACGGCCGAGAAGCGACGGGCGCGGACTATTTTTTTTTTGTTTTTTTTTTTTTGCGCGCTCGCGCGGCCGATCGTATTATGTGGCTCCCGGCGTCCTTAACGGGGGATGGTATTCTTTTATTTGCTTCGGAGTCGCAGACGCGTCGACGCCGTCCGACAGCGGAAGATATAGGCGGCCTCTCCGCTTTGCGCTTAGCTTCCGCTATCTGTCGGACTCTGGCGGCGGCGGCAGCGGAGCGACGTGCAGGGTAAGCAATTACCTGCTACGTTTTTGAGGGTAATCGGATGTGTGTAAGTCGAGGGTATTTCTTGCGTTGGGTTTTTAGGAAACGGGTTGTTTTTTTTCTAATTGCTTGTGGGAAGTTTATTATGAAGAAATCTTAGTCGAGAATAATAACAGCGAATTACTTGAAGTCAATAATTTGTTCTCCAATAAAAGCTCTAATAATAAGCTAATAATAAGCCAATTCCCTAGTAGCAAGTTTCCGATAATTTCCAATAATACCGCTAGAATCTAGCTAAATGTACTATAGTACATTGACTATTTCGCCGAAATTCACGAACCTTTTTTTCGAGAGCAAAAATGCTTTACGAGCGACATCCTCGCGCACATATGTTAGGCCTTAAACCTCGCAGGCCAGAAGCCGGGAATTGATACGTTAGAAAGGTGGCTCCTCCGGCGCTCGAATCATAAATTTCCTCGGGCGCTCATTGACAGTGTAGAAATAAAGTTGCGCTTAAAAGCACCGAACGTCGCCTATCTGCAGGCTGATGTTCGATAATCTGGGGGTGGGTCAGAGCCGTCAAAATGACGGAGAGAAGGGAAGGCCGGAGAGAAAATAGAAGAAAGAGAGACAGCACAGAAGACGCGAATCGGCCCCCTCCTTTGCTATACGTGAAAAATGATGCGCAACCCTAAATCCGGAGGACGTTCGCTCGGCTGGCTCCGACCTCTGCGAAGTCTTCTTCTCTTCTTCCTCGGCAGCCTCTCTCTCTCCGCGCGCTCGCTCCTCGACGTCACGCGCGCCCCGAGCCCTTCTTCCCTCTCTTTTCTGGCAATGTGTCACGCGCGGAGCTGCGAGTCTGAATTATCCGAAACGATTAAGTACCCCGGACAACTTTATCAAATATAATCCCTCTGGCGAGCGTTTTGCGACCGCGAGAATTCGGAGCGACACGGCGGCCGGCCTCGTGTGTATACGAGAGAAGGGCTGCCAGTTTTTTTTTCTTCGCGCTTTTTGCCCCAGAGGAAAATCAAAATCATCCGAATGTCGGGGCTTTTGTTTCATATTTTTTTTTTTTTTTTTTTTAAAGGACCGTCGTTGTATGTGGAAGGCACGACGCGTCGAGGGATGGACGTGGCGGAGAGCTTTGTGAAGAAAAAAGATTTATGTGGCGCGTCGTAAAAATTATCTTTGATCGATATATCTTTGTATCGTTTACACGCCGCTGGAAATCGCCCGGAAATTCCTTTTAAACTGCTCTTGATACTTTCACCATTTTTTTTTCTCGCATTTCGTACGGCTTGGCGTAGCTTTAGTTAAAATGACAGTAGTACAATTTACGAAGTACTATTTGTTTTTTAGTATTTAGCAAGCAGATAGTAGTATAATTTACGAAGTACTATTTGTTCTTTTGCAGGTATGCTGAAAATTTCTCAAAACCACCGCCAGTGAGGATTCAGAATTCGAAGTTACTTTGTCAGAACCATCACAGCTTTTTGTACCAAGCTCAAAATAGCTGTACCAAAGAGTAAGTTGACAATCATTTTCAAACTACCGACGGATAATGAATAGACAGTTCTGCAGTACCGTAAAGAAGAAATTCCAAAATACTTTTAAGATTGAAATTTAGGATCGAAATATGCAATACATTAAAAGGAAGTACAACCAACCGTAACTTCGCAGATTAATAAAAAATTTAAAATTCTAATGAAGTTTCGAAAGTAGTTTATTATTATAATCGCAGCCGGAGCGAGGACTATTAACAATTTAGCCGAGCGCCCCTGCGGAGTCTGTTTTTCAAAAGTCCAGGCCGACTTGATCTATATACAGTCCCGCTAAGTGTAAGGTGGTGCCGGTGATGGATACGCAAAAATGTCAGAAGCACAACTCCACGCCCCGGGGCCACGGCGTAGCAGGGGGAGACCAGCTTTTCTCGCTACAATTCCTCCGTGACCCCCGAGCGACTATTATGCTAAACCATTGTCCACTATCTACTTAAGATAGCGCGTCGCAGGAGAGTAAGTCTTTCTCGAGATACCCCGGGCGCTATCCGGACTCGGAAAATGTACCGTTAAAAACTCATTTTTCGCTGGACAGCCCGCCGAGCTTTCCGCCTCCTGCTCTCCGTCATTTTTTCGCGACGGGATTCATCTTTCTTCCTTTCTCTCAACAATTCATTGTAATTTTTTTTTGCGCCGAGCCGTAAGCGGGCCGCGCTGACAGCCAGATTATAAGCATATCATTAGAGCGACTTACGACGGTCCGTCGAAACGCGACCGAAGATCGAGAGATTTTCTGATTTTTTTTTTTTTCGTTTTTTGGAAAAAATTCTTTGATATGATCGCAAAGTCATTTCGTTCGAAGATGATCTTGACAAATTACGTAAAACGTAATAATCATTTAAATTTCGAAATTCCTTTTTGCAATTTTACGCGAACTTGCAACGATATTTTTACGCTTCCTTTAATTTTATAGGTCTTTAATCGCTTCCTCAAACCCAATTGATATAAAAGCGGCTTTCAAAAAATTAGAGACGCTTAAAATACGCGCGCAGTGCATTGCTCCCCGTCGATACTTTTTCCTCCGACTCCCTACGCGTTGTCATTATTCGGCCGTTAGGCAAATAGACCGCCAACAACATCGCTAGTTTACCGTTTTTTACTCGAAAGTTGAAGGGTAGAAGAGGGGGGGGGGGAGGAGGTGTGTGTGAATGGAAATTGTCAAGAGGGACTGATGAATTCCCGGGGCAACGCGGGGACTGGAAAATTTAAATCAAACCAGAGCGGCATATTGTACTAAATGAAAATTAATGCTACGCCGGACTAATTAACGATAATAAGTTTCAGCTGCGTGCATTCAGCCGGATGAATTTTGCATTAAATTAAAGCGTTCGTTTTTTTCGATAGGTAGATTAATTAATTTAACAAATTCTTCTAACCGTATTCAATGCTGAAATAGTTGTAGTATCACTGTTTTTAAACTATAAAAATATTAAAGATGTCGGTTTTTTCTAAAGTTTTGACAGTCTCAAGCTCTTTATTAAGAAAATAAACGGTAATAATGGCACACAATTAACTACTATAAAGAAACATTTAAAGTAAAAATCTAAAATTTAAATACCGTAAAGTATAAAAGAAGCTCTGATAATCCAACGGCTGACGTTTCTTTTTCGAAAACATAATTACAATTACTTATTTAAATAAAGGATTTACGAGTTTACAAATGCAAAGAGTTTTTGCACCGGAGACGGAGCAGCGTCTAAGTTCGCGATAAAAACACAATAGTCTTTACAAAATAGAGATTTTTACGGGTATTGATAGTCAACGGGAAATGGAAAAGGAGTTTCCAGCGCGAGCGGGTAAACAGTAACGCGACAAGGGCAAAAAAGCGGCTGAGGGCGCCGCGCAAGAAATTTCTAATTTGCGGTATAATTAAGGGCGATTCGATAAAAAACTTACGGTAGACGCTGCGAGACATTGGATGGAAAATAGTAAATTCGTTCCGATACCCGGAGCGCTTCTGTTTCATTTTTTAATTTTTTAAATTTTGCAACTTCCTTCTTATTCCTCGAAAATGTTCATTGCACTTTATTCGTAAAAGGCAGGTACTGAAAATGATCTTTTTGCGAAACTTTTTTGTTATAAAGCAGCTGAAGGAAGAGAGATTCGCCAGTTTTACGAAAACGAATATTTTTTGTATTTAGAATACGTTAGAATAACTGTTAGGTTTAAAACGTTAAAGGAAGAGGCAAGAACGTAAGAAAATTATTATCAAATAAAAATTTTATTTATTTTCTTAATTGATAACATTATGTTAATGTACGTACGTGAAAAATTATACTTTTCCTGGAAGAAATGTTTTTTTTTACTGTGTGCACCGTAAATGTTAATTATGAAACTATATAAATAGCTTTTACTATTTTTGTTTCAGATATAGTATAGTCTCGGATGAAGAGTGGAAAAAATTGATGACATTTTATACGGCCGATTACACAATAAAGATGTTCAAAGCGAAGGATTCTGATCAGTACTATACTGATCCAGGTAAATACAATTTTTTTAATTTAAATTTAAAACTATTATCGTATTCTGCATTACAAAAATTAAGCGTTTCAATTGAAAATTTTAATAGTTTAAAAGCGCAAGCTTTTCTTCAGGCAGTTCACCTATAATGTTATTATATACTTGGGAAAATTAAAAAAATTTATTTGTAGGTCCAATTTTAAGTAGATTTACGTATAAAAAAAGATTTGTAGTTCAAAGAAAAATTAATACTCAATGATTTTCAAAAGCATTGAATGAATTATAAATCGCTCTTAATAACTTTCATTAAATAAATTACTTGGGCCTTTTAGTACTTTGTCAATCTATTCGCATTTTACGTCCAACCTTTTTTGACTTGAAGAATAATGTCCAAAGACATTAGCCGCTGATTTGCATAAGTCCTCACTGTTTCGTTCGTTCACTTGCCAAGAGGTCTAAAGCGACTCATTTTAATCAAGAATTACCTGGCAAATTAGGCAATGGAAAAACAGCTCTTTTAACAAGCATCATAAAAAAGAAATTTCTGACCAATTTCTTTTGTGCATTTTCATTTTCTGTAAAACCCGTGAAATCGTTTTAGCAAATGTTACTCTATATTTTACTCAGAAGGGCACAGAAGTTTATTTAAAAAAAAAAAAACTTTCGTAAATTTATTTCGAGCGATGCTCGTTCCGTTTTTCTTTTCACTTACGATATTTCTCCAAATTCTTTTTAATCCCAAATGATTGTCTCTCGGCGAAAGAGTGAAAAATTCATAAATTAATTTTAAACGTTAAAATAAAAAAAAAAAACAAGCATTTTCTGCGCAGTTTAATTTTGGAGTCGAAGCTCCCCTCGAAGATATATATCAAAGGTCCAGTTCTTGTCGACAAGAAAGTGAAAAAGAACCCTTTAGGCGTATAATCCCGTATCCCAATCACTTATCACGCTGTGTGAACTTAAATTTGGTTAGCTAAACCCTCGTAAATATCGCTTCCTCTCTCGACTAGTGTCCGTTTGTTCTTCCTTTCTTACCCCCCCCCCCTCCCCCCTGCCCCGCTGGTCGCCGTGCGCGTGCAGATGCACATAAATCATGAAAGGACGCCGAGTCCTGTTGAATGAGGCGGAGAGAGAACCGAGGAGGAGGATGGGGTGGGAGGGAGGTCCTCGTGTATTGCAAAACATAACGGAGTGCAGGCCATCGGCGAAATTAATATTCAGACGGGCGTGCTTAGATTTAGAACAGAAATTTGTAGATTAGTTTCCTAGGCACTTGCATCCGCGGGCTGGACGGCGGCTCCTCTCTCTCTCTCTCTCGCCCTCCCTCTTTTGCGCTCCACCTTCTACTTCGTCGAAGCGGAGAGTGGCCGTTTGTTCGCCGCTTGACTAAGGGCTGCCCACAAATTCGGACATTAGCGAACCGAAACCGCAATGTATTTGTTACGATAGCGGCAAGTGTGTCAGACAAGCTCTTAATATACGCACTCGAGTGCTATTCCTATAGATGAAGTTTCGATTTTTTGGCGCAGGATCGAGATTTTTTTATGAGGGATCGCGTTGAAGGGCTATATATAGTTAGTCAAACTTTTTTAAAGCTTTCGCTGGTTCTTTCAACCGATCAGCAAGTTTCCAAAGCAAAAAAATAATTTTTTTATTCCTCTCTAAAACGTTCGAGGAAGAGGTACAAAGATTTTATTAATAAAGTTTGCACCCATCCACCTCTTCATCCAGGCTCCGAAAAAATCGACGTGCTTCCGGCGTCGGCCGACGACTTCCAAATTCGTCAGACGGAAGCTCGGCAGCCGAGGATCGTTAGAAAGATTCGTCGGGCGAAAATTAGGGCGCTAGATTTCCCTTTGGGGTCAGGCCGGGGAGCCACGCGGGGCTAACTGTCATTTTCCCGCACTTGTCTTGCTCGCCGCGTTGGCTCTCTCGTATCTCGCATCTCGGTCCCCCTCTCGCATTTCTTTGCGAGTTATCCACTCGTGATCGCCGCAGGGGTCCCTGCCCGGCTTCTTCTACTGGATTAAATAGACCTCCTATGGATGAGCGATGCTCGGACGAGCGGCGCTCTCGGCCGCTTACCCGAACTTAAACGCAAGATAAAACGACGGGGATTAAAGCTTTTCACACGTTGTTTTAGATATCGTCGTCGCTTGCCAACGTGATTTCTGAGCTTTTTCTTCCTCTTTATGCTCGGTTTTATACGATTATAGTCAGTTTTTCTATTTTAATTAATATATTCCGTTTTCGTTGTTTTAATCTAAAGTTAATAGGATTATTGTGATATGTGATTATTGTGACTGTGTTTTTATAATATTTATCATATTATTTTTTGGACAATTTAAATGTTCATTTAAACCTTCAATTATGAGGCTTAATTTCGATGATTCTGCGATTCAAATAGTCATGTTTAAAGTTAACCTCAGACCTTGATACAAGTTAGAGATTCTAAGAGGATTAAATTTGGACTTTGTTGTGGTTTTACTTTAAGACGTTCGTTAGTGGAATCTTTTCCACGTTGCCAGTAAAGCCTGTTCCTTAATGAAGATTACCTCTAAGACATTTCCTTTCCCTTTCCTCCGCATGATATTACGACGATCATTTTAGATTTTAATTGAACGTACTTATTTGGATGTAACACATCATCTTTCAAGAAACAACAAGCAGAAAATGTTTCCTAATTAAAAACATCAATTGTGAACGAGATCGCAAACTCGACGAGGGGATCTATGGGAAACGAGAAAGATTCGTTTACGACTTCTGGTCGGCCGACTCTTTAATCTTCCTCAACTTCCCTCCGGCCGTTTCTCCTCGTGCGTAAATAGGAAAGACAAAATAATTTTTTCAGCCAATCCACCCCGGGGCCCTCTCCCGTCTCTCTCGTTCGGGAGTATTGTGCAGCAGGAACAGCAGCAGCAGCAGCGGTGACGTTATGAATGAACGCTGACTGGCTTTTAATACCCCGTACGGGCTGTCACCTTGCCCGGGCGTTTTTCGCTAACGCCTTTTTCATTGTGATCGAGGGGCCAATTGGCGCGGCGCGTGACGAAACTACGCCCGGAACGATACTTAAGCTGCTGCGGCCCGGCCGCTCGTAATAGCTTCCTCCGCGCCGCTTCGATCTTGATAATTAATTTTAATTGCGCGCGCGCGCGCCGATCGCCTCCTGCCTCGAGGAGAGGTCATATCGATTAGCTCTCGCTCTCCCCCTCCGGGGGCTTCGGGCTACCTGCCGCCAGGACTCGGCGCGTGGACCCTTCGGCGAACCTCTAATGCGAGTGTTACTTTCACCTCCTGTCCTTTGGCTCGATGCGCGCAAGCGGTGATCAATTGTTCCGAGTGGCCGGCGACGCGGCTTTATCAGCCGCCTTGTTTGGACGTTCTGGCAGCTTATTCCTTTGATTAATTGCCGCTCGTTTAAAGCTCGATGAAGAATCCGGAACGGTGATTGCTTGTTGTAGCGGCCGAGGAATGTGCGGCGTCGAGCGCTCCGATGGGTTTGCCAACATTTATTAGTTTCGAAATTGCTGATTCAAATTTACTTCGATGTCATTCGGATGGAAAATGAAAAATTCGATAAAAAATAATTGTAATAAATGAATCTCCGCGCTGAGAAAAGAAATATAGTAAAAATTACAAATAATTTTGTAAAAATTACTATTCCGTCTAGTAAAGTCACCACAGACTATCAAAACCAAACAAATTACTATACTTTGTAAGAAATTTTACTATATTGTTTGGTAAATTTTCCACATTTTCACTAAAATTCCTTATATATGTAAGAAATTTTACTATACTGTTTGATAAATTTTCCTATAAAGTATGGTTTTTACATGGGTTGTGACAGCCTATGATAGCCTTACTAGGCAGAGTGGTAATTTTTACTAAACTTTTCTTTCAGTGCATCAAAAAAACCATTTTTCAATCGTTTTTGAAATAACGAAATGACAATGAACTTTCTTTTGCCCACTTTGATTTATACCGATAGGTGTTAAATGCACTGCCGCGATTAAACGTGATCTAATTTCACTATTAGCTTTTCTCAACAAGCTCAAGATTTGTGGTTATTGCCCGGGCATCGATCAATGCGCCGAGTCCCAGAGTGCAAAGCTACTGAATGCTCGCTTTCATTGACAAATAATACGATGTTTGTAGCCTCTCCATCGAGGGGTCAGAATTTAGCGACGAGCTTTCCGCGTCGATTTCCCTAAAGTGCCATCCGAGAGCAGTCAAACCATAAAGCCGTGATAGAGCAAAAACTTGGGAGGCGAACTTTGCTTAGGGATCGGGAGAAAAGGGGAAGATGAGTGCCGGACAGAGACTTTTGTTGCGGCGCTGTTAAAACCGAATTACGAACTTTGCAACTTTGCATTTATTGCAAGGAGGCGAAACTTTCCTTGGGATATTTCCTCTTTTCGAAAATTGCCTATTCTAATAAATTATTTACCAATCGATAAGTATCGATAAAACAGTTAATTATATTTATTCCGCGTTCGAGCGTTAAATTAACGTAAAATTTACAAACGACGAATTCGTATTCCGACGCAACACTAATTAGTTCCTCTCCGTACTTTTGTCTTCGATGAATAAATTTGCCCCCTCGCACAGAATCGTATCCGCATTTCTCATTACCTTAGATCTCTCGTATTTCCCGGGATATAAATCTTGGCGCGAAGGCAAAGGATATCGAGGAATCCTATCGGAAGATATCATATCGCTCTGGTAATTAGGACCAGGGTGGACATTCGAATTCATTTGGGGACGGCAACCGACCCTGTTGTGACTGCGACTCGGTTCGATGTCACCCTTCTTTTCTGATTCCCCTTTCTTTTCTTATACCGTAGCATTTTCGTCCTTACTCTGCACCGGGCTTTAAAATCACATTTGTTTTATCGTATCGGAAACGAATAAGTGTTAAGCTGAATTTGAGGAATTTTGGTAATTTAGTTTGAATCTAATATTTTTAGTAGTTCAAAATTATTTCTATAATGCAGTGAGCAAATGTGTAGGTGTATTTCCCAATTTGAGTAGAAAAAGTATTGTAACGCGGGTAACATTGTTTTTTGCGAAAGTTCAAAATAGTCTGTAAATAATACCCAAAAGCATTTCGACTCGTTGAAAAAGTCACGAACTTCCGGAAGTTGAGCAGTCTCGCTTCTTATTTATTCACAGTTTTATAAAACATCGGTAAGATGCTAATTGTTTTAAACAAGAAACTTGCACCGAGTTCGCACGCGCTTTTTCCTTACGTTTTTCGCCGTTTTTTTTTTTTTTTTTTTTTAAATTACCTTTTTTCCGTCCACCTGAATTTCCGCTTTATGCGATCGCTTCAAATATTCTCGATCTTACATTAAATTTAGCCCCGCAAAAGCGCACGGAAAACTAGCTGAACATGACGTAACTCGTCCCTCCCGATATTGCACGCGGCGGTAGATGGAGCAGCTCCGCGTCTCTCTCTCTCTCTCTCTCTCTCTTTCGAGTCTCTTTTTTGCGCATTGTCCGGTGGGTCCGCTACGCCGGCCAACACAATGCTTAGCTTCTTGCCTTAAGCAGCGGTGGAACACCCTTCGCGCGGTCACGGGAGCCAGGGTCGCCGTATATTATTAATTACTATATTAATCAACGGCTAGTGGGCAGGAGAGCGAGAGAGAAACAGAGAGAGAGAGAGAGAGAGAGATGCATTATATATGGATAAGAGCTCCGCAAGCCCCTCTCGACTTACCAGTCTTTAATACTAAGAGGAAATTCGCTTTGACACTTGCTGCTTCTTGCCCCGCTGCAGGCTCGACGCTTCAATCACTTCCCCCCCGTCGCGCGCTTTGAATTTCGGATCTTCGGGGTCTTTTTTGCCGCGTCTCGCGATAATTAGTAACGAGTGGCTTTTTAATCTCGCAGAATACAGTTTCTGTTGATAAACATAAATTGTATCTGGAATCTTTTGGATTTTATTAGGGTTTGCGCGTTATAAATAGCGTTTAAAAAATTTTGTATTCAGTGACGTATGTGTACATCGAAATCGCATTATTGCCGCAATTTTTGTTTGTAAAACTTTTTCTAATGCTTATTAATACTAATCTGAACTAAGAGTCAGTTCCTTGTTTGACCCCTTGAAAGCCAGAAAACCGGGTGCTAATGTAATCCTGCGATAATAATAGCTTGCGATAAATCTATACAGAACTTTGTCTGACGAATGGCTGATTATGGCTATTAGCAAAACAAACACTGTATATATAAAGTTTGGGCTTATGGGATATTTTTAACCATTGTTTGTTAATATAACTCATATTTAATGCAAACTAAATCACAAAAGATGCTGCAGTATTTTAAATATTGGGAAAAACAATTTACTACAAACATTATTTTGCATTATTTTTTAATACAGGTATATTTACCTGTAAATATTTCACGTTAATGACTTGTAAACGATTTTGCGAACGATTAACATAAGTAAAAACACCTAAACAATTTCAACATTAGTTCAATATATATTAGTACAAAAACGCAGTATAAATATTTTGTAAAAAAGTGAATGTAGTATACTTAAATATGTATATTCATGTACATAAGGTTATATAGTGCGCCATAAAAAATTATTTCTTTTTTTTTTTTTTCAGCAACGTGTACTGGATGCATGTTCGACAGGCTGCAGCAGGAGCAAGAAAAAAATCTAAAGTACGAGAAGGCAACGATTTACATAAAGCGTTTGGAAGACAATGAGGGAAGAAACGCTGCTGAGGTGAGTAATTTGTAGCAAACAAGACAAAGACAAAAGAAACGAGAGAGACGGAGAGAAGAGAGCGAGAGAGAGAGAGAGAGAGAGAGAGAGAGAGAGAAGTAGCGTGTATGTGTGTGCGCAAGAGAAAATAGAATGCCTGCTGGAAGCATAAGTAATACTTTTGGTAAAGAAATTTCTTTTGTTTATAAAAATAATTAAGATTGTAGTTGCGTTTGATGCACTGGTCAGGTTATTAAGCTCTGCAAAATTAAGGTACTCTTTTATTTGTAAAGATTTTAAATTCTGCTACTATTTATTAAAAACAGAATATATTTAGTTTTTATTAATCTTTAGATAGCGGCGTTTGAGGCCGTTTAAGGCAGAACGCGGGAAGTAAGCATAATGTCTTTATTAAGTTAGGTTTTTGTTTTTATATCATGGCTTACATATCGTTTTAGTTTCGATCGATGCATTTTGTATTAAAAAATGTATATTCATTGTAAAAGTACTGCTCTTAAATTTGCAAATAAAACAAGTTTTTTTTTGTATCAGTGCTCAAAGCCTTCAATTTTCTTAATTTAATTTAGTTTTTTATTTTCGCAAATTCATTTATAGCACATTATACATCGAATACAATTGAAGGAGCATAATTTTTAAGAGACAAAAATTATTTATTTTACAGACTTCGGATTCGTTGCTAGCTGTAAGTAGTAGGCCTTCAAGGAGAGGGAGGAAAGTTAAAGGGTCTCACGAATTAACAGTTTCTTCCGACAATACTCTGAAGGAATTGAAGCTTATGGTAAGAACAATTATTTAACTTGCTATAATTTATTACGATACTGTACAGTAAAACAAGTTCTCGGTAATGACTCAATTATGGTCAACTGCAGCCGACACACGTAAAATTGATAAATTACAGAACGAAGGAAAAAATAATTGATAAACCGGCGCGTTAGATCGAGGAATAATAAATAAAGTCGAGAGCATATTGTTAATATAGACGCAGCGGCGTTGACGTGCATATTTGGTTAAATAAATCAATTATGAAAGCAGCGGCGAGCCGGGTAAAAACGAAATGTCCGATCATAAAGATTCAACTGGAGGCGCGAGGATGTTCGTAGCAGCCCTTGGAAATTTGTTGGGCCGGCTTGGTGCGCATTCACGCAGAAAGAGGAAGTGAGAGAGAGGGCAAGAGGGAGAGAGAGAAAGAGAGCCGAAGGCCCGAAGCCCATCATCGTTGCTGCTGGACAAAAGTTGTAAAGCGTAGTTATGACTGGTTAGCATATATACCGGAGCCCTGGGAAGTGTGCTTAAACTATTAAGCGTATTTATATTGCGAGGCCGGGGCCATCTCGCGGGGCCAACGGCAAAAACCCGAAAGAGGTATAAACCTCGGCGCTAATAACAGGCCTCCATCTCCTCCACTTTGCTCTGCTCTAACTGCTCAAGACCAAGAGAATCCTTCTTGCTTTCTTTATTTTTTCTCCTACCCCTCGTTTCTTTTTCCTTTTGCCTCTTTTTCTCTCTCCCCTCTCTCTCTCTCTCTTTCTCTCTCAATCCTTCTCTATTTTTCTCTTTTCCCGGCGTAAAGCCTTCTCTCTCTCTCTCACCTCTTTCTCGACTTTTTGCCTCTTCGGCCTGAAAAATATTTTTCTTTCCCCTCTCCCTCTCGTGTAATACGAGGGAAACGCCGAGAAAGAATGAGTAGACGCTCTGAGCTTTAGCCCATCTACATCTTCTGCATGTCTTCATTGTAACTTCGCTTCGAGAATTGCCAGTCTTGTAAGCACTACGTATGCTCGGAATTTTCATGCCGCCGACCAAGCCGTAATTAAATTTTAAAGTGTTAAAAAGAGATGAGATCTTTCTAATACGCCTGAAACTGAGCACGTTGTTTATTTCATTATAAACGTCGATGATTTAACTTGAGGATTTTGCAAAAAGTTGGCTGAAAATTGTTAAACTTAACGACAAGGAGCGCAAGCTTTAATATTTTCATAAATACTTCTCTCGTTAGTAAGAAATTTCATACTCGAACAAGTTCATCGCAGGATTAGATCTCTCGATAAATTAAGAGCGATTAATTGCGATTAAGAACGAGAAGAAAGATGAGGTATGAAAGAAAGACATAATGACTGTTGGATAGAAACAAAGTGTTTACAGTTAAAACGGTACAACTGCCGCTGTCGATCGTCTGCGTGAGCCGATGACAAGAAACGTTTTAAACGCCTTAACTACTCCACAGCGCTGCAATGCCATTATTTTTTGAGCTTTTTTTTGCAGCGGACCTCGATTAAAAAAGAAGGAAATAGCCGTAAAGTACTCCAGGAGTCGTGAAATTTCACGGTCGAGCGTGTCAAGTCTTCAGACTTTCCTGTTCAATTATACATTGCTGAACTTACGCAATTGCGCTTTATTCTTGCCTTATCGCCAATTTGCCAATATACCAGTATTGCTGAAATTTGAAAAAAAAATGCATTTATTTACTGGTATGCATGCATTCTCAAAAACTCCAAAAAAATTTTTCACGATTTTGACGAAATACTTAAAAAAAACTATTATTAATAGCTCTCTATTTATTTATTAACCAGTTTTTTTATTTATAAAAAAAGAAAATACGTCTGGTAGGAAATGAGGGAAAAAATGTTACATTTTAAGATAAACAAGCAGGAAGAAAAATCGCATGAATATGTATTCTCGTAAGAAATAAAGTCATTAACGAAAGATGTGGCGCCATCATATAACTGGACGAGTATTTTCTTACCTCTAGTAGTGACTTATTCCGCATTATGCGCGAGTATAACTACGGCAAAAAAAAAAGGAGCAAAAATCGGCTGGATTTTTTTGCACTGTCCTTTAGGTATTGGTGGCATCCGACTCTCTCCGGCCGCTTATGCGCAAAATAATTTTCTCTCTCTTTCTGTACTTACACGTGTATATATTCATCCACAGAGCGGCTGTACTTGCACATCATGTACTTAGGCGCGAACCAGCCTCTACGCTCATAAAACGGAACTGACTGCGTTTACACCAGTACATAAGTGCGAAGCATATGCTCTCTCTCTCTCTCTCTTTCTCGAGGAGAAGAGAAAGGAGAGAGAGAGAGAGAGAGAGAGAGAGAGCGAACAGTGCTTCGGTGTGCTTCCACAAATTAAGCAATTACCGGAGCGCATGTTCGAACCGCTTGCAGCGCTGCACAAGCTTTTCTACCCTTCCCTCACCACCTCTTCTTATGCTCTTCCTTCTTTTTCGCTCTCCTTTCTTCTGCTTAGCTTCCTTTTTCTTTTTTCTCATCGGCCTTGGTATTTTTATCTTCATGAGACAGCGAATTATGAAATTCCTACTTCTTTCGTCTCGTGAGCTTGTAAACTAGCCGGAAAGCCCCTTGTGCAATCCGCTAATATATGAAGACATCACCGAGTGTAATACGTTTTCAACTTCGGACGGGTAATGAAGTCATTTAATCATCTTCTGCCGGCTGCCCGTTTACGTGTAATTTTTGCAGTATTTTAATACAAAAAACATACTTTAACGCGTTTCTATTTTATAAGCTGTATACTGACTGCTATTATGATAAATATATTTGTGATAAGTTTTTTTAAAAATTACTAATTTTGTTACAAAGAAAAATGCGAAACAACTATTCTTAACCACGGTACTTAAAATTCATCTATACATAATTGAAATGTGTAAAAGATAAAATTAAAAATTATAAAAGTTATTAACTAAATATAAAAAAAAAATACTGGAGTCTGAAAAGTAAGTGGAGAAAACAAGAAGGTCTGAAAACTCTTCGACGATGATCTTGATTGATCTCTACTTCATTCAAAAACGTTACACATTTAACAATAGATACAAACATGTCAAGTTTACTTAAAAGTAATTTTAAACATATTATTTCTAGTAAATATAATTTTGCATTGGTTGTGTCGCGATACATTGTGTTCTATAAATAACCACAATTGAGGATTATAACGTGTATTTTCTTAATTTTTAAACTAACGTTTTAAGGAAAAAATATCCCTTTCACTTTTCAGACTATGCAGATTTACAAGGCGGGGCCTTACGATCAGCATGTAATGCTTGGAGACCACGAACTGACGGACGATGAGCAGACGCTCTCGACACTTGGCATTCTTCCTGGATCTCTGCTTACACTTAAGGTAAAATTTATAGACCTCTCTCGAGGCAATTTCTTAAAAAGTTTATGCGCGCGCGGTGGTTTAGAAACTCCCTCCGACGCGACTTTGAAACGAAAGAAAGAAGAAAAAGAAAACCGAAAAAAAACCTCAAATTTTTTTCACGATCGATAAATTTTTCTCGCGACGGCAGACCCGATTCCTTTGCGAAAGGGGGGGGGGTATAATTACTTTCGATGAAACGCTCGTCTGCGAACGCATTTACCGGATATTCTAATGTCTCGCCGCGAGATTACGACTCCCGGGTGCGTTTAGAATGCTCGTGTTGATTAACGATCGCAATTTAGATTTAAGATCGCATTGCGCAAGACCTAAGGCCAAGACAATGGGTAAGTAACAACAACTAAGACTTCGAGATAACGGAAAGACCGCAAATTTGCGTGAGCCCAGAAATGCGCCTGAGATTAAGAGCTTTAATGGGACTTTGTCGTAAAGGGCCGAAAGAAAGGGCGGGGATCCTAAAGTACTTTCTTTCCTACTAGAATTTTCCGCGAAAACTAATAGCACTATTAAAATTTTCAATGTTTACAGATTTTTTTTCTTCAGAAATCTCCTTTGTCCATTACTTCAGAAAATCCGAGTCCAGATTAAAGCTGTTAAATTATTCTACATAGCTACTGGGCGTTCGAATGCACGTACCGCAGAGAGAAAGAGAGAGAGAGAGAGAGAGACAGAGTATAGATAAAAAAGGGCTACTCGAGTCGAGGCCTATAAAAAAATTGATCACTCGCGTGCTTCTCGGTCGACATTGGCTACAGAGCCGAAAATAAGAAGAGAAAATAAAAGCGATCGATCAAGAAAGGCAAAAGAGGGGAAGGGATAAAAAAGGAATGAAATAAATGAGTGAAGCCGATGGCGGGCGCGCGCGCGTGTTTCTTACTACTTTCCAGCATTCCGACACATTCTCCGGTTCACAGTCGACTGATTTTAAGAAACGCCGGCCGAGAGAGCTATTGACTCTTAGCGGACGCGATCGACTAAACCCGCGGCACCGTTACGCCCCCCCTCCCCCCCTCTCCGATGGGGCGGCTTCGCTTTACTCCCGAGTGCAACAGTTTTGCACACAACTTCTTGCCGAGAGCTAAGCTTATTCATAGTGACTTTGTTCATTAAAAGTTTATTGTTCTTTCGTTTTGTTTTCAAAGGCTCGTCTTTCGACGAATTCAGCTTCCCTTTTTCTCCAGTCACCTGGAGTTTTCGATAACTCTACGATGAACTCTGTAAAAAAAAATAAAACAACAAACCGACAGACTCTTGCGGACTAAAAAGCACACTCGTTTTTTTTTTTTGCAACGAGCTCGGCTTATACGCAGTTTCATTATTTAAGGTTTTGAATTCGAAGAATGCCACAGGACTCGCGCATCCTCGTTATGCAACTGAATATGGCATTCGTCCGTCTCAGAATCGACGGCGAGGATTGATTTTTGATTTACGATAATGTCGACGGCGAGCGGACGAGAGCGGGGAACGGAAAACAAATTCCTCGTGATTGGCTTATAAATATTCCTCCGGTATATATATCGATGCCAGTCGATAGTTGCAGCGAAATGTTTTTTACCCGCGCCGAACGCCGCGATGCGTGCTCCAGTAGAGAGAGAGAGAGAGAGGGAGGGAAGGAGGGGACGATTAAAAGGAAAAAGAGAACGAGTGGGTGTGGGGAAGAAGTACAAGATGAGACAGAGAGAGACAAGAGTGGCGCGTCCAACGTGGGCATTCGTCACACGACATCAAACGCGCCTGCCGACAGCTAGAAACAACGCTAAAGACTTTGCTCGGCCGCCGATGAAGAAAAGAGCAGTAGTAGTAGTAAAAGCTGCCGTCTCTCGAGTGAAAAACGGAGAAAAAAGGGATAACCGCTTGACCGAGAATACGTTCGGGGAGTGTGGCGGGACGACGGGGGAGACGACGCTACTGGCCATTTTTAATCGACCGGTTTAAACATTACGCCGGCTCGTCGTATCTTTTCGTTGTTAAATAACGCGGATTCAAAGAGTATTTTATTAATTGTTCTAGCCAACTGTCTTTTTTATCAAAATAAACGTTCGTCGACCGAAATCTGCAGAAATTCCATCGAGTGACCATCCGCTCCAGGCTATTAAATAACGTCAAATTTCGACGCGAAATGAATCAAAATTAGAGCCTCGCAGGTTCGGCAGATCAGGAGGCGAGTGGGCGTGCAACCCAAGTTCCGTTTGTAAGACACGTAAAACAGGCGAATTCTGGCAAGGATCTCGAGCAAATGACGGCGCGCGAGGCGAACGCGCCCTCTCGTGCAGTTAATGGGGTGTGTGATTATCTGCGCGGTTGAACTTGGCATTAAAATCAAATCATTCGCTAGAGTGTGCCGGGCGTCTCCAAAACTACAGAGCTCCTGTCCTGCACTTCCTCCTGTGTACAAAGGGAACGAAAAAACAAATTCTCTCTCGTTCTCCGTTATTCTTTTGGCGGGGGACTTTAATAGATTTATGCCTCTTCGGCCTTTTTAATTTTAAGCGCGTCTCTAACAAATTGCTGGGGCTGGTTTGTACGGCGTTAATTACTAAAGTATATTTCTTTTTTTTTTGTTGTATTAATATTTTTTTATTATATCAATACTGCGTCTGAAATTTGTACAACGTATTAAGTCCTTTGGAATGAGATCAACTCGTCATATTTAAACATGATTTTGTTACGATTTTCATTCAAAATATATTTAATAAAAAATTTAACGAAATTCTCAACAAACGCGTTCGACCCATCGAGCTTTTTTTTTTTAATAAATCCAGGCCAAATGGACCTTAATCCGAGGAAAACTCGTAACGCTGCAGTATTCAATATATCGGCAATATGAGCGTAACAAAAGACAGGAAAATCGCTTATCGTCCGTGGCCGCATTCGGACGTCGATCGTCCGTCCAATAAAGTTAAACTAAAATCGCCGCGACCACTACTCCAGGCTACAGCCCGGCCGCTCGAAATCAGCGCAGGAGAATCTCCCACTCCTAACTAGGAGAATTTTTTTTCCTACGCCGAAATTCCCAGCTGCGCCGCGCTCGGTGGCTCTCGGCCCTCCTCCGTATATGAGATTCGCCGAGCGAGTGGCTCGGGGATTTTTTTCGGCCGCTTTTCGGCGCTCCGCTATACTCCCCCCCTCTCCCGGCCGGGCCGCTCTCTGTTTTTTCTACTTTCGCACGCTCGCACATGCCTAAGTTAATATTAATGGGGATATTTATAACCGCAAGGGTCAGCGCTGGTCATGGCCCTGCGACTCTCTCTGTGCACGTATAATATAGCGGGAGAGAGAGAGAGAGAGAGAGAGAGCGGGGCGGCCGCATGATCCGTGGAACTGCGAAAAAGCCGCTGATAAAAGAAGAATCTGAAAATGCCGTGATTTATGACCGCCTTTTGGCGGCAGCAGCAGCGCCAGCCTCGATCTACTTGAAACGCCTGAATAACTTATATGGGCCCTGCGGAATTTTCCCTTCTTTTCTCCTCCTCCTACGGAGTCATCGTAGATTCTCGGCCGAGAGCGCGGGAAACATTCTACTTTCCAATTTTCTACGCATTTAAATAAGCGCGCGTGCCTCGCGCAGCGCTCGATATAATGTTGATTTATTAGCTGCCGCGCGGCTCTCGGACTCGGGAGCCTCGATCGCTTCCTGATAAAACATTTAAATTCCTTTTCACCGGCGGCCGCCGAATCCTGCGGGGACAACAATAATTTATCAGCCGAAACCTCATTTGTTCACCTTCACGAAATTATATCAATATTTATCTTTTTGAGGAGCTTCCCGAAAACGTGCAACATCGTACCGCTGCGTTAAACGATAGGCTGAAAATGTAAAATTAGCAGGACGAAAGATGAGTTATCGCCCGACTTTTCGCTTTCGATCGAGCCGAAGAATCCCCTACGTTTTCCCCCTTCGCGACTCGTCTCTAAATTCTCGGCATTCCTATTTCAATATGTATCCCCGAACAGGAGCTGCGTCTCTCGTCTGCAATTCGCTGATGAAGAGACTGCGTGAGAGCTAGCTAGAAAAAAAAAAGGTCGATGATGAATCGAAAAAGGATAAACGCGAAAACAGAAGCCAGCAGCAGCAGCAGCAGGCAGAGAGAAAGAGAGAAAAAGAGAGGCGCCAGAACGCGTCAGACCGAGGCAGCAGAATCTACTTTATTACGTCCGCGCGCGCCTAATGCGCGCATTCATTCAAGAGAATCCTGTATACGAAATACGACGACGAGTCTCTCTCGGCTTTTTGCCCGGGCACGAATGCTCGGCTCTATATCCCTCTTTCTCTCTCTCTCTCTCTCTCTCTCCGCGGCTTTTTCACCAAATCAGTATCGTAACTTAGACATTTGTCGATGCGAAAATCCAACTTGTTTTTTATACGCCCGACGACGACTGACTGCCCGCCTGCCGCGACTTTCGTTCCTTCATTGGGAATCAATTAGTGCCTGCCTTCCCCGCGACGCTCGTTTCTCGACGATCTACTCCCTTCCTTTATTTTTCGCGGCCCTAATTAAGCGGTCGAATGCTAATTCGTCGTTTCTTTTTCTTAATTAATCAAACAAAATAGTCCGGACCGATCGGCGAGTAATAAATATTTAAGCGCTTCGTTAATCTATCGTCGCGTTCGGGCGAGGCAAAAAAAGGTTTCCTTCGAAATTTCGAAAACAAAGATCGTCACGATCTCGATCGGGAAAGTGCTAGTTCGAAACTGCTCTCATAAGTAATACGACCGACGCGCGATTTAAGCGCGCAACCTCGAGTATCGAGAGAATTCGAAAAAAAAAAAAATCGCGCAGTCCGCGGCCTGATTTGTAGTGTCAAACAGCACGTTAAACGACTGGCCCGAAGCATAATCATACCGCTCAGGCAGCTGCAGCAATCCAAGAACAAGCGGCGCCCAACGCTGCTATTAACTTCGGCCGCGCTCCGCTCGAAGTGCACTGCCTCCCCCCCCCCCCTCCGCCCGAGTGCGTTTTCGCCGCGTTAGATATTTTTTTCTCTTTTTTTTTTTTTCAAGCCCCGCAGAAACGCGAAAGTTATATTCTTCGAAAAAGTCTCGCGGCAAAGCGGCCACGACGCGGGAGCTGCCGTCCAGTCTTAGAAACAAACGAGGGAGGACAATTTCAATCCGCAAAGGACGTCGAAAACAATATAACGGCTAATCGTCTCTCTCCCCGGGCCTGCGGAGGCATTTGTTTTGGACTCGGTTCCTGCCTACACTTTCGAAAAGTAGGGTTGTCGTCGGTTGCCGGAAAGAGCGTTATATCTGGCCCGACGATCCCGGGGCTGAAAAGAGGGAGAGAGAAAAGAGAGAGAGAGAGAGAGTCGAACGGGGGGTGACAACTCGGCGGCGGCGAGCAGCGACTAGATAGATATCCCTATCCGAAGGAAGAAGATTTGTCCCCTAATGTAGTCGCTAAGACTAGCAATAGAGGCAGACGAAGGATTTCGCGCGGCGGCGGCGGCGGCGGCGAGAGAGAAACGCACGCGCGCTCTCTCGGTGAGTAATGCTCACGACAAACGCAGCCCTTGTCTGCGCGCCGGGGCATCGGGCGGCAGCGGCCGAGTGCCGGAGGATCTCCCCGAGCGCGCGCGCGCGGATGGGGTGCTAAGCGACACGCTAAGACGCTCCCCCGTCCTTCTTTTTCATCCTCCGCAGGCGCAAGCGACTAAATCGTCCCTGATCTTCTGCAAGGAACTCCCCCCCCCCTCCCTCCGCTGTTCGTGCTCCCCGCGAGAGAGCCTCCTTCTTTTCCACCGGTTTAGTCAGCGAGTACTAACGACTGGAACGATCAGCATCTTCCTGTGTCGCTAACCTTTGCGAAGGACCTACAAGCGGATACACTTCGAGCCAAACTTCCCGAGGCGGATTCTCGTTTCGGGGTTGTTTTTTTTTTCTTTTTTTTTTTTTGTCGAAAATCTGTCGAATTATTGAGAGTAGTAAAATCTGACGATTCTCTCAGTGGAGTTTAGTACGTAGAATTTCCATTTTTAAAGCACTCACTCTTCATTGATACTTGTTCAATTGAATTCTGTAAAAATTCTGATACGATGCTGGGCAGTATTATTTGCTTTGCAAAGAGAAGCTCGAGTAGGTAAATAAATTCTCAATCATTGTATCAAAAGGACTGCTACTATGTACAGTCATTAATAAATAAAAATACTTAAGGTTCAATATAATGTTCAGTAATAGGTTAGTTTGCACATAAGAATCGTTAGTAGAATGCGTACGATGATTACGTACACAAAACCAACCTACGCCGATCAATGCATTACAATATTTTCGTATATTGACCCCAGCGTCAAAGCCCGTTCGACAAAAGCGAAAAAAAATAACCCAACACCTGAAGAGGAAGCGGCTTCGCGCGCGCATTCGAATCCTCCTCCTCGGTTAAAAATCTTCGAGCCCCGCCGAGATCCGAAGATACATCGAGGCGTTATATGCAGAGCGCCGCTCAAGCTTCCTCAATCCTCATCTTTATCTCGGGAGCAAATCGAGCAACGAAAATAGAAAGGCCGAGGAGAGCGCCTCCGTTGAAAAAAAAAAAAAAAAAAAAAAAAAAAACAGGCAAAAAGAAAGAAGCGAGCGAGAGAGAGGGAGCACGAACATGAAGGACGGCTTTGTAGCCGGGCAGGGCGGAAGCATGCTTCGACTCTGACACCGAGACCGTTGCCGCTCTCCGAGGAATGGTGGTGGCTGCGAGGCAGCTCGCCGCCGACAACGCGCTGTCACGCACCATCTTCGATAAAGCCCACTGACCCTGACGAGCGCCGAGGCTTCGAGTGTAGAGCAGTGCGTCATTGTCGCACATCCGACAACCGCGAGGCGAGGAGGCGAAAACGGCGCGGTGGATTTCGAAGGCGAACTTCGCGTTTGTTTTCGTTGGAGAATCGAATTATTTCATATTGACTCTGGGGAACGAAGAGTATTTTTTTTTTAGGTTTTAGCCGAATACTCTTGGAATACCGAGCGTTTGGTGGTAATAAGTTTGAAAATTAGTAAAGTACTCCTTGTCGCCGACGTTCTTTTTGTTCTTCTCTGCGTAGAGATGATGAAAGACAATGCTGCATCCCTCATTTGCTTAAGAGCTTTTTCTTAACCGCGCCCTCTCGGTGAAGTTATTCGATACATTAGACGAGAATAAAAGAATACCAAATGCTGAAAGAATTATTAACTCCTCGTTGAGAATGCCAATTACCGGGCTAGGCTCGTTTTGGAATTTTTTGAAAATTTTACATTTCGAGGAAGGCTTTCGTTGAAGATTTTAACAGTGTTTCATTTAAATGTGTCATAATACATTCGGAGAGAAAAGTTGAGGAAAAATTACTATGCTTTTAGTAAAGCGGCGACTGACTTGCTGTAAACCAAAAAATTACTAGACTTTTTAGTGAAATTTGCCAAACTTTTTATCATTATCGTGCCTGCAGGCATTACTCAGACATTAAAAATTCATTTTACAGCATTATAATAGGAAAGTATAAATTTAATAAGCTTCGACTAACTCGACAGTATTCACATTGAATTCTAATAATATTATATTTAGCTTCCAAGCACAGGTCCAATAAATCTTCTCGTCGAAAGTTAGTCGTATCCTCGAGACGAGAGGGCAAAAAGCGGAATCCAAACGATTATTACACCAATTATGCAATAATAATTAAGAAATATAGAGCAATTCTTGGCGAGCAGCGATATATCAAGGATCAGTAAAGTTTCCCTCCTCTTTTAGCCGCGTGACGGGACGTCCTGCTCGGAATGGCAAAACACTGTATGAATGTAGCCGGGGTAACTCGAGAGACAAGCCCCGGCAATAATTTTCTCCTTCGAATTAGCGCCATAAGTTTTGCGCCGCCGACAGTCCTCGGGACAATATTAATCTACTTTGAATTTATATCCCATCGCGCGCGCGCGAGAGAGAGCTCACTTTTCTCTCCCTGGCGTTCTCTCTTTCTCCATCATTTGATTTACTTCGCATCAAGCTTTCCTTCTGCGATCTGACTGTGTCTTTATATTTGCGAGTGAAATACTGCGGCGGGAACGGAGACCGCCGGTTCCTTTAACACTTCTTTCTGTGATCCAGCAATTTTCTGCGAGGGACCGCATAAAACGACCAGCGAGCGTCGTCGAACAATTATCCATTATTCGCGAGCGAAAGGAGCTAGATTAGTAAACGACGCGTATAGGTACCTAATAGCGCCTCGTAAAATTTAATTAGATCAGTCGCCTCTCCCGCGCCGAAGATGCACCGGCATATCGGCCCGGAGAAATTGTCGGACGAGACTTTATTAAGCTTTGCGGCTGCGAGTATTAAGACGCGGTCTAAAGGGTTGGAAATTCATCTAGCGCGGCGGCTGCGGCGTCTCTTTCTCCCGGCGCTTCTCCGAGGCGCATTTCTCGGGGCCGCGCTCTCGCTTACCGAGAGCGAGAATAAATAACGCCGAGGACGTTGCTCGAATAACTAGCGAGAGGCGCGCGCGCGCACACACACCTAATGTATGGCGCGGGTACGCCAGGCGGGTAGAGGCATATCCTTCCCCTCCCCTGCATCGACTTACAACGACACGGTACAGTTTTCGCTAATTCATTTCTGTCGACTCTCGGTTGCTTCTTGTAAATCTAGGCGACTTGTTCTTCCTTCGCTCGTTTTTTTTGTTTTTTCGTGCCAAAGTTTTTTTTTAATAGAAAAGTGACTTTTTTTAAGCGAAGATTCGGCTAAATTGATTGATTTTACGGTGTATCAGCTCGTGCCGTTGTCTTTGCCAAAAAATTTTTTTCCACCGATCGGAAGAATTATAACGACTTGAAAGCAATCGATCGCCAAACACTCAAGAACGGCTTAATACGTTAAAGAGGAAAAATGAACGAAGCGCTCGGCGTCGCGCGTTTGTTTATCACGAGCGTGGCAGCCTCTCGGCAAACGGCGAAACTAAAAAGCGGAATTTTCAATCGCGACAGGCGCAGCGCTCGGCGCTGAAAAACAAGCCAAACCTGAAAAATCCCCGCCTAAAAAAGGGCTCGGCGCGCGCGGCGGCGGCGGCGGCGGCTAGTAAACCAGTAAGGGCTTCCCTTCGTCCATCCTTAGGATGTATTTTTTGCGAGAAAAGTCCTTGAACCGCAGGCCGCCGCCACGGCTCTCGCATGTCGAATGAAGCAGCGGAGTAAGAAGGATTCGAAACTCCAACTGGGGCAATGAGCCGGGCGTATTATCGCTCGCGCGGTCCTTACTTAAGCAGGGGCCTCTCTCGGTCGAGGTATATATATATATAGCGAGCGCAAGCAGCACACTTCGCTAGTGAGTTTATCTTCGGTGAAGCGCGCAAAGATGAGAGGAAATCGGCGCAGGCAGGGCAGCTTCAACTTTTGAAATACCGGGCAATATACTCGGCTTCGTTACGAGGCTCTCTCTCTCTCTCTCTCTCTCTCGCGGTCTCTCTTCCCCCCCCACCCCCCTCCCCCTCCCTCGCTTACTCTCTCCCCCCGGGCCCGAGAGACGTTGTATGGCTCGTAATTACAGGCTCGAACTCGCAACGGCGCAGCTTCGGGCATTACGTTCTCGCGGACTGGCACTTATTGTCCACGCGAACGTAAACAAGCGACGTGCAGCCCGAATACCGAGGGCTACGCGTCCATCGGCGTTTCTATTTTCTGCCAGGATTTTCTCTCCCGTAAATCGGGGGACATCCTGCCGGAAACTGGCGACTGTCGACAGAAATCGGCGCCGGTAATTGATTTCGATTTTCGGGGAAAAGGGTCGATGAAGGCCCGGTCGTCTTTCCTTTTACGGTTGTCTTTTGGAAAAAAAAAAAAAATGATTAAAATGATATTTTCGTAACAATTCCCGGAGATAAGAGGCGGGAGGTACACTTCGATATTGATACCGATCGAAGTCGATCAAGGCAAATTGCCGTTATTTTCAATATTCAATAAAGAGACTCCTCCGAAGGTGAATAATGTTTGATGAAGAATTAATGAGAACACGCTTTGAACTTCAGAGAGTAAATGGCTTCCGAGTAAAATTATGGTCCGACGAGAAAAAGTTTCAATAAAAATAAACTAGGTGTACCGACGATTACCCGCGGCTCTCCGTCCAGATTCCAGTGATCGTTAAAAAAAAAAGAAGAGTCGAGGCTCTCGCCGGTGGAAATATTCAGTGAAGCATTAGTTTCGTTTCAAAGTAATCTGTCAGAAAAAGGGAGGAAGGAATATTTATCATTTGCGCCGGCGCGAAAAATGCAAACAGAAAATGCGTCTGCCCCCTCTAAGGATTTTAGCGGCTTCGTTAATAAAAGGGGGCGCGCGAAGAAAATTGTTTGCAGCTTAATTCACCGACGGTCGAATGCTTTCCACGACCGCGGCCAAGTGGAACGGAAGCAATAGCCTTTTCGCGGCGCGCGGGCTTAATGTGTATGCGCTCCGGCGTTCGACAAGCCGCTGCCGCCGCCGCCGCCGCCGCCGCCGCCTCGCTAAATGGGCAAGAGAGAGAGAGGCGAAAGAAAGATCAGAGCGACGCGCGGGAAAATCGCTTCTTGCCTCCTCCCCTCGCGAGCAAAAATCTCTTTCTCTCTCGCTCTCTTTCTTTATTCTCCTCGGCTCTCCGGCTCTGAAAATTATTAGTCCAAGAATGTCTTAATTCTCGCGCACGCACCAATACTCTCTCGCGACGCTCGGCGCCTTCCTGCTCATTTTCTCTCTCTCTCTCTCCACTCGCTCTCGGTAATTTTGTCTTCTTAAAGCTCGTTCGCGTTCGCCGCTGGACGAAACGAGCGCGCGTGCGCCACTGCTGCTGCCCTGACTGCCTGCCTGCCTGCCTGCCTCTTCGCGAAACTGCCCGAGTGAAAAGAGAGCGAAAGAGGAGAGCCGGAGAAATGCCAATAGGCGCGTAACGGTCTCGCTTTATGTATGCGTTACGAAAGAGAGGAAAAAAGCCAAAGAGCGAACAAAGGACGAAGAAAAAAAGCAGAAGCCTCTCTCGCAGAGAGAGAGAGAGAGAGAGAGGAGCGCATGGCTCTCGGAGTGAATTAAAGAGAGAACTTATTTAGGCTGATTGAGATGTTAGCCGCCCGGTACTCGGGCCGAACGTAATTACACGTGAGCCCCGAGAGCGATTTATATATTGTTTCCGATCCCGAGCAGTGACTCGACTCAATTGCAACTCAGCCGCGAGTCTCTCCGGAATTCCTGCGCGCTATTTTTTCCCGCGGATTATAAAAGCGGCCGCGCGCGAACCTTTTGGCCTATCGTGGAAATCGGATATACTTTTGCCAGAACCGATTTTACTGTCATTATCCGGCTGGATATTACTTTAATTACTTGCTAATTTAATCGTAAAGCAAGTGTACAGTATAAGGTCTTAGACTCGCGCGCGTTGATCGAGCAGATGTATTTAATACCGAGTAAAGGATGTAAATGAGAAGACATATGCTGCCCTCCTCGAGTCATCTCCGATGTGTAGCACTTGCTATATTTAGACGTGTGGGAAAAAAGAACTTCTCAGCCTAATGATGTAATTACAGTGGGTTTATTTCTGGGCTAAAAATAAAGATTCTTGCAAAGATTGATATTATTTTTTTCTTTTTTTTTTTTGTTAACTCTTGAAAATCCACTTTATTTGGCAAAAAGCTGAAATATGAAGCGAGGCAATTGATTACATTTTTAAAATATTCATGGTAAATTGAAAAACGTTACAATATTCGGAATAATCAATTTCTTAAAAACAAGCGATGTTTTGAATTTACAAAAAAAACGAATTCAATTATTTTCAACAGCTTAATTTCGAGGAAAAGGTTATCGTTACACTTTGCCTCGGGCCGTCATTTTTTTCGAACCTGTTAAAAGCTAAAAGGCAAAAATCTCTGCAGTCGGAATTGTATAAACACACATGATCGGATCCGAGAAAATGCGTGGGAAGCAATTCTTAAAAGCTTCAACAGCTGCTCGCGCATGCTCGCTCTTACAAGTGCACGCACTGTCAACCCTATCTTTAAAACGGGCACAAAAAAAAAAAAAAAAAAAGAAGCGGCTCCCAAAAAAAAAAACGCCTCCCGACTCTTTTTGCGCCTCTCGCTTTTTCTGAACGGAAAAAGTTAAGTGTCAGGTCGAACTGTAAGATAGCGGATGATATTTTAATGGGGTAATACGTCGAAAAACTATGTCTATTTATTATTATTCTTGGTGTGCAAAATTTTTTGACAGGTTTATCAAATAAGTTAAATTTGTAGTTTCGTAAGATTAATATACCGATTAACAATATAAATTACTTCTTATGTTAATAATGTATTTTTTCCATTTTCAGATTGATATGCCAATTGAAAACAGCGATAGCGAGTTCGACGTTGTCAATCAAGATTACGTATCGCCAGAAAAAGGTTTCAAAGGTGAGCAAAAACAATCTTACAACAATACGACAATTCTTTAAACCTTAAAGAGCTTTTAAATAGGTGATGAGATAAATTAAAATATTTAATAATTAATTATTTGAGAAATGTTTTGCGAAATATTCATTACAGTGAAAAGAGCGACGGTATCAGGCAAAGTACAGCGATTGTCGGTGCAAATTAGTCTCAATATTTCGCGCTTACACAATTTCCGAGTCGAAGAGTCGGAGGGGCTTCCAATACAATCCTTTTTCCCCTGCCCGCCCCGAGGAATCAAAGGCGCTGTTCTGGAAACTAATCCACTTAAGTGCCGAGTCTACGAATTTCTCGGTTTTGTTCGCGAACAAAAATCTGACAAATATGCTACTATTTGCCGTGAAATGGATCCGGAATGAGAAACTAGTCTCCGTCCCTCTCGCTCCTTCCCTTTTTCATCGTCACTCTCCTCTCCCGCCTTTCTCTTTCTACTTCAGCGCCTCTCCCCCAGTGCCACTCTGCATTACGCGCGAGATCGAGGAGGGAGCCGAGTTTGTTAAATTGGCCGAATTGAATCTCTCTCTCCAACCTTAAAAATGATAAGTTATTCGAAATCGAAACCTTTTACTCCTTATTGATCCCGTTACTGGTACTTAGGGTTATTGATAACGTTCATTAACGCGCCGGAGATCTTTCCCCTTGTTACGAGTGTTCTTTGTTTGTACGTGTTGTGGGGTAGGGAAGGACTGGATACATCTGTACAATAGAGGAAACGTGTTAATTTAAAGATAAAAATACTCTAAGGGTTTTATTAGGGTATTCAAGTCAAGGCACATACAATTTAAATAGAAATATTCGTTTATTGAAAATATATTTTTAATAAGTTTTTTAAAATTTTTTTTTCGCTTTTCTCTAAATAAAAAAATTATTTTCTAGAGTCATTGATCCCTTATTAAATTAGTTTTACATATTATACGATCAAACCTCTCTTTCGGTCGAAAAAACGAAATAAGATTGTCTGAAATGACAAAAAATCAGATTAAAAATCTGTCAAACTATAGAATTAGACAGAAGATCTAAAAAAAAAAAAAAACTTCTTTGGAACTCATCTTAAAAGAACATGCAGTGCCGAAAGTTCGCTCGACTTAAGACTCTTCTAATTCTTTTCCTGGTCAGTTCGTCGCCTTCGTAACAGATAAGGCACCTCTGACGCACGTAAAAAGTAAGAACAAGAAAAGCAGCCAAGATTTATGAAATTCGGGAAAAGGAGCAGCAACTATTCTTAAAGTCTCGAAAAAGAGCGTTCGATCGCAAAGCGTAAAACAAAAAAAAAAACAAAAATTACAAATCCGAGATTTGAGAGGAGAGCGTGAAAACTTGCATTTTCGCGGTGTGAAAGCGGCTTTCGGGCTCTCTCGCCCCGCGCAAGAATGAAAATTTTCGCCCTTATTACTAAGTCGAAATTCGTGTACAAGGTAGGTAAGAGGCCGTGACCAGCACTACTCCGCAAGCGGCGGTGCGCCGCCAGTCTAGCCACTCGGCGACTTCAACCCTTCTCGCACTTGAACGCAGTTCTTGCTCGTGTCCTTTGGTTATTAATGGTTTCACCTACGGGGTTCATTAGACGCACGCAACTCCGCAACTCCGCGGGTATTCACGAACATGCTCTATCCTCCTCTCGTTACTTTCGCACGTCATGTGCAGCAGCCTTGTACAGCATTACCGGGCGACTTAAAGCTCCTCCTCGAAACGTTACTGCCAATTTTTAGCGATACTGCAGCTTTTTTTCGACGTACTTTTCGGCGCTCTTTCGCGAGGGTAAACATTTTTAGGCTCTAATCTGTAACGGTTTATTATTTCTCGTGAGAATGTTAATTTAAGAAAATAAAGTTTTAAAATTTCAAATGAAACTTTTTAAATTGAAAGTAGGCTACTTAGTTTAAACTCTTCCGGCCGAAAATGATGAAATATCTTAAAAATATGAACTTGTGTGTTTCAGGGACTGAATTGGCTGGATAGTGCTGATCAGCATGAAAAATTTGTAATTACAATCTGTAAATAGTTGAAGTATAATAACAGTATATTTTTATATAAAAAGTCTGTGTCGCTATTGTCGAAGCTGTATGCTTAGAAGAGCGATGGAGAGAGATATGAAGAAAAGACTTCAAGCATATAATTCTCTGTAGATACTCAGAAAATTACTGGAAAAAGGGAAAAAGCGATGGAAAACACCCGAGGAGAATTATGGTTGTTCAGCAAATACATAAAAAACATGTCTTACGTAGAATAAAACCATTTAACTAATTTTTTTACTTACCTTGATAAAGAATTGTAGCTTGTTTTTTCTATTTGTAAAAAGGTATGTGACTGAATGTTAAGGTACACGTATGAATCGATGGAAATGTAAAAAAATCTACACGTATTTAAATTAAGTAAAGGATTTATATACATGGCCAATATCAGATAGAACATCATTATCTAATTAGGACTCTCTAATTTTAATTTAGAATAATGTAAAAACACTTTAAGCATCCTTTATCAATTTTTCACTTAGGTGCATTATACAATCTTATTTTTACTACTTTATAACATTATTATGACTTTATTATATGATTATTTTTATAGCATGTCATGCATCATTTATCATTTTTATAAATATATATAGTATTATTGAATTGTATTAAAGAATATGTTAATGAAAATAATATGGTTTGTTAGTTAGTAACTGTAAAAATACATTTACTTAAAAGAGTAATATTGAAATGAAGCATTAGGTTAAATATTGATGGATTTATAAAAAAAAAAACTTGCAAATGTGTGATAAATCTAAGATTTATCCAAAATCAGCATTTAAATATTGAATCAAATGAACATTGTTACTTTTGTTTCAACATTCTACTAGCAACAACTATAGTAGTACATAATTTATGAGCTTTCATAGTGTATAAGCCATCAGTGTCTCGTAATACAAAATAAAAAAATGTTGATTTTAGTTGCAGCCTCTTATTATTATAAATTTTACAATATTTTGCATCATAGTTAATTGTAAATTATAATAGTTGCAGTGATAAGCAATAATAGAAGAAAGTACAATAATTGATCTTGTACGATAAGGATGCAAGATTAACCTTTAGACTGAAGCAATGTGATTACTTGGACTTTATTGAGGCTCAAATAGTCACATTGCAGCAGTCTAAATGTTAAAGATGATTAAAACGTTGTGTAAAAGAAAAATGAACATTTTTCATGGAAAATTGTTTTAATCTTATTCTTATTTTCAGCGCATAATGTAATTGTGTAAAAAAAATTATTTTCTTTAAAAAAAAGTGATCAAATTTTTGCCGATTAAGAAAATCTGATTCTTAGAATGTTTTTATCTCCAAAAACCACTTTATTTTAGAGGTTTGCTTCTGTATATTTGAGGATTCAAATTTTTCAAATCATTTGTTGTATCATGTTTTTATAAAACAGTTGTTCTTTAAATCTTAATTCTCTATAATGTACTTTTGAAATTAAAAAAATTGATTGTTAAATTAGTGTTTCTTCAATTTAAAAAAATCTTCCCGCAATCTTCCAACAAACTGACGATACTTTTCGTAAAAATGGTTTAAAATCGAACACTTTTAAGTTTCACAACCTCCTTTTACTTTTGTGTTAAACGTTAGAAATCCTTAATTATTTATCCAGATTTGAAACTCTTGTCTAATTTTTTTTGTTTCACGTCTCCCTCAATTCAGCAATCTCGGGCCGTCGCCTATAATTGCCCGCTCTGTATTTACCATCAGCGCTCGCAAGAGCGAGCATCGCCGACACCGGCAAGAAAGTGTCGCTACCGTTCGTTCGTCTCAAAGATAAACATCCGACTAAAACAAGAAGCAAAAAGTTGGAAAAAAGTCGGCCGCCGCGGCAGGAAAAAGCTGGATCTAAGAAAAATTGATCGCCGCGGGGCAAAAAGCCGCGGCGAAGAATGTAAAGCACGCCGTCGCTGCTCGGGCGGCGCGTCAGCGAAAGAATTTGCGCGACCGACGTCGTCCTCTCGTGACGTTCGCTTTCGGGCTTGGAAGCTTCCGTCGCGCCGAGCGAGCCGGGAGAGAAGCGGGGCACGTTAATTAGTCTGCGAGAGAGGGCATCTCTCGCTCGCCGTGTGCACGAGCTGCCTACGTAGACGCGCGCGCGCAAGAGAGAAAGAGAACTCTTGGTGGTGGTCCACCGAACGCACGAGTCATCATTGGCTCATTTACTTCGTAAAACAATTTCGCAGCCGATTCGATGCATTTAACTGTATTAAACTTGCCGGCGCGTAATTAAACTTGACCTAAGCCAAGCTCCGTAGGGTGTACTTGCCTTTTATTTTAGTTTAACCGCATTTTTCGAAAACGAGGACTCGACGGAGGCGGGGAGAGATTTTTTTTTAAAGGGAAATTCGCTTAGTCACGAGAGCCGGAGTTCTGGTCTTCATTAATTATAACACCTGCGCGGATTTTGCTAGAAAATTACGGTAGCCTTTTTATTCGTAAATACTGATTTTGCTCCTCTTCTTTTATTGAGCTTGGGTTTTATTCGAACGCTTTACTAATTATTAGCGCAGAAAGTCGCCGGTCTTGTCAAACAAAGCGCGCGTCATTTTTACGGTAGAGCTTATGACACTTAGCAGAGGCTTGGATTTGGATCCCACAAAGCCGTCGGATTACAAATCTTCTCCCGTCTGAGTTACCGCAGACCCCCTCCGTGTATATAGTATCTGTTCAATTTATAAACAGTAATTTATTTTTTTTTCCGATTCCTTCACTGTTTCAAAATAATTGTATTAATCGCACTTTTTCGAATTATAATTTAGCTGTTGGTAAGAAAGTACTAATTAAATTAAGAGCATACATTAGCCTTTAAAATTTAATAATTGTTGTATAGTTTTTAGTTTGTTTATCATTATAATTTCGAAAAAACAATAAGATTATTTCATCAGTTTATGGTTAACTTCTATACCAAACTGTTTAATCAAAACCTAATCTAATTATTCGTAATCTATGCCTATTCAATTTCTGGAAAGTAGCAATACACGTCGACTACGCAAAAGGGCAAGGCGGAAATCTCGCGAAGGTATACACGCTATTAGACGAGCTTAAAGCAAAATTGCGGTATTTTTTTCACCAGTCGGCCAGGAGTCCGGGACGTTTTTCTTTTTCGCGCTCCCTCCCGGCTCCTTGATCTTTATAAATAGGACGAGCATCAAGGTTTTTCCCCAATTTGTCGCTCAGCCCGCATCAGGCTGCTAATCCTGATGAAACACTACAGTCTTCCTCTGATATTCACCCAAACACCTGACCATCGTTAACCTGCGCCCGGAAAGTGCTAAATCACCGGCAATTATAACGAGCCGCTGGGAGTTTGTGAAATTACGATTTCAGCGCCTGATTGGAATATCTTGTGTCGTGAAATATATCGTCGATGCTACGATGCTTAATTTAAAAATTAAGTACTGCGAAGGAGAGCGTCTAAATGTAAAGAAAACGTACTTATTAAATGAAGAAATAAAATCCATTAACATGATTGTACAAAATGGACATAAGAACCCTTTTCTACAGTACTTGAAAAGAAAAAAGACCAAGATATTAATCAAACTCGAAAGTACAACCAAACGTAGAAAAATTAACATTTGTAAAATTATCGCGATTCCCTTGTGATATAATAAACAGGGCTGCAATAATTAAAGTTCGCAATGTTAATGCGTGCGCGTATACGCGGAAAGTAACAGGCTCAGGTGTCTGTCTGCGCAAGAAAACCCGTGTAGGCGCGCGCGTCGTCATGAATCGGTTCGCAAATTAAAACGGAGCGCGGAGGAAACCTCTGGAAAAATCACCTTTACGGATCAAGGGAACTCGAATGCGGCGCATTATAACAGACCTCCGCCTCCATTATACGCATGCATTCATTGAAAATAATTAACGAGAGAATGATTAACGTGCGGCAAAAAAAAAAAAAAAAAGGAAAAACAACGACCACCGAGAATATTATTAAATTAATGAACGCCCCGGCACGCTTTGCGCTCGGCTGTAATACTTTGCAATCTAAGCGTTTATCGCTCGCGCCGTATACGCGCTTGAAATTTTAAGCGGCCGATATACGTCTAATGGAAATTATACTCGCGCTGCGAGCCAGTTTACGCATTCGAAGCCAGGAGGAGGGCTCTCCTCGCCTCTTCCTCGTCGACATCGGTATATATATATATATATATATACGAGCGCGTTAATTCGCAGAACGCCGTTTCCAATTCGCGTCCCGCGCGTTTTTTGTAATTAATCTCGAGCGACTCTCGCGGAGGAGGCAGAGCATAGAAACGTCGAGGAAGAAGCGGCGGCGGCGGCGGCGGCAGCAGCCGGAGGAGGACAAAGAATATAAGCAAGAGGACGAAAAGGAGCCTGCGGAGGAGAGAGGAAGAGGGAAGAGATGAGGTTCCAGAGACCAGTCGGCCGCTGCTGCTGCTGCTGCTGCTGCTGTATATCTGCTTTTTGCAAGCGTCAGATGACAGTCGCTTATTTACCGGGCGCGTTCGACCATCTTGCTCGGCGATCTGATTTAAGAAAGGCTCGCGCGCGACGATCGTCGAGGGCAAAAGAAGAAAAACAAAAAAGAAAAAAAAAAGAGGGAACGACGACGGCGCAGCTCGAGGAAAAGACACCCGCTCGAATTAATCGATCGGTTATCAATGTCCGCCGCGGAGCCTGATCAGATTATTATTGTTCTCTCTCTCTCTCTCTCTCCCGCCGAGATGATTATGTTGCGCAGCCCATCGCGGCGATGATCTATCGCGCGGGGCCCTTTTCGATTCTCCTCGATTTTTGCCTCTTCCGTCGCGGCGCGCGGCAATCAGCGCGCGGCTACTGGCCTCTCTCTCTCTCTCTCTCTCTCCCTCATTCTCGAGGATCATCGTGGTGCGCTGCTACCGGGCAACGATCACGCTGACTCGCTCGAATCGAGTTTCAATTTCGATTATTATCGGAAGCCAAACACGCGGCGCGGAGCTTATTCAGGGCTGCGCCCTTTGATAAAAGGGAGAGCGAAAACGACAAGAAACTTCCTCGGGTAATTATATGCGAGCTTCGTTTGCGAGCGGAGTGAGTAATTGAGCGAAATACTTTCAGGCGCGGAGGAGGACGCGCAAGAGTGTACTATTTTTTTACGTCGTTTTCTTTGAAATTACGATCGATCGTTTGCGATGAAGCCAGTGCAATAAATGTTTTCTGTAATGAAGCAATTCTCACTACCAGACTTCGTGGATTTTTTCTATACTAATACACAAAGAAATCAATGACTTTTGTTACAGTCTTTATTATCACTAATCACCAGATGTTTTGCCGCTCGTCAAAAAAAAAGCCCAAATAACACGTCTTTCGCCTGCATCCGCGACGCGACCCGTCAGTGGGACAGGGAGGCTGCCGTTCGAAGATTAAAAAGGAAGGCAGGGGACGTGTGTGTATAGATTCGCAGAAGTCTCAGTGGGCAGCTCAGTGTGCTCGGGAGTAATCGCGGAGGCAGTTTTGACGGGCCATTATAAGAGCATTAGCACGTCGGCCGATGGCACGTCGCTTGAAAAATAGTCCCCGTGTGTCTGAAATTCATGCCGCCTCGTATCTTTGCCCTTCCTTTTTCTCTCTCTCTCTGCTCCTGGCGCGCTTTTGCCTCCTTATGTATACACACCCGGCGCTCTCCGCGGCAGAGGTTTCCGGGAAAAAGCCGTCGCCGAGGTATAATAATGCGTCCCCGTAACTCATCGGGGCACTATTTTTCCCTGTTTTGCACTTTCACCGGCACCGTCGTTGCCTAATTATGCGCGAGCCGAGAGGGAGAGAGAGAGAGAAGGGGTTCTAACGCGAGAAGCGTGGCGGCTCTGCATGCAAGGGGGCGGCGTTCCTGCAGCTCGAAAATTCGCTTTCTTCCCTTTGCTCCGGGCCCCGAGAATGATTAGGCTAAATTGATGGAGACGTGTGAAGTTTAGGGTTACAGCTTTCACTCTGACGCGGTACGGCGAAATCAAAAGTATGCGAGTTGCGAAAAGGGTTTTTGCGATCAAGTATGGAATTTTTATATTCAATTTGTTAATAGTTGTTATCCATTCTTTGTTAATTGTAGATGTAGTTTTGACGAATTTTAAAAAATTTTGGTAATTGGAGTAGTCTGTGAAAATTAGTTATAAACTTTAGTTTTTTTATATTAGAAATTCACGACCTGTTTTAATAAAGGCACTATCCTTATCGCAATATATAAGAAAAACTGATGTTTCCAGTAGTACATAATTTCGATCTTTTATACATACATTTTGTTACAAGAGCTTTCTCATCAAATAGTTAAAAAAGAAACATTTAATTTACACTGCACTTTTTACCACGAATTTTCAAACCCGACTTTTTCAGTGACTCGCTTTAAAATGTTACAAAAGCTGTAGCTTATTAAAAAAAATATTAATATATGAAAATATAAATTTATGCAAGTTCCTCTTCGACCAAAGCAAGAAATAAATTCAAATCTTTTTCGAACTAAATAAAAATACAACGCCCATGCGGAAAAGCTGTTTTTCAAATATTTACAAAGCGCTAATTGCAGAAGTACATACATCCAGCGAATGTTTTCGGTCGAGAATTACAAAAGAGGAAGCTCCGCCGCGAGTTAAGAGCTAAGTTTCGCTGAACACACGCCGAGCAAAAGGAAAGAAAGTCCAAAAAAAGAAGCAGCGAATAGACGCGCGGGACAAAAGAGAGCAATGAAAAAAAAAAAAAAAAGCAGGGGGCAGCTCCTCCTGCGGCAAGAAAGGCGAGCTTCGTCTCGAAGTTCGACGAAGTCAATCGCGCGGGATATCGAGCGCATCCCACGGGATAGGCTATGAGGCCCAGGGGCCTTTTAATTACTGAACGAATCGATCAGCGCGCGAGAGAGAGAGAGAGAGAAAGAGCAGCTCCGCCGTCAATGCCAAGTCGTCGCCAAGCGCATCCAGCAGTTCGATCACGTGTCAAGCTTTTTGCTCGAGGATCTCGCTCTCCCCGCCTCTCTTCTTCCTTGTCATTCGGGGGCTGTCAATTAGACGCCGAGAAATTGCTGCTGTTGTATTTTCGAGTAATCTAGGAGAGGACTGCCACGCGGCTGCGACGTCGCATTATCATAATGGGAGAGAGGCCACTTTCGATTATGGAATTCGGTTTTAGCGCTTTTTCCATTGGATGAGCTAAGAAGAATCGAGCATTGGTTCTTTTTTTGTCAATAAAAAAGGTATATTGGGCAATTTTCTGCAACGACGACATGTTTGTAAATTGGATTCTGGGCATTTGTTGATGTTCCATTTTTTTGCGGATATCGAGGATTTATTATTTTTATAAAAGAAAGTTTTATTCTCCTCAAGTTCAAACTTTAATTGATTGCAAGTAAATCACACAGATAAATAAAATTTTCAAACGTACTTTTTGCGTTACGAAAAAATGGGTAAAAAAAGTGTGTACTTGATGCTAGCTATAAATTTAGTGTTACTCCGTTAAGAACCAGTAATTAAATGATACTGACGGTTCTGTGAGAAAGGAAGCATTGGAAATTGGAGACAATTGCCTAATTGTATCAGGAGGCGGCAATTGATAATTAGGATGGGTCATGCAGGGTAGCCTAACAATATGTCAATGTCTTTAGAGAAGCAACCTAATATTTCTCAATGTGCCTATATAAGCCAATAGATTAAAAAATTACTTTTTAATCTGTTTTATTAATAGGGCTTAATAGAATATCTTGAACTTGTAAAGAATAGAAATAAATAATCTTTCGCAGAAAAAAAAAATAGAAATAAATTACCTTTTCACTACAAAAATAAGTTTTTATCTGTCTACAGTGCAATTCTTCTTTATACATGAAAGTTTTTTGATGTATGTGATTGTTATATTCTTTAATCATATTTGCAAAAAATAATATACCTCATTTGTGCTATAGGTAAAACATTGGTTCAGAATAATTTAGCTTCAGAATAAGTCGATAGCATTAATTTCATAGTATATTATACTTGCACAACTGAATACCATTTATAGCTTATGGGTTCCTGAATCATACTTACAAAATTCAGTCAACTAATGGATCTTTTCTTACGTTAAATTCAAAAATAAAATCGGCATTTCTAGAATACAGTTTAATTGTTAGCACGTAATTTCGAAAATTTGTTATCGTAAAACGTAAACAGAATGATTGTTAGTCCTACATTGATATAAATTAAATAAAAGTTAAAATTAATTTTAATATAATAATTAAAATTGTCATTATTTTTATGATTATTATTATTAAAATTTCAAGAAAAATTATTTTAAAAATTAAACAATATCAGATAATTTTGAATAAAGTTATGTTTATATGTGTTATTTCCAGTAAACACATTTTTTAGGCACCGATGTGCGTTCAGCAGTCTTCTTCACTAAGGAAAGTCCTGGTGACAGAAATATCAATGAGCAGCCATGAATCTTGTGGAAAATCTTTGTAATATTATTATTGTATTATTGTAAAGGTAGAAAAGTGGTATTGAAAGATTATAGATAATAAAATTGAAGAAACAAATTATTCAAAAACCTACATTATACTAAAAGTACTTATACTAAACGTAAATATATCATTAAAGTAAAATAAATGTATTCTAAAATATATTCATTTCTGGGGTCCATCTATCTATAATGAGATTACACGGCATAATCTTCAAATGATCGAATTCAGACGTGTGGTAATTGCAATTATGACGTTGCTTTATTTACCCCTCTGAAATCTCTTTCTGATGCTGAGAAATTCGGATTCTACTATCAACCTACAGGGCAATCATAGGTTCAAGTGAGTATGAAGATTTATAATAAATAATAAATATTCTTTTTTTCATAAACGACTGTAGTTTGGACAGAAAACATTTTTCTAGACAATTATTCTGTACATATTTTTTTTATTATAATGTTGAACATTGCATTAGGTAATTATTGAGAATATAGAAATTTACAATACACCAAATACAATCTGATTTATTATAGAATTTTTCTGAAAATTTTGAACAATTCTTTAATTTACCATTAACCCTTTGAATTTGTAACTGGACCTTAAAGCTTAAAAAAACGTTTGCGTCTTTACTAATTGTTAAAAAAAAATCCGTTTTAAATTTAACCCTTTAAGACCCAATGTTAAACTGAAAAAAATTAAAATCGAAGGATTGAAACAATCTGCAATTTAAAATAATCTTTATAAATAATTGTGCTGATTATTAGAAATGTATTTATACACTTATATTTGTAAGTATGCACGTATATACATAGATATATATAAATATTGAGGTAAAGCGGAGGAAGATGCCAGCTTGGGGATGACGTCACAATGCAAGATTTTCTTTGCAAGCAAATCACAAGAAGTGCTTGATAGATGGGTTTATTCTGATTTTCTTATTCAGTCGCCTAAATACTTCAGAATTTTAGCATCATTATCAGTTTTGCTTTCGAGTAGCGTCGAAGCTAGTAGCTCTCGATCTAAAATTTGCAACAAATTGAAACATCGTTATTCAAGCTTTCGTCAAGATAATTTAATAAACTTTAATAAAACACCACCATTAAAAGGTAAGAAAATAATCTTGTTTTGATTAAATTCATTTTTTTATTTTACAATCAATTGGGGGAAGATGCCACAAAAAAGGACGGAGTAAGATATCACCGACTATATTTATTATTTTTTTCTTAAAAAACATTACACGTATTTATTGAGAGAGAAAATGATTTATTGTAATTATATTTTCTCAAGTTTAATATAAGTTAAATCTCGTTTGTAAGTATGTGGCATCTTCCTCGCCAGTACGGGAAAGATGCCACTTTCACATCACAAATTTCAATTATTATTAATTATCAATTAATGGAATTTTTTTCGAAGAATTGTTATGTATTCTGAAAGGGTTAAAGACATTTTATCCTTGGATTTGTTGTACATCTTCTTCCATACCACTACCGCACTATTTACAAGCAAACCTTGTACAGTTCGCGAACTCCTTCCACCCTTTATCCAAAATAAAAGAAATACCCGCCCAAAATTTAGTAATTTTCTCAACCTGTCCCATCTTGGCACAGTCACAAACGCCAGCCGAAAGAAACTCAAGGTCTTGGCTCTGGCCGCAGCGTCATACTGCTTAGGCCAGTAACGGTGCCCGATGCGCGCACAGCATCCATCCTCCGACTCCGAGTTGCGGTCGTCGCGCTTTTTATCAGCCGTGTAATAGAGAGAATTGTCGCTCTCGGCGCACGATCCGCTTCCTCCTCGGACATCATCCGGTTACCTTAGTTTTTCTCGCCTGCGCCGGGAGGCGCACGCAATAGTCGGGCCAGTCACGCTCGTCCAGGGCCCCATTTCGCGGACGCGGAAATCCAATTCTCAGCCCCGGGATCGCCGCCGCCGCCGACGATCTTTTATTCTCCGCGCTCCCGGCTTATGCGTAAGCAGGAGGAGGAGGAGGAGGCGCGTAATTAGTTTTCGATTCGACGCGATCGAGCATCTATCCTCTCTTGACGCGGCCGTTTCTGATATCGAGCAATCCGCAGTCGTACGTTTGTTCGACCGGAACGACTCTCGGCGCAGAAAAAGCTCTCCGACTTCCTCCGCGAATTTTACGGTGCACTCCAGGTTGGACTTTCTTTGGCCAATTTTATTACGACATTCCTCCTTTTTACGCGAATCCGATCGACTTTTTTTCGTCGCCCCCATAGTATGTCAAGGTATTTTATTTAGTACAGTTATCGCGAACATCCGATAGACAAGAGTATATATATAACTCGGGGCAAAAACGCTCGGCGAACCATCATTTCGAAGATGAAATTTCAGACGTTCACTGGATTACGATGATTTTACCCGATGTAATTATCAAGATAACTTTTGCAAATATTGCTTGGCTGTTAATAAACGTTATAATCTTTCTTATACAAAGCGCAACATTCCCGCTTCTCTTTACGGACGAAAGCTTTGCAGATTCATTTCTCCTCAGGTAATTGGTGCAGTACAACAAACTCCGCGCGCTTTTCGAGCGAGGAGGCAGCCTCCAGTTGGCGAGAGATTAAACAATTGGATAAAACGTAGAAATTCCTTTTGCCGAGTCAGCGAAGAGGTATGTATAATAAAGGGGTGAAGGGGCGGGGTAATTAGAACGGCAGCTGCAAAGGAGGACTATATCTCCGCTCGTAGCCGGGCACGAAAGAGTTACACTCGGGGCCCTGCACGCGCGAGCAACAAATGCGGAGGCGCGTGCTTGCGATATCTGCGGGGGGAAGGCGATACCAGAGCTCGAGGGGGTATCTTTGCGCGCGGCGCAGGTATATCGTCGCGGGTGCATCTACCTCCCGTTGGCGCCTCGGCCTGGAACAATACCCTCGATAAGCGGCGGAAAAAAGGCAAAAGAGAGCCTCTCTCTCTCTCTCTTTCTCTCTCTCTCGTAGGTGGGGTCTTTGCCAAGTGGCATGGCGTCTCCACACGTACGAGCCCTTTCTCTTTCTGCCAGGCAGCTACACGGGGCGGGCGGGGTTGCCAAACCGCGGTGCGCTCTCGCGATCTCTCTCTCTCTCTCTCCTCGCGCTCTCCGTCTCGCTTTTGTTTTCCTCTCGTCTCTCGGCGAGGGCCTTTTTTGCGGAGGTGCGCCTGCGGTGGGAGGCGCCAGAAGAGCGCGCCGGGCAGCCAATCGGAGGCCGGAGGGTGCACGCCTCCGAGCCGAGCTGAGCGGATCGAATGAGCGGCCGCGCCGTAGCCGCCGTGGCCGCCGCCGCCGCCGCCGGAGGATCCGAAGCGCCTCTCGCGCTGAGCGCGTAGGTGTCGCGAGATGTGCCTGTGTCTTATTCTTGCACGGAGGGAGCCCGGACGAATTAAAGCGGACTAACCTTTCGCTTTCTCGCACTTTTCTGACCGCTTTTCTTTGCTTCCTTTTCCTTTTCCTTGCGCTCGGAGGACGTCTCGCAGAGAGAGCTGGCTTTTCTTTTTTGGAACTGTTGTTATCGCTGCTTCGTTTTTTTTTTTTTTTTTTTTAATTGTCCTTACTGCGTGGCCTAATGTTTCAATAATATTTTTTTTGTCGTTAATTCTTTTGATAAAAATGTAGTTCACGTTTGAAATTATTTTTAAGTGTACTTTTTTTATCTTTAAGTAATTCGTTTTTTACTTTTTATAATTGATTACCTTGAGGTTTATGTTGTTAAAAAATGTAAAGAATCCATTGTCACGATGCGAAAAAATTTTTCAGAGTTCTTATAATAGTTATTTTTGTTTTATTTTTTTGATTATTCGTATAAAATAGCGATAATTTATTAAAGGTATATTTTTCGATAAATTATATTTTACAAAAGAAAAATCGTTAAATTTTTATCGACAGCTGTATTTAAAATTTTTCTTGTCCATCTACTAAGAAAGTAATATGATTAAAGTGCATATACAAGGTCTTCAAAAACTATCGGACCCCCCCCCCTTGATTCGCGAAAATATTCATTTTCGTAAAACATGTCCGAGATAAAGGTTTCATAATTTTGATCGGGGAATCTAATGGTGGGCTTTACTTTGACCTCTGGCGTGACCTTGAAGGTCATTTGAAACTTTTGTTTCAGATATGTTTTACGAAAATGAATATTTTCGCGAATCAGGGGGGGTCCGATACTTTTTGAAGACCTTGTATAGTATATTTCGATACAAGTGCGCGAAGTGGGTGATTCCCGCACGGGTGAAGTTTGTCGCTCGAGCGAAGCGGGAAACAGCTACTTCGCGCACGCAAAACAAGCATGAGAAAGCGAGTCTCGCGCACTCCGTTACAAAAAATATTGTACAAAAGCACATGGATAGGTCTAAATCTTCTTTCATCAGTATTTCTCCATATAACCATTTATTTCCTGTATACCAATTTTGTGTACCAAATGGAAGTAACTTCAATTAAAAGCTCATTCGATAACTTTTTAATTTTTGTATCCAAACTTTCAATTATTTGATAAAAACTCATTGCAAATGTTTCAAAACAATATTTTGAAACCTCACATTTATTCTAGATTCTCATCTCAATTTTTTATCTAAATTTTAAATTTGCAAATATTATATATGAAATTAACAATTAAGGTAAAGCTGGGGAAGATGCCAGCTTGAGGAAGACGCCACAACGCAAGATTTTCTTTGTTTGTAAACAAATCGCAAGAAGTGCTTGATAGATTTGTTTATTATGATTTTCTTATTCAGTCTCCGGAATACTTCAGGATTTTAGCATCATTATCAGTTTCCTTTCAGCGTCGAAGCTAGTAGCTCTCACTCTAAAATTTCCAACAAATTGAAACGTCATTCTTCAAGCTTTGGTTTGAAATATCGTTAAAAAAAAGACGTTAATTAGATAATTTAATAAACTTTAATAAAACGCCACCATTAAAAGGTAAGAAAATAATCTTTTTTAGATTAAATTCAGTTTTTTATTTTACAGTCAATTGAAGGAAGATGCCACAAAAAAGGGCGGGGTAAGATGCCATCGACTATTATTATTTTTTTGTTAAAAAACATTAAAAGTATTTATTGAGAGAAAAATTTATTTATTGTAATTATATTTTCAAGTTTAATACAAATTAAATCTTATTTGTAAGTATGTGACATCTTCCCCACCAGTGCGGGTAAGATGCCACTTTCACGTCATAAATTTCACTTATTATTAATTATCAATTAATGGAATTTTTTTTCCAAAGAATATGTATTTATTCGTTTATTGTGTTCTTTGTATATTTCTGTTATAAAAATATTTTTTCATTAATTTTTGAAATATTTATTTTTTTCCTTAAGTATGGCATCTTCTCCCGCTTTACCTTACATAAAAATCAAATTGATTTTAATGAATTAAATTCAACAAAGCTCGATCTACCAAATGGACTCTACTTAAATTATTACAACAATAACGTTATTAAGTTAAAAAGTTTAATTTATAATCATTAGAACGTACAGACTCTCTATGTATTTTTATTCGATTCCAGTATTTGTTTCAAACTGTCTCAAATCTCGGCCCAATATCTATTTCAAAACAGCAATCAACCGAACAATCGGCATCAAGAACGAATAACTTGTACTACAAGCCAGCCAAGCACCGATAAACCCACGAAATACCACCCCATAACGGTCCATTACGAGCCACCTTCAAGCCCCTGTTTCCCGGAAAAAGGGGGCTGGTCAATGGCTCTCCTCTCGAGCATGCAAATGCCCGCGCGGAATGGAACGCGGCATTATCCGCGGGAGGATCGAGATTTAGCGCTGCAAGCTCCTCTCGGGGCGAGAGAGAGGTTGGTGCGCGCGGGGCTCCGGGCGCCCCGGAGGGAGAAAGACGGCTCTAGAATTAGCTGTTGCGCGCATGGCTGCGAGAGGCCGTCGAGAGTCGACGCCCTCTTCTCCTATACCTCCCTCCTCTGTATACCTATGTACATCCTCGGGTGCCGTCTCGGATGCAGCAGAATTTTCCGGAACCCCGGCCGCCGTTTCCTCGCCGCCGTCTCACTCCCTGCTTGCTTATTCTCCGGCGCGCGACTCGTCTAAGCAGAAGCTCCGAGACAAAAAACCTGATGTTTTCCTTGATTACGTCGCGCCTTCGAATAGTGCTCTGCTTAATTAACGATTCGAGCCGCGGAATTCGTTTGCGACGAGGGGCTGCTTTCAATTTTTCGGAGCGGAGTGCAGAGTGCATTGACTTTTTTTAATTAAAAAAAAAATTCGGTCCGCGTGAATTATAATCGCGTATGTCGTCGCTAAAAAGTGGAATAAAAAATACGTTGCTCTCGAAAAAATAAAAGAAAAAAATAAATAAATAAAACGAAGGATAGAAAACAGTGGCAGCGGGCACAACGAAAGCTGCGCGGAATAAAAGTTAATGAAAAAGAATTAATGAAAGGAGAGGCTCGCGCGCGGAGCACGGCAAAGTAATTGAAATAAAAAGGAGCGGGAGAGAGAGAGAAAAAAGCTGTGTACATGCGTGCACGCAGCTACCGGGAGAGTTACCGTATTTAGAGCCCCTCCCCCCTTCCCCACCTTGCCGATGAAAAAAATATCCCAGACTGTGGCTGCAGTGCGCGAGTTTTAATCTGATGCGGTGAGCGCTGAAGGATAAATGAAGGTATTGTAGACACGGAAGATGGAGAAAAACTCAACGTCAAATTGTTCCTGGGGAAAATGTATCTTAGAATCTGCTTTGACATAATGATATATCCCTTTTATATCTCGAGCCATTATGCCAGTTCTCGGTATATAATACTGCTTTGAAACGGCGTATATGAAATTTTTCTCAAAGCTCTGGCATTATTACACATTTTTCTCTCTCTCAAGAATTCGAGAAAAAATTGCGCAGCTCATCATCGCGGCGAGAGGCAATCAAGGACTGTGCACTCGCGCGCATTGTAATATACAGCTCGTTTAGCGGAATGTAAATCCCGATAAAAATTCCATGGCTGGCGCGAGTTACTAATAAAATATCCGCGCCGACGACGTAATACGAAACTAGCCCCGCGCGCTTTCATCGATAACCGATCGAATAAAAAAAAAAAGGGACTCTGCATAATGCGTAGCCATGGAAACACGTTGCAGCCATATCTCCTCGCTCCGCGCGGTCCACTCGCGGGATTGGAGCTTCGGCGTCGATGCCGCTTTACGCGTCGGCGTATATATACGCCTGGACGGCCTGAATTGCCTCTCCCCGCGGCGGCGGCGGCGGCGGCGTTCCCTTTATTTATTATTATATCCGTTTAAAAGCAGAGAGACATTGGCTCGCTCGGCAGGTCGTCGCAAGAAACGAGGCGCGCTCGTGCGCATCCTTCGCCGCGGATCGCCGCGGAGAGAGACGGCCGAGACTGGCTGCCCGCTTCGCTTATAGGACGCCGAAGCGTCAATCGCGCGAGTCGGCCATGTTGGTGCCTCCAGCGCGCGCTCGGTGCACAGAGAGAGAGAGAGAGAGAGCAAGGAGAGAGAGAAAGACGGAAAAAAGGAGAGGAGGACGTAGAAAGCAAGTGACAAGGAAAAAGAGAGAGAGGGGCGGCGGCCGGCGCAGGGAGGAGGGAAGGAGATGAAGAAGAGGATCCCGAAGAAAATAAGAAAAGCCGAGGAGAGAGAGAGAGAAAGAGAGAGGCGGAGAGGATTGCCAGGACCAGTAAGAAATGGCAAAACAAAAGCGAAACAGGGTAGACGGAGATAAATGAGTAACGAATCCAAAAGGAAGCATCCAATCGAAAAAGGAACCTTCGCCGCCACCGCCGCCGCCGCCGCCGCCTCGCGCTCCGCCGAGCTCCGAAGCCTCGCTCTGCTCGAGGATCGTCTTTCTGTTTTGGCGAAATGCGGCCGGCGAATTTTTGCGAGGACTTCTTCTTCTTCTTCTGCGCGGGGGATATAATCGATAGCGAGAGACGCGCGAGTCGAATGCGCGCGCGCGCTTCGCCCTTTTTGATTGCACGATTTATGGAGTAGACGCGACGCGAGAGATGCACCGCGAGCGCCGCGCATCCGCGGAGCCGACCGGCTGAGGCCATCAGTCCAGTTTTGCATCGCCGCGGAATATCTCCGTAATTGGTTGCCCGGGGATTTTACTTATGTGCGCGAGACGGAGCGCTCGGCGCTCATTTTGCCGGCGATGCCTTCGAGAGACGGACAAAGCCGGGGCTCCGAGGAATTCGATGGAATCGCGAGTATGCAATTGTTGGGATGCCTGGGCTGCGAAGTATAAGCCGAGGATGAGGAATATAATAGCCGCGAAGCGAAGATCCAGATCGTCGCTACCTTCGGTGTTTTGTAATATTTTGTTGGGAGAATTTCTATGATTTCAGGATTCAGAATCTTTTGGTTTATTTCAAAGCTCCGTTTTAGGAAGAGTCGATTATAATTTTTGCAAATTTAAGCTACTTTACTTCAAAGATAAGCTCTCGAAAACATATTCAAGACGAGAAGAAGCTTTTGAATTGTTTTAACGAGCCAAGCAATTTTTGAGCATGAAAATTTACTAAATAGCTCTCGAGATTTTCTTGAATGTAATTCAAGAGTTTCGAAAAAAAAAAAAAATGGAGTCCTTTATTTCGAAAAAGCGGCAGCACAATATTCGGCGTCTGTCAATAACCATCGGGGAAAACGCATTTGCACTTCGAAATACGGAACAGTATGTACACTCGACAAAGCTCCGCGCGCGACAGAATGAAATCAGCCTCTCTCGAGGCAGGTCAGGGTTAATGGTCGAAAGTTTTCCTCGGAGCGTAAGAAAATCAGAGCGCAACAAGAGCGTCATCATTTTTTCCCCGCGAAATTCATCGGTCGTCGCGGGTCTTTCGGTCGGCGGGGGAACTGAAAAACAAGAACGTTAATGGATTTCGTGCGCCGCTCGTAACGGCATGGATATTCGCGAGAGAGAGAGAGAGAGCCCCGACGCGGTTTTTGCGCGGTAAACCGACGGCCGAGTGACAATATTTTTATCCCCTCGTCATCGTGCCCGATGCAACTATCGCCGCGAGAGGAGGGCAAAAAGGCGCCGCGTCGCGCGTCGCCCCGAAAATAGCCTCTCCTGCGATTTGCCGATTTCATTACGGTAAGCATTCGGGAATAAAGTTTAATAAGCGAATCGGCGCGGGGGCAAGAAATGTTTATGAATACGCGGCGGCTATATTTTAGGTGCTTTTTGCACGGTGATCGATATGTGCGCAAACGCGCGGAAAGAAATACGTTCACCTTGCCAAGTTATGAAGGTTGTAAATATGACTGGAAACTGCGTTTAGTATTAAGATTTGCATAAGAAGCTATCATTTCGAGTTAATTAATGACTGTTTCGTTTAAAAACCATCAGAAGTAATGCTCCGGTCAGTTTACGGCACGAGGAGTTCGACCGTAAAGTAGATCTTGACTGAATTAGTGACGAATCTCCTGCCGAATTCTGCCCGACAGCATAGAATCTTTGCAAATGCCAAACGGAACGATTTTGAGAGAAAAAAAAATAATTTTAGAGAAACTATTTTGAGAGAAGGTTTCTGCTTTCTGTAGACGTATAACAAGTGAGTATTATTTAAAAAAAAATAGCTCAAAGTTCGACAACTATTTATACTATTTACCATATTAGATGAAAAATAAAAAAAAATTATTTAAAAACTGAGTTGGTCTCTCTTTTTCTCGAGCTTTAATTTGAAAATAAAATAACATACAATCAATCATAATTAATTATACACATCTTGCAAATCTTCATAAATTCTTACTTTGCTCATAAATCTTATAAATTTTTTAATTTAGTATTAATGGTATCAAACTTGTATTTGACTTATTAGAAGAAAATTGTAGCTCTGTTTTTCCTGAAAAACACTAATATGTGTACTTTTATTAGACATTATTTAAATTATTTAAACACTTTATTTCAAATATGATGCGATCAAAAACAATATTCTTTGATTAATTGAATAAAACGCTGCAGTTACAAACCTTTTCACTGTTGTATAACCCTCATAAACGGGACGAGATGATTTTTTTACACTTGATCAGAAACTTTATGTTTATTTAAATGATTTCTACTAAAAAATCCATCAAAACATCTTTTACGTGCAATATTACGATTATATTGATTATTACTTACTTCTTTTAGGCCGTCTGATCTGTTCCATTATATCTACTGACTATATATCTACTATTGTATCTATTATGACTTCCACTATGATATTGTGACAATTTCTACGGTATTTTCTTTTCGATTGAATAATTAACTCACATTTGCTACTTGCAGTACGTGCCAGTTCTGATTGAAGTACATTACTTAATGAAGATTTATCAAGAATGAAACGTACAAGAAAATCAAGTTCAATTTTAATTATTATTCGTAATTAAGTAATTTAAAATTTACATTTAACTTACACAATTGAATTACTAACTAAAATCTACCTTTTAGTCCACTACTTCAGTACTGCAAAATTGAATTCAAAATGTTTCAGTGATCCTGTAAACACTATACATTTTGTTAAAAGTTAAGTTGTGCATTAAAAAAATGTTTGCACCGAAAAAGATTTGTTGATCGATACAACTTCTACTTCAAATTATGAATTTACCTGCATCATTACATTTAATAAAATTCATTTTGCCCAAGTCACTGTAATTAAAACGTGCACTTGCCCAAACACCGAGAATCAGCAAAAAGAAACGAGAAAAATATACCGGTCAATTAACCCGCTAAGAAAGCTTAATTTCCGAAGCTTAACACCGCGGGGCAAGAAAAAGCCGCGGGCAAAGAACGAGGCTCGCAACGCGTAAAGGCCTATATACCCCTGAAAAAAAAATGTCCCGCGCGGACATCCAGAAAAAGCCGATCGGTTTCTCGGCGCATCGCGCGCGGGCGCGAGCGCAAATCGCGCCGCGCGCGTCAAAGAAACGCAGAGAGAGAGAGAGAGAGAGAGAGACGCAGGAGCGTATACACAATGAAAAAGGTCGGAAAAAGCCTCGAGACTCGGGGGGGCAAAAAGAGAGCGCGCATTGACGGGCCGCTTTCGCGCTTATCTCCCTGCCTCTCTCTCTCTCTCTCTCGTCGCGCGGTGCGCCTACGAGCCGACGCCGCCGTCGCGCAAATCGGGCCATAAGGAGAGAGAGAGAGAGAGAGAGAGAGAGAAGGAGGAAGAGCCTAACGGGTTTGTCGGTCTGTCGGTCGCCCCGAAGGCAGGCAGGCAGGCAGGCAAAACAAAAAAGCTCCTGGTTCGCGAACGGCCTTGAACTTCGGCCCGCTCGGCGGCGCGTTCCCCCGTCGTCGTCGTCGTCTCGCTGAGCTCTCACTCTCCCCATTGACCGAAAAACCGCGTCGCAGTTTTTCCCGTCAGCGCCGGCTGAGAGAGAGAGAGAGAGCGACTGGAGGGCATTCCTCGAGACCCGCACGACGGCCGAAACGATGCTTCTTACGAACTACTTGTTAGGTCGGCCAAAGGTGGGGAGGGAGAGAGAGAGAGAGAGAGAGAGGCTTATCCGTAACCTCCGACTCCTCCGAGCGCAGCTCCTCTAAGCTGAAGATTTGTGGTTATGGCCGGAGGTTTTCGCCGCTTCTGCGACGTCGCCGCTCCAGCGACGTTGCTCGCATTCTGAGGATTCTTGGATTCTTTGCGAGGCCGCCGCTCGGTGTCCTCGCCGCTCTCGGGGATATTCGTCTGCGTAATAGATTCCGGGAGTATAATACGCCGTGCAACACACCCCACCCCCCTGTAACGCGGCGATAGTGGATTCGTATATCGACATCGGGTTTATACACCCTTGCCGAGAAATTAATTCGCGTGGGAGATATAGCGACGTTCGAGAGGGAATTTTATTTATTGCTTTGGGAATCTCGTGAATCATTACCGTCTTGCTAAACTTGACCTCTTTCTACTTTCTGCGTGTTTTTATTTTTTCACTGGAAATTCATGGAGAGCTGCGGGATTGGAAAAAATAAATGTCAAAAATTTCATTTTGTTTGGTGTACCTCGTCAGGGTAAGTTTGATGATTTTTATGTATTTTTACTCAATTCCGTGAATTCAAAAAATTTGAAAAAGCCCTGAAAATTTAAAAATATTGTACAAATATGCCAATCTACTAGTTCGAAAAAGTTAATACGTTCAAATGAATGCGTACTTTTGCTACCTTTGATCTATTATTCTGCATAATAATAAAAAATACTAGTCATGTTGAGAACGATTTAGAAACAAAATTAATTAACAATTGATATTTTTTGAACTAAGCATTTTTTATTCATGTATTACTGCATAATGTAATTAAATTCAAATAAAAAATGTAACTCTAAATTAACACGACATTTTATTGTGCACACTTAAATAAGCAACATATAATTACACACTGATCATTTTCGAAAAAAGCAAGTTCTCAAGAAACGCCAATTATTTAACGGATAATAGAGTAATTGATGCAATTTTTTAGCGGTGCAATTTACATGGCGACGTGTTAATTTTCTCTAAATTAAGAAACTAGTCTGACACGCCGACGTTCGGCATTCAACGTCTCAATTTTGTATGTAACGCTCAAGCTAATTTAGATAATGCGACACGCTTTTTAAGTGTCTAGTCGTTACACGAAGTCTTTATATGGCGCTGTTTGCGCTGTTTCATTCGATTTACTAACAAGCGAGCCGCCAGACTGCTATCTCCACAGATGATCGTTACATTAAGATATATTACTTTTTTCACTCTGTATACTCAAATTAGTTATCGATGCTAATTTATTCGGTGCACTTTCACTCTGATTTAGTTGTTAGTTTGACAGTAATAACGGCATTTTTAATATCTAGTTAATTAATTACACAATTTTTTGCGAAAATTCTGTAGATTAATGATCGATTGTTTTGCTGAAAATAAAGTGTAAATGGGAAAATTTTTTACTAATCCATAATGCAACTTTATTGTTATGAGAAACGTTTGTGGTAATAAGATTTATATTAAGATATATTTGTTTATTACTGGGTCTGTATTGTTTAAAATATAATGCATATGAAAAATTTATTTTTAGAAAAATCAAATTTGTCATTTTTTATGATTGCGGAAACATTTTTGAGATATTCGTTTGAAATTTTATATAAAAAGTAAAGGTTGTAATGAAAATAAATGGCGTAAACTTTGAATCATGAAGTTTATTAGTTGATCAGAAATCAAAATGATTTATTATCGGTATATATAACAATAAAGAACATACGTTATTCAAGTAAAAAATCTCAAAAATTTTATAATTCATAAAAAATTATACAAAATTACCGTATAAATTGACGAAGCATTTATAATAACCACATTACACAGTGTATAATAGTCTATTATTACAAATATGCATGCTAATTGAATACACGTTGTGTAGCATTTTCAAATACATTAATTTTTAACCTATTATTTATCGTTTTCATCATTACTTTTTTTTCATACGATTGCGCAATTATAAACAACTCAAGTTTTATTGAATTTTAACTAATAATTGCAAAGGAGAAGCTTCACAACACACATCTCTATATGTAATCATTTTGTAATAAAGGTAGATCATCCTGCAAAAAAAAGGATAATTGCAATTATCGCGCAGAAACGTTATAATACGAGAGATTTTTTTGTTTTGTTTAAAAAACACATATCGGTTGACAAATGATAGCTAATCTCGCCATCGAAGAAACTCGAGAGAAAAAAAATCAATCTGATATGCCGGCGAGTACTGTTTTTCCGCGCGCTCATAATGCTTAAGCCAAAACGTGCTCTCGTAAAATCCTTTCACTGCACTAACCGACAATTGAAAACAAAAACTAATCAGATACGATTAATTCCAGCTCGCTTTTACCGAATGGAGAAAACTCATCCAGTCAGGTGGCTCGCAGTTATTGTGACTGCAGTTTCAATGCCCCGGAATTTCCGGACGTTAATATGCTGTTTGTGAAACGGATTTTTTTCCGATAAGTATAGTAATGAAAAAAAAAATGTCGTTTCAGACCTTATCAGTGAGAAATATCTTTAAACTTAATTAATCACCTCCATTAAGTATAGGGATTAATAATGTTTTAATTTGTAAGAATATGTCAGAAATACGTAAAATAGTTTCTATTTTACAGTAAAAATGAAAAGTAAGAAATTGTAGATAGTAAGTAAGAACTGTTTCATGATTTAAACATAAAGCTAAAGAGTGACGTCAACGACATTTTAAATGAAAAAAAAAATAGTTTTTATTTTACAGTAAAAATGAAAAGTAAGTAAATTTTAAATAAGATAATGTAGATAGTAAGTAAATTTTAAATAATCGAAAAAACGTTGCTGCATCTATTACTTTATAACTTAAAAGTACTCGTACCTGGTCATGGAATTAAAACACTATGCAAAAAAAAAATAAAGAACGACGCTCTTCAGTTTTTTATAAGCAACTTTTATAAAAAATTATATCGCGTTAAAACACGAAAAAAATATTCCAAACTCCCCCTTACAGCTCCTTAGTTGGAAAAAGCCCCGTTTTAACGCAACGCAAAATATCCTATCGCCTTTTTTCGCGGTAGCTTTCGCGGCGAACTTTTTGAAGTTACGGCCTTCGGGGTACATTTAACGCCCGAACGATATGCATCTAGCGTATGCAGCCGTTTAGGGTTGAAAGTGTAAAATTTATAGCGAGCCGTACCGTGAAAAAAAGAAGCGCGCAGCGGGGCGACTGTATGAGAAAAAAAAAACAACAACATTACTTTACGGTATAAATGAAGTTTTCGCCGTAAACGCGCCTCCGAGAGCCGCCAGAGCCGAGAAAAGGCTGTGGCGGCGTCCGACGGAAAGGAACAGAATCGCCGGGTACACTTATACACGGTCGCACGTGCCGAATACACTCCCGCAATATCTGTTGCGTATTACAATATTGCGGTAAGTCGTGACTTTCAGTCGTTTGCCAATGTTTTTTTCGTTACAGAAACGCGCCGCTCGATCGTTGGAGCCGCCGTTTTATCCGTCGGGAGAGTAGGTAAAAGTCGGAGAGTGCAGAATTCTTAGAGTGGCGCGAGCTCTTTGTATATATTTGTGGAAAAGAGGCTCGACGCGAAGAAAGTGCGGCTATTCTTTTAAAAGAGTTAGTTAGTGCAGCAATTACTTAACTTAATATTGTCGCCCCCATCCATGGAGACTCTGCAAAAATAGCATTGTGCACACTGTCGATATAGTCTAATTTTCTCTTTCACGGCACATCGATTTTAACGCTCGTTCGTTAAAAATTTTCGAAAATTGCACGCGCAGCGCGAACCAAAAATTTCTTATCGCTATCCGGTCAACCCAATTCAGCGACAGACTCCCCCAAGCCCCCTTCCACCCCGAAAACAAAAAGTATCCCGTAAAAGCCGAGGATCGCACGCGCACACCCCTTTCAATATTGAAATATAAGGTCTTTAGTTTGAAAAGTGAAATAAGAGGGAAAGAATAATAGTCCTGCGGTGCAGCTTTAGTCGTCGCTCGTTGGCGGGCTCGGCTATCAGCTCTCTCGCCTCCCTCGTGCGAACCCCCTCGTGCCCGCGGCCTCAGCCCGTCTCTGTCTCTCTCTCTCTCTCTCTCCCGTCCTCGACTCTCCCGCGGGCAGGCGCGCCAGAGGGCAATCCTCCCCACGCGTGCGCCTTGTTCTTTCTCCCCGGCCGGCGCGCGGAGCGGAGTCTCGCTGTCTCTGTCTCTCTCTCTCTCTCTCTCTTTGGCGGCGGCGACTGTCTGCCGCGCGCTGCCGCTCCTCGGGCCGGGCAGCAGCAGCAGTAGTAGCAGCTCGGCGGCAGCCAGACAGAGACGGAGCAGCTCGGCGCGAGTCTGCCGAGTCGAGCCGAGCGCGAGCGAGCCGAGCCGAAGGCTCGTTCGAATCGCGAGTCCCGCGTCAGTGTAGAAACCGCGTCCGCGGTCCACGGTTCACGATTTCCGGCAGCGCGGCGAGCTTTTTGCCAGGAGGCCAGCGTCGGAGAGACGTCTCTCTCTCTCCCTCTTCGCAGGCGGACACTTTTTCTCTCTCTCTCTTTCTCTCTCTCTCTATACCTCTACCTCTCTCTCTATCTCTCTCTCTCTGTCGCTCGGTTTCGCACGTGCGCTCGGCAAGCAGATCGGAGAGAGAGCCAGTCGTATCAACGTGCCACGGATATAGAGTGTGTTTATGGTCGGAGAGGTCGCTCGGGAAAACAATGGATTATCTGTTCGTGATGGTGACGATGACTTTCGCCGCGCGGCCCGCGGGCATGTGAGTTCTCGGGTGGTGGAGTGTAAAGGAGGACGTGTAGGAGAGGGACAACTTGGAAGGGCCGTAAGATTTCGTTGAAAATTTCACCGATCCCGGGCGGCATGTACCCCTGGTACCGGGAGAGCGTCGCCGCGGCCGCGGCCGCCGGCCTCGGCGGGCCCGTTGGTGTCGTCGGCTCTGGATTCTGCTCGAGCGCTCCCGGCCAAGGCGGTACCACTATCAAGACTGAGACTGGATACTCGGACTGCATGCTGGCCCTCGACTACGTGCAGAGCAAGGTCGGTTCACTTTTTTTTTTTTTTTCTTTATCTCAAGCTTGCGCGTCCTTAGTCTTAAGTCACTTTGCCGATTTCCCGTACCTTTTCTCCCGAGTGGGGCTGACACGTTTCGTATATTGTAGAGTGCAAAGCAATGCGGAAGGTAGTAAACAAACGCGTCCGAGTCTGCAATCAGTGATTTTTGCAGCCGAGCAAAAGGGCTCGGGGCTCCCGCGAGCTTTCAAATCAGAGTCGCTGAAAAAGTGTAAGAAATTTCATCGAAAACGATCCGCGGGTACGAGCGGTGGCTGTCTATTTTTTGCCCGGCAAAGGGATTCTTTTCGCGAGAAAAGCCGCACTCCGCGTCCGAGAAGCGCTCGTAGATTCGGCATTATCGGCACTCGACGAAAGAAAAAAAAAAAAAAGTCGTTTATTGCTCCTCGGCGGCGGCAAAGGTTCGAAGCCAGGCCAGGCACAGACACCGCATCGCATCGTGCGAATCGTTGCGGCGCCGGCGGCCGCAAAGCATCGCAGTCGGGGCTTAGACGAACGCGCGATTTCCCCTTCGTCTCGTCCCACCACTTTTCCGCTCGGCGAGCACATCGGTACAGGATCGTTCATTAACTCCCCGGTAAAAAGCGAGCATTATCGCCGTTTGCTCGCGAACTGACACCCTTTTTTGCCGGGATTTTTTTTTCTTCCCGCGGCCGGGCGCTGCCACCAGCAGGCAGTAGCAGCAACGACGGCGCGTGTGTGCGAACGCGAACGAACGTGGGAGAGGCGCGAGAGAGAGAGAGACGACGACGTGCACCGGACGCGTTACGTACGCCTCGCTCTCTTTCTCTCCAGGCGACGGGAGCGCGGCTAGAGGAATTATGGAAGGGGCCGGGCCGCGATATTACGATGACACGCCGTAAGTCATCGGCCATTGTCGTGTCGGGTCGGCGTTTGATTGCCCCTAAAGCTAATTAATTATGCGTAATCTGTTCCCCGGGAGCCGCGAGAGCAGCGCGCCGCTTTTTAACAACCTGCTCTCCGCGCGTTTTTTTTACCGAGAGGAGCGACGTCGCGTCGCGTGGAGAGGCGAGCGCGGGCAAAATCACCGCTGTAACTTAGACAAATCGTTTCGAGCGGGAGAGCAGCGACAGCTTTTTTTTTCATGCGCCCGAAGCGGCTGATTATTACATCAAGAGTCGATGTGTCGCTTTTCCGGCGGGCGAAAAAAAACGACTCGTCTCTCGCTGCGGTTTATAAGTGGACGCTCGGCAGGAAAAAAAAGGACGGTCTTAAGTTTCGGATGGGGGAGAGGATCGTAAATTAACGTTAACGGCGTTAACGTTAAAGCTCCGGTACTGCTGTATTTTCAGCATTGAAATAATAGCTGTATTGTTTCTTAATAAGCTGTGAGAATTAGTCGGTTGAAACTTAACAAGTTTTTCTCGTTAACATGTTAATTGAATGCTAATTCGCTAAACTTAGTTTCTAAACGTTATAAAAACTGCTTAAAATTACATAAAACTATCACTATAAATCAATGTATTAACATTGCAAAAATGCAAATACGCGCGTGTACATTTAAAAACTGCGAGAAAAAAAATTCATAAAATAAATCATAAAACATCAAAGTATGTAAAAGCTGGCAAAAAAACTCATCAAGTCTCACGCGACGCCGATTTTTCCGTAAACATTTCGAAATTAAATTATCGCATCTTTGCTGAAAAAAAAAAAAAAACTAATTTAGCTTTAAATCAAAACCGATAAGACGAAAAAAAGACGCTTATCGAGATGTCTTTGTTTCTCGCAACGTTAAACAAAAATAAGAGGAAGCAAAAAAAAAAAAAAAGAGGCAGGTAGATCGAGGGGCGCAATATCAAGTCGAACGTCCTCCGAGAGGCCAGACCGACGAGTTTCCAAATTCGGACGATCGCTCGCGGTAAAAGTGCACACATTTTCTTTGGTAGTTTTCGCAAAAAAAGCCATTCACATAAGGGGAACTCGGCTCCGTCTATTCTCGCTCGCTGCCGAAGGGCGCTGACTTAAGTTCAAGGCGCGCATAATTTTGCTTACCGCCGCTAAATCCGACGATGTACTTTTTTTTTTCCTTACTTAAAATTACACGCGAAAAAGGAGAAATGCGAAAAGAGATGTATGTAAATGGCTTCGATTCTCGGTTCGTCGCTCGATGGACATCAACAATAATTAGAGATAAGGCCGCGATGCTTTATTATTTTCGTTTCGGGCCAAGATATACGAGTGCGCGACTCGTAATTAAACGGCCCCGCTCGTGCAAAAAAGGGGGCTATAAACATGATTTAAATCTCGGTTGAGAGATGGAAAAATGATCAACAATTCGGACTAAAAGTCGTATTACGACTCGAATTCCAGGGCAATTCAGGAGCTCTCGCGCTTGCTTTACGTCGCGCTGCGTCACGACGTTTAATTACACAGTATAATAATTGCAGATCCTATCGTCGGCCCATTGTGCGCGGCGCAGGTATATTATATAGCCGTAATTAAATCATCATTGTCGCCGGGGCATGTAATACTCGGGAGCGCAAAGCGCCGGCTAACCCGAGCGTTTATCGCCGGATACTCGTCGGCAGAAGACTCATCCCGAGACAATTTTCCGAGCAATTATCAGAGCCTAAGCCTCGCGGCTGAAACGAAAATAGAGGCTGCAGCTGAATTTCCGAGGCTCCGCGGGGCTTTGTTGAAAAGGCGCGTCGACCGCACGGAAGAAACGCGCAGCGGGCGATAAAGCGGCAGCGCCTCTCGCAAAAGGGAATAGGAAAGCGGCGGCTGATAAAGGTCCGAGCGAGGAGAGAGGAGAGAGAGGAGAGAGGAGAGCGAAGAGAGAGAGAGAGAGAGAGAGAGGATCGAGAGGAGGGCCGAGCTCCTCTGGAGTGGCTGAGCGTGCGTGCGGCGATTCGATGGACGCGTTCCCTCGGCGCGGCTACCTCTTATCGGTGGGCGTGTCGCAGGTGCGCGTGGGTGGGGAGGCGTGGCCGCGGCCGGGCCGCGATTGGAGCGCGCCCCGGCCGGAAGTGGGGGGCCTCCGGAGCCGAGCGAGCTCAGGCCGGGGCAAAAACAATGTCGCATCTCCCCGCGAGGCAAAAACCTGCCAGGTGGCATTACTCCGCGTGCTCCAGGGTTACTGCCTCCTCTCCCCCCGGCCTCCCCTCCCCCCCTCCTCCCCCCGCCCGCGAGTGTGTAAGCGCGGTAGCTCCGAGAGAGCTCCGTGTGCTCTCCGCGGACGAGTCTACGTGTGTATACACACACACATATATATATATATACACGCGCCGCTAATTATTTTCAATTTATCCGCGAGCATTTCTGGAAAATGCAATCTAAATTCGAGGGAGAGAGCGCACGCTAGAGAGCCGCTTAAAAATGCGGGGGCCCCGGCGCTCCGCGTGTACACAAGGCAGAGACGGGGGGGTACACACAAGGAGGTAGATAAGGAGATAAGCGCGGCGGCCGCAGCATCTTCGGGTATATATAACGAGGGCGCCGGCGTATCGAGCGGCGCATCGGATCTGCTAAATCTCTCTGAAAGGGAGAGAGAGTTTATCGCGGGATCTAACAAGTTTGCGCAATGCGCCTTGCGCGGGGGCCTTAAAAGAGATGCCTCGCCGCTGATTACGCCAGCTTTGACACTTAACAGAGGGCCCAATTAAAGCCGATACACGATTAATTATCGAATTAATTTATACCCGGGGTAGCGCAAGCGACAAGCGAGAGAGAGAGAGAGAGAGAGAGAGCGAGAGCCCTCCTCCTCCTCCTCCTCCGCCGCCGCCGCTAACACGGAGAGCTCCGTTCCGTGTGCCTTCCTCTTCTTCGCCGCGAGGCCGCCGTCGCGGTGTGCGAGGATTGCGCAGGTTCGCCGAGCGCGCTTTTATGTACTCGCGACCTCGCTCGATCGCGTATGCCTTAGTCAAGGCGAATTTTAAGCCGCCTCCGTGTGTATATATATATATATATATATCTAAAGGCTCGCTTTAATCTGAATCCTTCGGAATGTACAGTTAGCCGGCTCGCTCGCCTGCTCGCTGCAATCTACAACTAACGCAATGTCACAAAAACTATCGACTTCTTTTTTGCCGCGGCTCTCGGGCTGTACAGAGATATATATAAGTTTTGCTGAGGATTTCTGCTGGTCGGCGACACAAAGACTGTCGAAAATTCAAGTCGCCCGCGAGCGCTTTCGAAAATCTTCTAATGCGGCGAATTATGCGGGAAATCGTGCGAGGCTTTTTTCTTGCGGTCTGTTACGCCAAGCGTTGCCTGAAATCGAAAATTTACTTCGTTCCTCCATTGAGGCTGGATTGCTTTTGTTGCGAAACTTGAAGTTGTAGTATCGGATTGATTTCAATGTGTAGCAAGAAAAATTCATTGACAAGCGTTTGCGGCGTATAGTTTTTTGCTCCAATTTAACGTTCTAATACGTAAATCTTAAATTGTCTTACGTTTTTAGAAAAGTACGTATAAAAATTGTAAATATTTTCTGCTGCAAGTTCAAACATTTTTACTGCAATATAGTTACACGAGCAAAAAAAAATTATTTAAAAAATAATTGGTCTGATCTGCACCGAGCCAATATATTCTTAAAACTAAGAAATAAATATCGGTTAAGTAGGCAAGTTACGGAGATAAGAGAAATTTATTTTCAGCGCAGATTTATCCGATAAGTTTTTATTTCAAAATTAACAGGAGGCGTTTAAGTAAAGCTTCTTAAAAACTGAAAATTCAAGACGTTCAAATAAACAAAGATATTTTCACCGGGATCTGACTGTGTAAATTTGCGCCTGCAAAAAATTTACTGCTCAAGGACGCAATTAACGGTTTTTAATATAACAAAGCAGTTTTTTGCCTCTATCTTTTCTATTTTAGAACAAAAGCAGCCTTTAAAGAGAAAGCTTTAATTTTACATTTTTTAATGTCAGATACTCTTCTCGCTGTACATAAATTTAACAATCCGTCGGTAAAGACAAAAATATCCGTTTATATTTTTATCTGCACTTAAATTTGACGCAAAGTACGAGCGAAGCATCGACTTGTGCCTCAAATATATATTAAAAAAGAGAAAAAAAACGTCGAGTTTTCAAAGTGGCAGGGAACGGCAGACCAGCGATAAAACAGAGACGGATCCTCTCGTCAAAAAGTGAAAAGCAGCGAGCGAAACGTTCAACAAGAATCTGATTTGCGGAAACGAGCTTCGGGGAAAAGAAGAAGAGCCTCCCTGCCCCGCTAAGTGGAAATTGATCCTTGACAGTATAACCAGCGGAGAGGTGTTGCCGTCCGTCCGAATGAAAGAGGTCTCTCTCTCATTTTTTGCTCCCCCTTCCCCCCGCGCGCGCCGATAGTCGTAAATTCGTAGGAGCGTTATTCAAATATCCACGGCGTTACGACTGCGGCCGGCCGCGCTCGTTAAACCGGAAAGGTGCGCTCAGTCGGACCGTAAAACCTGACAATGTGCACGCCCGCGCGCGCCGCTACGGATACTCGACGCGGGGCCCCAGCGACAACCTATTTGCGCTGCTTTTTTCTTTTTTTTTTTTTCCTTTTCGAAACGAATTCTCGACTCCTTTTTCCCCGGCGCGAAACCGCAATGCCTGCCAGCAGCAGCCGCCGCCGCCGCTCCGCTAGGAGGATGCTAATTATTTGCCGAAGCCCCGGAGGAGTATCGCTTTCTCGTTACACGCTTTGTTCCGCAAATGCACTGTAATTGTCTTTGGCGCGCGCTCTCTGCTTTATTGTTCGCGATGCAAAAAAATAAAAAAAAAAAAAAAGAAAGAAAAAACGGGAAAAATGTAACCCGCGAAATTGCGGAGATCCGTTTAATAAATCTTGTTGGTCGTCGGCTTTGAACGTTAATGTACATCCGTGTATTTTATTCGTGCATCTCTCGCCGCTGGAATCGCTTCGAAAACGCGTTAAAAAGGCGAGTTTTACCGAGGTAAATAAAAAGCTTGTCCCTCCAAAGAAGTCTGAATGTCACTTGCGATGCACTTTTGTACCGTAAAAATTCATTCCACTGTGCGTTCGTGGAGAGAGCAAGACGCGCGCGTTTTTCGTTCGAAGAAATTTTGAATAGATTATTATTCATGCTAAAAGCTGAAATTTCAATTGGTTCGTAAAAATTCTAAACTAAAATTGAGGCTCCGTTTAAAAAAGTGCAACGAATGAAAGAGCTGAAAGAAGAATAGGCAGAGAAGCGTCGGAACAACGTAGAGGCAGAGGTTGCGAAAAAAAAAAAAAATGTGGGAGGCCGTCGACACTATGAGTGCAGTAAGTGGTGCATCGTAAAAATTAACCGAAAATATCGAGGGAACGCATTTGCACTTGTTTATCGAGTGCAAATAATTAAGTTAGAATCGGTGCGTAATTAAAAAATCAACAAATTATCCGAGTAAATGTTCCTAGTAAAAATATTGCAAGGCTGTTGAAATGCTTGAAATCTGATTTGGAGTATCAATACATCAATGAGTAAATCCCAAGAATTTACTATAGATCATTCAAAGTGCGAGCATAATGTAAACAATGACTTTGACCTAATCGTGCCATGTCCGGGAGCTCAGATTTATTATTATTTCGATACTCTAAAATTTTGCTCTAATTACGCGCATTACTAGCCGCCTCTTTTTTTCCCAATTAAAAATTCATCTTTTTCAATTACAAATATTCTAAATTCGCGCAAAGACTCTCGAAAAAAAGGGATTAAATTCGAAAGCGAGAGCAAAAGAAAAAAAACAAAAATCGCCCGAAAAACGCTCGGACCTCGCTCGCGTTTAATTCTCCGGCTCTGCGCGATTCCGCGCCTGGCGTCGAATCCTCGAGCGAAAAGGGCGGCGGGGGGGAGGGGGAAGGAGCGCACGGTCTGCGAATCGGGCGCACATCAGGCCGCGGGGAGGCGAAAAAACGGATTCCCAGGCTGCAGCGGCTCTAACGTACCATCGCAGCAGCGGCCGGCGTTCGGTCGATAAGTTTCTCCGGTCGACCCAGGAGCGGCGCTAGTAGAACATTCCGCGCTGCGCTCAAAACGACACGGCTCTGCTCTCGCCTCGAGCCGAGAGGCAGCAGGCAGCTATTACGCGTCGCACACACACTCTCCCTCTCGAGAGCGGCGACGGCGGCAGTTCTCTCGGCCGAGTCTCTCCTTTATGCTTAATCACTTGACACGCACAATTTCACAGCGGATTCCTCGCCGCCGCGCCGAGGAGTTGGCGTATCGGAAAAGGTCCCTGGATAAATCTTCTTTATCCGCGATACGAGGGAGAGGGAGAGAGAGAGAGAGAGAGAGCGACACGCGACCCTCGGCGTCGTAATCAATGCTTATTACGGTAAATTGCCGCTTTTGGATTTGTTTCTGGGCTGTGTCGTGCCGTCTTTTTAGCGTGCCTTTTTAAATGGACGCTGATTTATGTAATTCGATGGCACGTTTCGACATCCTTGAATTATTGCTGATTTGACGGTCGGTGGGATCTCGCTCTTATTGCTCCGTATTCTTAGGCAAGTGGCGGATTAATTGATTGAATTTGTTCAAAGTTATATCGACAGTCGGAGGCATCGAGATATATAAACTGCTTTACCGCTCGCGGAGAGAGCATTAAAAATAATTTGACTCTTTTTAATATTCCCCCGAGAGAGATTAAGTGGCAAAACGACCTGCGTATACAGTGCGATCGCTCGCGTTTGTTTAAGCCGGCCATTAAGGCGTCATTTTTTAATGATAGTAATAGGATTCAGAGAATATAAGAAACGCTAAAAAGGAAAGGAGGCAGAAGGAACGGGAGAAAAGTCGTCCGTTCCGACACAAAGGTGGTAATCAAGTTCTCCTCTAGCAAAAGGCATGAATGAGTCGTCGAGAAACTTGAACGACCGTCACGGCTTACCGGGAAAGTAGCAGCGGCAGCGGCGGCGGCAGCAGCAGGAGCTTCGGCTGCCGAGGCAACAACACACTCCGGCTCTCGCGAAGGAGAACATGAATGAACGAAGGGAAAGAGAGAGAGAGAGAGAGAGAAGGAGAGCAGCCGAGACGAATCTCCCTACAGGATATTGGAAATACTTGAGGAGGCGGCGGCCTCTTGAACACGAAGCTATTTAGGATCTTGTCAGTAGTTATTATAATCGAGCCGAACAACGAATAAAATGACGAAACGCTCCTGAACGCGCACGCCGAGGCTCGATGTAATAATCGCGCGGCCGCCGCACTAAAAAGAACTGCCCGTACAATATATGGGTAATGAGTTTCGGTAGCAGTGCATACCGGGCTTCCCCCCTTTTTTTTTTCTTTCTCCTCTTCCTTATCCCTCCGCCGACCGGCGCTTTTTTTGTCCTCCTCCCCCCCTCCCCCCTACGGAGAGCCTTTACAATGTTCACTTCCCTATAATAAACGCGCCTGCGGTGCTTACACACTCGCGCGCGATTTCGCCGTCGGACAATGGAATTCTAATTGCGAGAGCCCGCCGCCGCCGCCGCCGCGTGTGCGGTTTTGCTGCTTTTCCCACCCCTGCGCCATATGCGCGCACGGAGACTTTTTCCGAGCTTTTATAACCGCGAGCCACTTGACCGTATCTCTCTCCTCTTTCTTGTTTACTCTGCCGGGCCGCGGCCGGCCAAGGTCGCCGAGGTGTCTCTCTCTCTCTCTCTCTCTCTCTCTCTCGGGATCGCCGAATTCTTTCGCCCGAGCGAGAGAGGCTTTTTAATTAATAGACGGCATTTGTCCGCCGCGCCGGGCTTTTAATCGCGGATCGCGATAATGGGCCGCCGCGCGGCAATGATTTTATTATGATTACCAGTCGTAACGATTATGATTACGATGAAGACGGCGGACTTAACTATCATTGCGATTATTATGGCGCCGATCTCGCGCGCGGGGCACAATTATTGTTTCGATTATAACGCTCGTAACCCGCCGCAGGAGTGCAAGCGCGCGCGCAGGCAGTGCCGCGCGGCGGCAAATTTAATTTTCCCATCGGTGGAGCACAATTTATTGGCGACGAGCCATTATTTATCTTGCGGATTCGATTTTTTTTTTTTTTTTTTTTTTCTCGGCGGGAGGAGTAATGGTCGATGATGGTTTAATTATGCAGCTAACTATTGGAGCGTCGTTTGGAAATACGGACATTCCAGGTAAAAAGAAAAAAAAAAAAAAAAAAAAAGGCTACCGCGTGCAGTCGCGGCAGCGAGAGCGATAATTCGTAGTTAAATAAATTTGATGACTTTTCGAGTTAAAAATTTCGCAAAACGCACTCGACGCATTAATCCGTTAAACACTCAGTTATAACGCGCGACGTAAAAAAGGGGGGAAAAAAAAAAGACCGCGGCAAAGATTCCTCGATAATCAATACTTTCGATAATGAACCGTAATTAGCCGCGGCGGTAAAAAGGAGCCCGCGACGTATAAAAATGCAGCTCCTCTCCCTCGCCGAGCCGCGAGAGAGAGGCAATTAATCCGGCTTAAGAATCATGATTATTTTTCGATACTAAAGGGCGCAATAATTATTTTCGCCTCGTCATTTGCCCCTTTGTTTTTCTCACGCAGCGTCGGCGGCGGCGGCGGCGGCGGCGGCGTCGCTAGATCTTTCGGAATTAATGCCCGGGCTGCTCTCGATGCCAGTCCCCCGTTTCGGTGGCTTCTCGCTCCCTCTTCTCTTTTTGTACGTATATATCCCTCTTTCTCCGGGCTCTCGGGCTTCTCGCGCCTTATCTCGCCTTGTTTTCCCCTCGACGCGCCGCGCGCAAGCCGGGACGAAGACATTAAGGATTGGTATTAATCAAGTTCTGTCAGAGTGATTCTCTCTCTTTCTCTCTCTCTCTCTCTCTCTCTCTCTCTCCGCAAAAGTGTCATCTCTCGGCGGAGAGAGCGCACGCATGATAAAAGAATCGGGGGCCGCCGCGTAATCAGGAGGCAGAAGCTCGCTTCGGGAGACAATGAAGGAGTTAAGACGCGCGACGAAACGGATAGCAGCCACCGAAGGGGGCTGCGATCTGCCAATGACAGCGAGAAATGAGGCAAAAACCGGCGGGAAACTGGCCGCTGCGGTGGGATCCTCCTGCGGGTATTTTCGGAGGATTGTGTCATTTTGGACCCGGGGAAAAAAAAATGGGAAAATAACCGAGAGTATATATACACGACGAGGCGGTTCGAAAAATTGAAGAATAATAGTATGTAACGAAGAGAATATTTGTGTACGCCGTTAGGAAAATTAGCTGTCAGAAGCAGGCACGAAAGCGAAATGACACATTTTTTTTTTTTGTCCACCGCCGTCGACTTTAGACCGTTTACATATGCATTTATTCAAAAGAGCCACGAGCCCACCGAGCGCGGAGACGACACTTTTACTCTCGACCAGCTCCGGGAAAAAAAATAGCGGAACGCCGCCGTGGCGAGGAGTTTTTGCCGCGGTTTTCCCGCTCCGCTGAAATTTCGCCAAAGCCACGCGGCGACGTAACCTTAGGAAAGCCCGCGGAAAAAAAAAATGTCCCCAATAGCCGCCGCCGGCTAATCGGTCGCGTCGCTCGCGATCTCGGCCTGGCAAAAAGGAGAGAAAAATCTCACTTGTCCCATACACACGTATACGTATATATATATTCGTGAGAATCGAAACAGCGAGAGAGAGAGAGAGAGTCTGGAAGCAAGTGGTGCCGCGGCTATTTTCGTCCTCACCTTGAAGGCTGCGCAGCCCCGTCGGAAAGCGACTCGATCCGTCGGTTCAATTATCATAGTTAAGCGTAACGCGAGGCGGGAGCAAAAAAAGGATCGGCCGCGCGCTGCTCCGCACGTAACGAAAGGGGCATAAGGGAGGAGAGAGAGAGAGAGAGAGTCGCAATGACATCTCGCGCCTCGTCGCATACCTGCCTCGTCCGCCGCGGCGGACTCCTCTCTCTGCGGCTCTTCGCGGAGCGCAAAAAGGAGGAGAGAGCGAGAGCGCGCGCGCGAGAGAGTAATACGCGCTCGCACGCATTATAGCTCTTTCTCTCTTGCTCCGCGACGTCCGCCGCGCGCGGCGGGCATTAGTATAGCACGCTCGAATAATTGAGTACAGTCTGGGGACGAGTCGGGCCGCTACCGTATACGAGAGTCGGCTCCTTTCAAGAAGCGCGCCGCGCACCTCATTCTCGATGTCGTCCTCCTCCTCCTCCTCCTCCTCCTCATCCTCTGCGGGAGAAAAAAAAAAGACAGGCAGCAGCAGCAGCGAGTCTCCTCTCGCACGCACGCATGTACACACACGCGCGCGCGCAGGCAGACGTTCGCTCGGACGAGAGAGAGAGAGAGAGAGCAGCTCCTAGAGACAAAAGCGACGAGTCATAACTGTCTGCCGATTCGTCCTGGCTAGCTTTCACGCTCGAGCGCCGCGGAGAAGTATAAGTCTAGCCGCGGAGGATGTTTGCGACGACGACGACGACGACTGCCGGGACTACCGGTTTATATCCCTTTCCCCGGCGCCTTTTTTCCGAGCCGAGAGAGAGAGAGACCCCCGTTTTCCGTCACGCGAACATCATCCTCTCTCTCTCTCTCTCTTGAGCGTCGCCGCGCGCGGCTCGTTAAATCTTTCGCCGAACGCACCGCGAAGACTCTCGAAAAGTTTATTTATCGCGGGGTACACACACCGATATTTCCTCGCAAAGCAAACAGAATTAGCCAGATAAATTTGGTCCTGGCCCCGCCGGCGGGGCCGATTGGCTGTCCCATAAACGGGGCCCCCCCAGCGGCGGCGGCGGCGGCGGGGTTGCGCGCAGGCAACGCCCCTGAGATTTAAATAGCCCCTGGCTTTTATGCGCGCCCGGCCGCGGGCCCCCGAAAACGGAGAGAGCTGAAAAAAATCGCGCGCGCAAGAGCGGGGCCCAGCCTCTTAATGGAGTCGTAACTCTAAGGGTTTTGAACTCCGCCGCGCGGCACACGTGATGCAAGCGGAGCTATCGTAAAACTGCCGGTCTCCTCTCTCGCTCGCGAATCAGCCCTTAAACGAATGAACTGCTGCTGCAGCTCCTTTCAATTTTTAAGCCTGGCTCCTCTTTCGCTCTCCTTAATGATTAATTATACGGCCCACTGCGAGACCGACTTATTACCGGATTCATGATTTCGCCGCAGCAGCAGCAGCCGCCGCCGCCGCCGCCGTCGCTGCTACTGAAATTTCGCCCGTTACGATTATTACAGAAAAAGAAAGCGCCGAGCGAGACGGAGAGGAGCTAATCTCGTAAAAATTTTGATGAACCTGCGCTGGCTACTGCAGATTTTAGTATCTCCCCTCTCGGCTTTATACCACGGAGAGAGAAAGAGAGAGAGAGAGAGAGAGAGAAAGATAATCGTCTCGAAAAATATATAGTTTCACCTTGAAACACTCATTGAGCAACGTGTATAGTCCCGGGAGCCAGAAATTAATAAAAACGCCTAGCCGTTAATCCGCGCTCGAATCTTATATATATAATACGCCTGGCGCTGCAAGACGCTCGCGCCTCTGCGTCACAAAGGCCGACCAGCCATCGTAGGAAAGTCAATTATACCCACGAGGCTCCTCTCTTTGACTTTGACTCCGAGCGCGGATCGCGGCATCCGGCTGTGCATAGCTCTCGTCCAAAAATCCGAAACTGGTTTGTCCGTGAACGCCGACTAGATAGTGACCTTATAGCCTGACGAGAGCTCTTGTCTTTGTACACTTACCCAACGTCCGTACACGCATAACACATATACGCCTCGGTTCTCTCTGCTCCCGTATATATAACAGGCGCACACCGATCTCGGCGGCTCTCTCGGCAAGCGGCTACTTCGTACGTGTGTCTTGTACTCCGCGGCGGCACGCCTATTTCAAGGTTTCGACTATTATCAATCAAGCCCCGGTACACCTTCCTCCTCCTCTCTTCTGCGGTTCGCCATCCTCGGACAGCGGATGATTATCGATATTATAATTACGGCCGAGAGCACTGAAATATTTCTTACATCAATCATATGCCCCGTACAGATTTGTTATTCACATTCCGTTCCCGAGAAAGAGAGAGAGAGAGAGAGAGAGCCGTTCTAAAAACTCGCCGACTGCCGCTACGACAGGATTATTTTACCATATCGAACTTTACACAAATTTTCCTACGGACCGTTTCGGCGTTCGGCAAAAAACGCTCGAAGCTTTCGCGAGGAAGCCGTTTCCGGAGCGCCGATTATAATCCACGCGGCCGCGAGTCAAAATCTTTTATTAGTTTTTCAATTAGCAAAGTGGCGTGGCCGCGCCAAAAAGGTCGACGGGAGAGCCAGAGGAAACGAGACACGTCATTCGGATTTATCCTTAACAAATGAGGAGAAAAAGCGCTTTGAAAAGCGGCCAAAAGCTGCTTCTTACTCCCCGGGCTCTTGACCTCCTTCCCCGCATCGAGCGGCGGGGAACCAAGACGGCGGCGTTTTCGGTGCGTTACCGCAGCCTCTTCATTTTTCTCCCTTCCCCGAGCCGTTCCGCCCCCTGCTCCCTGGCAGGCTCTCTCTCTCCCCCGATCGTGCCTGGCCGAAATTTAACGGGGGACTCGGCTCTCTCGCTCTCTCTCTCTCTCTCTCTGGGCCAATGTCTCGGTAATCAATTTCCTGTTTCATCGGGACTGCGGTCGCACGATCGGCCGCCGCTCGGTAATGCCGCGCTGCTTTCGGAGCCGTGACTTCCTCCTCGCCTCCTCCTTCCTTTTCGGGGTTCTCTCTCTCTCTCTCGGGCGGGAGGTACCGCCTCATTTTGCATACTAAGTGCTCCTGATTTTCGCGCCGTTACACACCGCGCTCCTCGATGTAGAGAGGAGAGGAGACTCGGGTGCTCAAGGTGAATATAACGTGCTTTAGCAGCTCGCTCTCGGGATATATTATATATTTGCGATCCTTTTTTTCCCGGCAATTTCGCCGGGGAAAAACAAAACGAGTCGAGAATGCGACGCGGTGACATTTCAAAACAAGAAAAAAGCAACGCGCGCAGGCACCGGAGGGATAAAAAAAATTGTCGAGCATTCGATAGATTAATTAATTATACTTATTGAGCAACGGTCGAAGGAGATAAAACTTACACTTTCTTGTAAGTATATTTTTATAGAGGCAGCGTAAAAAATTTATTTCAATATAACTCTTCTTAATTGCGCAAAAAAGTCGTCTAAAAGAAAAAAAGAGCTCGCGATTTTTTTACCTTTGGCCGCTCGATCCGAGTATTATTAGATTTCCGTCGCGCAACGAAATCTTCGAATCTTCGTTCTTACGGCGCCCCTCGATCGAAGGGTTTTATTTACAAAACAAATCTCGCGCGTTAAAGGACACACGGCGCTGAAAGTGGATATCGAACGTATATAAGCCGGCGTTTATCGGACTCATGTATCGAGGACCCTGTTAATTATCTCGTATGCGTTCGCTTGTCAACGAGCCGCGACACACGTCGCGTGTAGGCGTTGATAATCGCGTCGGCTTTGCAAATCATGTATGCTTTAACTGTCCTCCTTTTTATCCGGCTATAACTTATTGTTAAAAAGATCAATCGCCACCGGAGCTCTCCGTGCTCTCAACGCCGCGACACTTTTTTTTTTTCACCCATTGTAAGAGGGAAAAGAGCGTTGAGAGGCTTGGGAAAGGGCCGTGTATGTATACGTATATCGTTGCGTTTTATTACTCAAAGTTTAAGTAATCCCGCGAGTAACGTCAATTTTTCATCCGCCAGCTAATGACTCTTTTATATTCAGATAAAAATAATCGTATATACCACGCGGCCGGCCGGTGATCAAGAATCAATCATTGAGCAAATTGAAATAACTCGAGTCTAAACGAGCCGCGCGGCGACCGGCAGCAATATTCGATCGATTCGTTATCAGAGAGCTCTATCCGCCTCTCGTATCTCGCGCAATTACGAAATATCTCTCTCTCTCTCTCTGGAATAAACCTCTGAATTATATATCTTTCGCGAGATCAATCTCAAATATTATTATACACATAGCGCGTCGCAGTTGCCGCGCGCGCGCGCGCGCCGCTCTCGCTCTCGATGCAATTTCGAATTAATGTTTATTCATATACACCTCGCCGCGGCTGCTGGAAAACTCGGGCGGCGGTTCTGCGCGCGCGCAATTATATTAGGAGCATCGACGCCGAGATGCATAATTAATTTATGCTAAATCGCTCGTCATCTCATTACCGCGCCCGGTCCGACCGACCGACCGGCCGTCGTCGTCCACTCGCGAGAGGCTGTCACGCCGCCGCGGCTCCTCGGACTGACACTGACGCAGAATCAGCGACTCGAGAGAGGCGGAAAAAAATTCCTTTTAAACTGGGTCGCGCGCCGTGTGTATATACGTATATAACGCGAGAGAGCAAATCACGAAATTGGTAAAGGCAGCTCGCTCGGAATTTCCGCGAAAGCGAGTGATTGCCGCGACTTCCCGTCGCGGGAGAGCCGATATCGGTCTCCCTTCGAAAATCCTCGCGGCCGCCTTTGCGTGTATTTTTTTTTTTTTTTTTTTTTTTTTTTCACGGCGCGCTTTAACGCCCGACAATCGCGCGATTACCATAAATAGTTGCTCGATATTGTCACGAGAATACTGGAAACGCAACATTATGCGGAGGCCTGCTTATTCTATTAACGGAGTTGGTGCGGAATAAAAATATGACACTTCATGCAAAGCGCCGCCGCCGCGAGCTCTTTGTTGTAACGGGCCGGAAAATGGCACTTATCTAATTCCACTCGAAGTAATGTATCCGAGGCGAATTCGAACTCGAGCTGACTCATTCGGAAGCGACGCGAAGTTCGAGGCGCGCGCGCGGATTTGTTTGTTCGATCCTCGACTGCGCACCGTTACCGGCGACAAAGAGAGGAGAGCGCGATTCGACGCGAGATAGCACACAGAGAGCGAAGCCCCTCGCGGCGTTTCGCGCGCTCGGAAAAAGGCAATAAATGTCTTTGGAACGCGCAATAGAATCGCGTGCGCACTCTGGGCGGCGGCGGCGGCGGCAGTAAGGCTTTCGTCCGTTCGCCCAAGGCGACTCGCGCTCTCGGGGTCCAAGGACTGGGCCGTTACCGAGAAAATCTCGCTTCTCTCTCTCTCTCTCTTTCGTTCTGGATTATCGAGATAATCGGTGCACTGCAGTGGTACCGGCCCCGAGGTCACCGGAAGCTGCGTGCGCACGCTTTCCTGTCACTCTCCGCTCACCGCGAGAGAGCTCGAGGCTCTCCTTCCGATCTCTCTCTCTCTCTCTCTCTCTCTGCGCGCGAGCGGCTGTTATAATGCCTCCCGACGAATGCGAGATCTCTATGCTTAATAAGAACGGGCAGGCTTTTGCCTCCGCGGAGAATATTAGACCGTCTTCCGGCCTTGTCTCCGAGGCTTCGTCGGGGCTTGCATAAACCGAGCGCAGCGGCGGCGACTAGTCAGCGCACTTAACCAGCTGCGAACGCGCGCCGGGTTAATTATCGCGAGTGAGCGCGATTTAAATGCACACGCCGCGCGCGCGGCGGCGGCGGCAGGTGAATGGCAGAGAAGGAAACTGCGGCCTAGTCGCTGCGGCATCGGCGGTGGCCACCGCTGCCAGTCGAGAGAGCCGCGCACTCATCACCTATATAACCCGCCGAGAAAGACTGTCGAAAAACTTTCGAGGCGCGCCTGAGAAACGGGGGATATATGTATATATACGCTTCGCTCGGCGAAACGGAGGAGGCTCTCGGCGTGTATAAACAATTATACGCGGTTACCGGTTGGCGTAGCGTGTAAAAGAGAGAGTCGAGAGCCGAATGGATTTAATTCTCCGAGCAGTTTATATTTATTAAAATGTTCCAGTCGCGGATTGTACATTTCGCGTGCGCGCTGGGCAATAGCGTCGGCGGAGTGTGAAAAAAGCGTAAATGGTATATATAGAATAAATGCATCGTATCATTTTGTTGTAATTTCCTCGCTCGGCTTCAGGTGCAGCTCCTTTTCCAGAACGGCTCTCCTAGCCGCAATCCGAAAATGCACATTCAGCTCGACAAAGCACGTATAGCTCTTTCTCTCTCTCTCTCTCTCTCTGGCTAGGTCTCTTATCCGTCCGCGAAAGGGAGGCAAGGGAGTGGAAGAAATATTTGAGACTGGCGTGTCTCGGTGGCTCTCTCGTCCGGAGCGCTTGCGTGTGTGTGCGTGCGCTCGGGGGCAGGTGAGTGACTTGGCTCATTAACGAGCCCCGCGATTGGCATCGCGCCCTGCCTCGTTTAAGCCGCGCATCGAGTCGCCTCGGCTCTCTCTCTCTCTCTCTCTCTCGTGCACCACTCCGCTCCACGCACACGTACTGCCATTGTGTTCCCCGCTGCAGCGGCGGCGGCGGCGGCGGCGGCGGCGCGGCGACGGCGCTTTTCAGGGGGACGTTTACGCCCAGAGAAGGTGGGGCTGCGTGCACTTCCCGCGCGCCGCGGCCGAGGCTCTCCGCGTGTGTGCAGCGCGCGGCGAGCAGCACCACGCCCTAAGAAGAGCAGCACGCCGCCGTTGCCGCCGTCGCCGCGGCTGCTCCGCGAATCCGCAATAATTAAACTCATCGCGACATCGCTCTAATTGTATAACTTTGCATGTCCCGCCGGGGATTAGCATAATGAAGTTATTCGATTCCTCGGAGCTCGACTCGGCGGGCAGTACATCATCGCCGGCGCGCGGGGCTTTCTTTTCTTTTTTCCGTTTTTTTTTTTTGCCTGCGAGCTTACTCGCTCGCTGGCTCGTAACGATTTTTTTTTTTTTCTTCTGGACAGCGTCTTGACGCTGTCTCTGTCTCTCTCTCTCTCTCTCTCTCTCTCTCCGACTCCCTCCTGGTAATTATTATTTGCAAAAGTGCAAAGGAAGCGAGGGAGGCTGCCGCGACAGTCCCGCAGACGCCACCCCCTGTCGCGACCGGAAGTGACGCACATCTATCTTGTCCTTCGACTGCCGTGCCCTGCGCTTCCGCCTCAGCGCGGAATTTTCTCAGCGGCGGCAGCGCCGGCAGCGGCACCGGGAGTATACCAAGGGTATTCGCTCTCGAGAGTTTTCGTACAGCCGGCGGAGAGTCGATTATTTTTCAAATCTGTGTCATTGGCCCCCCCTTCCCCCTCCAACGGGACGTCGTCTCCATTTTTCAGCCGGCCTGGCCGATCGTTATTTACAGGCTCCCGGAAGCTCCCACCTCTGTAAATAGCGAATCAGCCCGGTTATTTAAATAATTGACAATGTTTACAATCAAGCTCGGGGGCGGCCCCGCCGTCGGGATTGAATTAACGCCGGACGTATGGTGAATAATTAATCGGGCGCTTACTTACTCTCAAGTCCAGCGCCGCGGTCATACGTGTACTTGGCTTATTAGCCGCCGGCCGGGGGTAGGATTAGCGCGAAGGGTCGGACGGGGCGAGCTTTAAAGCAATTCCGGCGAAAGGCTCGGCGGGCCGATCTTTATTCATATAATTGAGACCTCCTCGAATAGTCGGAGGTCTGAAAAACGTCGGCGGGCCCCGAGGGGAGGGGGAAATGATTAGCAAGGAGATAAAGCTAGGACAAAGCTTGGGAAGAGAGAGAGAGAGAGAAAAAAAAAGAGAGAAGAGGGAAGAGGAAACGACGGAGGCTCTCGTTCTAATGGATCAGCAGTCGTTCCGGACATTAGCTTCTATAGCAGAAAGGGAGAGCCCCGAACATCTCCTGCTTCTCTCGTCGTCGTCGTCGTCGTCGTCGTCGTCCGGCAGACGCGAACGAGGCTCGAAACCACCTCGTCCTCGTTGGCTTTCCGTCTTTCGTCGGGTGGGCTTTATCTGCGCCCGATGTCTGCGTCCGATGTCTCTCCTCTCTCTCTCTCTCTCTCTCCCCGAGAGTCGGGGCTAGTCGTCGTCCCACCAACCCTTATGAAAAATGAGCGGCCGACGAATAAGCGAGTGTCATCATCATTAGCCCGCCGGCCAGCGTCTCACATGTAGCCGGGGCTTTTTTGCAGCTGTAAGCTCTACTTACGATCCATCTCTCCCAGGAGCCGCCGGGATTAAAGTAGTTAAGCCCTAAGAGATTACTTTCGCCGATATTCGAAGCTCTCTGTAAACAATGCCGAGAGAGAGAGAGACGGCGGCGGCGGCGATTATGCGAGACTTTCGCGCGCTACGCGTCACTCTCTCTCTCTCTCTATCTCTCGGGGAGGGACGACGCGCGAATACAGGTCATTTGCGCAACGAGCCTCTTATGCAGGAAAGAGTTATTCGCGCCACTCGGCAAGCGAGAGGCTCGTAAAGCCGCTCGCTCCGCGGCCCGTTTCGACCGATGCGATTTTTCAAATTACTTTCTTTCAATTTTCTCGGTCCCGTGGCTTTTTTTTTTCTCTCTCTTTCGAAACGGCAAATTTTTTTTTTTCAGGCGCCCGGCTCGAGAAATATATATTGTGCCCGACGCCGATTAGCAATTCCGACAATCTCTCCTCGCGAACTCATTGTACTCCTGGCGTTTACGCTCGCTCGTTATTCATCAAATATTTAGCCGGGGCCGAGGCGGGTTCTTTGTGTCGTCGCTTAATTATAATCCTATTTTAAATGCATTAAGCTCCCGGCGAGCGTCGCGGAATTACGCATAACGGCGCTGACTGAATTTAAATCGCTGGTAAATTACTCGGACCTCCGCATAGAGAAAACGATCGCCAGTATCCCGAATAGACGAGGCTCGACTCATTAGCCGCGGCGGCGGGGCTTGAAAAATAAGGTATATTCTTCGCGGGGTCGGGCGGTCTAGAAAATCGTCAGTGATTTAGAAAATTGTCTCCGAGCTCGTTTCCGTGAGCCGTGAAAGCTTTGGGCGGATGTCTCCCGCGAGGAGAAAAACTCTCCTGAAAATTTCAACAAATCCCCGGCAATTGTAAGCAACGCGATTAGCGCCTCGAGCCACCACCGTACATATACCTATGAAGGATGGGTTCGCGCGCGCAAAAAAAAAATCATCGTTCTTCGGCCTCGTTCGATTCGACAATTATTTTTTCCGCATTCGCGAGAGCGTGCGGCCACGACTGGAGCTCGGCGTCTGCTCCGTCCGTCTCTATGTATAATTAGCTCGCATTTTCCAATCTGGACCGCGGCTCTCTCTCTCTCTCTCTCGCGGCCGGGGAATTTCGGCGGGAATTCGCGGGGCTACCGCTTTTTTGGGGCGGTCCGTGGAAAAAGGGGGCCCCGGGGCGCGCTCCTAGAATGCCGGCGGCGGCGCATAATGTCATGTGCCGCTTTGCTTGCGGGGCCTTATATATATATATATATATCGGAATTAAGGGAGAGAGCTCCGTCTCACGAGGAGAGCAAGAGAGAGAGGGAGAGAAAAAGAAGCAGCTCGCTCGGCAGAAAGAAGGAAAGCCGGTGAATTCCGGAGTCTCGCGAGCGCGCGCGCCAAAGTCGGCCCGATTGAAGAGAGGCCTCCTCTCGGCGGCTCGGCCGTCTGGTCTGCGATCGGTCGTTGTCGCCCGCTGCCGCCGCCGCCGCCGCCGCCGCTGCTCAAGTGCCCCCGCGGGCGCTGGCATTTCTACTAGGAGCTGCCTCCGACAGCGGAGAGCCAGCTTTGACGAGAGATTGATGCCTCGGCGAGATCGGGACACGCCGGGAGAGAGACGGAGAGAGAGAGAGAGAGAGAGAGAGCAAAGGAGAGATCATAAGGAATTAATGGAAGAGAAGGAGGAAAGATGAGCGGACGAGAGCGGCGGCAACAAAAAGCCGGCAGGAGGAGAGCGGGGGGAGGCGAGGGGAGTAGCAGAGCGGCAGCAGGAGTTTTGTCGGTGGATAGAAAGGAGGAGAAGCTCGTCATCCGGCTGGACAAAAGGTACCGCGCGGCATTTTGATCGCCGGCTAACTTGTGCGCGCGCTTCCCTTTAGCAGCGAAAGAAAGAGAGTTGGCTCGCGCCCGGTCCTCTTCTTCCGTTTCTCTCTCTCTCCCTCTGGCTATACTGCAAAAACCGAAAATATTTGTTTTTCCTTTATTTTTCTTTATATGGCCGCGTCGCCTGCTGCCGCCGCCGCCGCCGCCGTTGCTGCTTCTCCTCCTCTTTTTGCCCTCCTGCCTTTTTCAGAGCGCGCTCCGCGGCTCTCGCTTTCTCCCGAAAGAAGAAGCTTATGCTCGAGCGCGCTCATTTCTTTCATATGGCGAGTTTGCGCCTCCTGGCTCCGGGCCGCAGAGGCATTCCTGCGACGGGACTCTATGCTTTTCGGCGGCTCCTCCGCGCTATTAAAGGACTTTTATGTAAGGAACTACTATTAATATTGATCGGGGACTTTTTTCGAGGCCCCCCGACCTGGAATCTCATCCGATAAATTTCACTGCCGCCGCTGCCGCTGCTACTGGTCTTCCCTCGGACGCCTCGTCGTCGTCGTCGTCGTAGTCGTCGTCTCCTCCGACGAGAAGAATTTCAGAAATAATGCCAGAGCTTTTGATGCATCGACGCCGATGTGATACGTGATCCGAGTGCTGATTTTCAATCGCGTCTCTCTCTGTCTCTGTCGGCGGCGGCAAGAAATTTTTCATTTTCTCCTCGCCGGGCTGGAAATTATTTGTCCTGCGCGCGATTCCTTTTACTTTCATTGATTAAGCCTTTCGAGCAAAAAAAAAAACAAAAAACTAAAAGAATCAAGAGACTCCGCGCAAAAACTGGCGCGCCGAGTCCAACTACCTTGTATTAATAATTATTATTATCGGAGACCGCTTTTTTAAAATCCAACGATGAGGAGCAACATTTAGTTACAATATCGAAGGCCGAATCGTATGTACGCTCTGCCGATGTATGCGCATTATTTATCATAATGCCAATAATTATTTAGAGCTCTCCGTGTCGCGCGTTTTTAAATAATCTGAATATTCAAAGGATCGAATCTAAATTACATGAATCAGATTGTCAAAGGGGGGAGACATATACCGCGGCGGTACGACCGATATGACAATAATTGCAACTATTCGATAAAGCATCGAGGAAAGATTTTCGCATAGGCAAACAGGTCAACAGCGGTATATATACATGTATATACGTACATAGGAATGTTTTTCCGCGCGCCGCGTCGACGAAACTTTCCACTCTCGGTATTACATAGCCAAGAAAGTGATGCGCTCGCGAGAGAGAGAGAGAGAAAAAAGCGCACAGCCCGCGATAATGATGGATGAGCCATGCAAATGAAACGAATCCTCAATCAATTCGATCGTCAAAGTGACTATTACTCGCGAGAGCGGCGCGCATCGAGTCGCGCTGCACAGAGCACACCTATTCCTAATAATAATATCGCTGCATGTACATATATATATATATAGAGAGAGACGGCCGCGCGCACAAACGAAAGAAATGAGGATTTTTTTGCGGCCGCGCGCCGCGAACGTCAGCCGCTCGTCAGAATGTAAATAGAGTTTTGACAGGTGTCCTCTCCTCGCTCTCCGTGTTTATTACGAGTGCGTCAAAGCTGCGCGCGCGGCCGCAAAAAAAAGAGGCTTCGCGCGCGGAGAGGCATAACGTTTTATAGCGGGGAGCCTAATGAATTTGTCATTTATCAGGTCTGCTTTATTTTGAAAGCGAGCCAGTGTCTACTTAGCGGGTCTCTCTCTCTCTCTCTCTCCGCGCGGAGCCTCTCGTCTATAAATTAGCCGAGGACATTCATCATCGAGCGCGGAACGCGTTTGCATGCCTAATGCCGCGCGCGCGCAATAGCCGCGCAGACACGAAACGGACAATTAAGAGAAGAGTGCGCGAAGGGGTTAAGGCGGTTCAATGCCGAAGGATGATTGATAGGTAACTTCTAACCTCGCTTTGCATCGTCGCGGCGGCGGCGATTGCGCGAGATATTGGTTACATATGTTAATGGGGCAGCGCGGCGGGAGCAGCGGCGGCGGCGCGAGGAGGCAGAGGGGTCAGGTGTGCAACGTCGGCCGGACTGTCACAGATATCGCGGCAGGTAACCCCCCTGGCTGCCCGAGTCGAGTAATCGACTTGCAAATGAATCGCTCAATATCCCAAATGACCTCGTCACTCTCTCTCTTATTTTGCCTTTTCGCAACCGCGGCGCGGCGCGGAGCTGCACGGAGAGCCGACGACGAGAGTCTAATCTCGACGCCGCGAAATTTCGCTTTCGATTTTCTTGGCCGTAGCAGGCGCCGTTTTGCATGGAAATTATTGCCTGGCTCTCTCGCGCCGTTATGCGTTCGTTATGCTCTCGCGCCGATCGCGACAATGACGTATTGTTTGGAGATTGATTCGTATGGGTTCGAGCTGCGGAGGCAAATATGGCGTCGAGTCGAACGTTTATGGGCAATCGTTACGGTAAACGTTGAAAGATAGATCTTTTAAACTAATTTATTTACTAAAGTTTTATTATGCAATGGAACTTTATTAGTAAAAAAGCGGTTAAATAAAACAGGACAGCTTTGCTTTGCAAACATTATAGATCTAAGGTAAATTATTACATGGAACTAAATTGGATGTTTATAAACTATATGATGTATCGATGCGATATCTTTCACAATTCTTTTTATAAATAATAAAGAAAATTCTACTGCTGGTCATTGCTGTCGATGTATTTCATTCTTATTTATTGTCAATATTTCGAGCATTTATAGTAAGTGATCCTCTTCAGGGCAAAAATAAATTATGGTGATGATAACACTATCACTAATCAAAGTTACTTTGACTTTGTTAGTTTGTCATTGTGACTTTGACTAGTAATAATATTAACACCACGATACCTGAAGATGACCACTAAGTGGTCGAAATATTGTCAATAAGTAAAATTTAAATAAATAAGCTATCAATAGTAGCGTTTTCTTTATTATCTTTACCGAAACCGCGCTTTCAGCAGAAGCAAATGCAATTTTTACTTTTTATAAATATGTTACTGTCTATTACACTGCGCATTCTAGTTAATTAATTAAAACTATAAAAATATTTAATTTAATAATTTAAATTATTAATTATATAACGCCGATAAGCACACAGAAATCTCACCTTTCCGCCTGCCGAATAATTTAAGACCGATTTAACAATCAATGAAAATTTTAATTAACAAAGAAACCTGAACGACGTTCTTCCCCTTCTTACCCCCTTCGCCGCTACACCCTCAGCCCCACAAAACGTACATCGTACCCATACGCCGAGCTCTCAGTCTGACCATCTCCGCGTCTAGGGGATGAAGCGAGAGCGGGGCGGCGGTACCGCCGGGTGGTGCGGAAGGTCCCGTTTTACTCGCCCCGAGAGCGAGGGAGCACGCAAGCAACCCTTACCCGCGGCGGGTAAAACAGGGTGCTAAAAGCAGCCCCGTGCCCGTGGCGTTGGCCGGCTAAAGGGAGGCGCGTCGAATCGATGCGCCAACCCCTCGAGCTGCAGCCCCATGTATAGCGACGGATGATATCTCCGGGAACGCAGAGCTCGGCAACCCTCGGCCGGGTCTCTTCGGTCGCTAATGGAGAGCCTGACGAGACGTTACGTCGTTTTGACGATGTTTCCTTTGCTCGTTTCGAAAAGAAAGCCGTCTTCGTTTGAGAGGAAAAGGAGTTGCGTAACGTACAATATTGTGTATTTTCGACGTGTAATGTGAAGGAGTATGTTTTGAGTAAAATCTGATTTATTTGTGCCTTTGAAATGTAGACTTGTAGGCAAAAAAATTTATTTCGGCCTAATTTTTCCAACGTCGAGTACTCGGGAAATATTTTAGATCGGTACCCCCTTCATAATTTTGCGATCTTAATGTGGGTTTATACCAGCAAATACCAACTTGATGTTACAAAAGCTGTACGTACATTATAAAGATGTTGAAAAATTCAATCTAAAAGTGTAACCCTTGAATTATCAGTACTTATCAATTTTAACTGTATTGAAAATTCAAAAAGTAGTCTGAAAATTTTTTTTAAAAACTACTAGTGTCTTTATGAAAAAAATTATTTACTACTGAAGTAAATTCGTTTTTTAATATTTATAGATCCAATCACAAAAACCTATATAATTTAAAAAAAATATCTGTTGAAAATAAAATCAATAAAGCAAAATTACATTCCGAGGAAAATGGATTTAAAACAATCTTACATCAGAAATCTGGGTTAACCTTTTAAGAGCTCGCGACGCCACCGAAACTACTGAATTGGATAGCACTTTAATACGCCTCGCACAGCATTCATTATGTACGAAGTTTTATATACATATCTGCTTTAGTCACTGCTCGGAATGATAAAAACTACTTGCACAACGACGTAGTTTTTGTATATTTATTTATATTTTTTACGATTAGCTGTTTACAAGATAATTCGGTATTGCCAATGTAGGTAAGCACCAATTGATTAATATAATTCTCGGAGTGTACGACTGACAAGCACGAAAATTTTGGAAATAATAATATTTACTGATGTCCGTCTTAGATTTAAAAAAAAAAATTAAATTTTTACATTTAAATATATTTTTATACAATTTATTGTTTTTATTTAAGCAAACTGAAATAAATGTAGTACAAAGTATTTCAAGAAGCTTACATTTTGTATGTGCATATAGATAGTCGACATAGTTGACTAATACCTATTTTATATAAGCATGTCTGCTCATTCCGTTAACTATCAAATTAACCCTTATGTCTCGCTAGACTTAAAAAATTTATAAATTATCCGCTTCAATAATTAATTTATATCTTATCAGCAGACGCACATACTTGGCATTCAGATTATTGATTGTCTGCTTGAGTTAATATATTTGCCAATACACGCGACCCCTCGTTGTAGCGAAAAAAGACAATTTTATGCGCCTATATCCAATTTTTTCAACGTACAAAAAACAAGATCTCGAGTAAATACTAGGAGGATTTATAAGCCTTTTCCAAGCTAATGGCTACGAGAAATATCTAAAACGTGATGTAAATTAAAAAAAAAAAAAGAGTCGTAAATCAAATTATATACACTTTATATGGTTTTGTAATGCAACTGAAAAGAATCGGTAATAAAGTCATCGATATTATTATAGATATGTTTAATATTTAAATAAGAAAGTAACTGCACGTTCTTATTTTATGTTTTTCAAGTAGCTTTTGAAATATTGTATTGATTGCACACGGCGTTACGGTCATTATTTTATTTGTCCTCGGCACTTACAGTGCAAGAAATAATTTTTCCTGAAAAATCTAAAATTTAAACTCGAATGATCGGCAAGTATATTTTAAATAAAATATATTTTTCAAAATTGAATTCCTCGCACTCCAAGAGAGCAGTTCCGATAAACTATGAAATTAAAGTTTGCCACGGAAAATACGTTTGCAAGAATTTTATTGAAAAACTTGTTATTTAAAGCGCTCGTTTCATAATAAATCGCTTTACACATGTCTGCTTAACGCATTACGATTTTACGACTCTTATACCTTATCGGAACAAGACAAACAGTGGAAAAAATTCAATTTTATATAACATAATGTTCGAGTTTATTGCGACTCCGCAAGAGAGAGAGAGGATGATACGGCGCGGTACATAGGGCACAGTGTTTTGACAACGATAGATTTATTTATAATGCGCGACGTGTAAGATAAGCGCTCCTGGGTCGAACAATGCCGCGCGTAACAAAAAACTCATTATCAGGTGCTCAATTAGCAAGGCGTTAATCACGCGATGGCGCAACGCTTTTCGAGACTACATCGTTCACTCTCCCCGATGCGAAGTTCGCGACAATGACACGAAAAAAACTTATTTATACGCTTGAATTTCCTGAATTTATTGCTCGAATGCACGAACTTGACGCTGCCGCGTCTCCAGTCTGGATTTCCACACACTCGGACGACGACGCCTAATTGGGAAATACAGTCAATTTCACAAGCACAAAATGCATAAGAAATTTTAAGCCGAGTGTAATATAATTCAGAGAGAGCTGCCCCGAACGCCGCTGCTTGCGACGAGAGTAAAAAAAAAAACTGTAAATTCATTATACTTATCGAGGCGCGTCTCGCCTGTTTTATCTGCGCGAGATTTGATTATTACATAAACTGAGCTTTCATCTCCCGCTTATCCTCCAAAGGTTTTTCTCCTCTCGGCCCGGGAGATAAAAGCAAGTCATACGTAGAGCGGGCCGCTAATCTCGAGATATTTTCCCTTATCGCTCGGAAGAGAGAAAGAGAGAGAGCACGGCGTGAAGTAGCATTTTAATGGGCAGAGCGCGCCCCGGTAAAAAGAGCTCTCGGACGTGAAGCCCGTAGCGGAGACACAATAAGATCGGCCGGGCCGCGGGCGCGCGTAATTCACCTACGCTACACTTCCCGCTCGATCGTTTCCTTTTCTCTCGCGCGGCCCTGTTTTTCTTTGGAAAATTATACCCCGCGCGAGCTGCGAAGTAGTCTTCGGGGAGAGAGGGAGGGAAAAAAAAATACGGCTCCGGAGGCAGGGCGCACACAGGGCGCGCGGGAGAGTAAGAGCCGACTCGTATTTTTTCAGAAAATACTCTCTCTCTCTCTCTCTCGTTTTTCTCCGTCGCCGCGAGCCGCGAGAGAGAGAGCCGCGAGAAAGAATGGAAAAACAATATTTTGACGTTTCACCGGGGACGAGGAGGAGGATCTCCTCCCCGAACCTCTCTCACTTTGTGCCCTCACGCATATTCCCGAGGCCGGGGCAAAAAAGGATATACTTCATTTTTCACCACTCTGGTCGCCCGTAAAAATGTGCCCGTCCGCTAAATTCCGACGGGCGCTCTTTAATTCCACCCCCCCCGAGTCTAATCTACCGTAACGATCGCTTCTTATCCGCGAATCTTGCTATATAAAATAGTATAAATAATCGCCGGACAAACATTTTAACGTACCTTTTCAATATCCACATCTCGGCCGGGAAAAAGAATTCACTTGACGTATCGCCTTAATAAATGGCTCGCCGCTTGACGAGGGTACCGCGCGGCTATATATTTATTTCGTTTCGCCGATGCCGTCGAGAATTTCGGTCACATTTTCCTTCGACTCTCTCAGCGCGAACGATTGTACAATAAAAAAAGAAGAAAAAAAAAAAAAAAATCCCCGCTGACGCGCTTCGGAAAAAAAAAGAAGAAACAACGACGATGTATAAATCGAATTTAAAAGACATTTTGATTGCAACGTCGGCGGCCGGGGGAGTCCGCGGGCGCGTAGACCGCCGGGATCGATAAAACAAGTAAGTACAACGTGTAGGTAGTAGCAATTTGCGTAGTAATCAAGCGGCCGACCAAAAGGTAAACCCCGCGGCTCGTGGCTCCGCGAGCCTTCGCGGGAGAAAGTAGGTTAGAAGGGTGCCGGGCGAAAATTCGCACAAACGTAGGAACGAGCTTCTCTCTCTCTCTCTCTCTCTCCCTCTTTCCGCGGAGGAGCGTAAGGAGCGCCGAGGCGGTATCCCCTTTAACAATGTTTTCAAGCGGCTCCTCTTTAAGGGATGGGCCTTTATTTAGGCTGGCTGGCTCGGCTTTCGGGGAAACAGAGAGAGAGAGAGAGGGCGAATCTCGCAACGCCCCCGATGTCTCGACGACCTCTAGCCGACATCGACGTCGCGGTGGCGTTTTCACCTAAGTGCCGAAAGAGAGAAAGATAGATAGAGAGAGAGAGAGAGAGAGAGAGAGAGAGAGTCGCCCCCGCCGGGGCGAGAGAGGCTTATCGATTAAAAAATGTCTGCCCTTCAAGACGGCCTAGGTCACGACCCGCTCGTCACACGGCCGAGTGTCTGCGTCGGTGAAAGGCTCTCTCTCTCTCTCTCTCTCTCTCTCTCTCTCTCCCCCCCGGCCCACCTACACAGAAGTGCGGCACGCACCGACGCGCCCTGTTATATATACGCAAGGATAACGGATCACCTGTGCGTCTATTTCGCGCGAAGCGCGGAGACGCCGGCTGGATATTGTCGTAAGGTCAAATCGGCCCCCGCCTCGGGCCTCGGCGGCGGCTCGTTTTGCGTTTACAGTGTCGAATTCATTTAGCGAGAGCCGCGCGAGTCAGGACGGGGCGCGAGTGCGGCTTTTACTTTCGACGTGAATTAATAAGTACGTCGATGTATTTTCGGGCTGTTTGCAGCCTCGTCGCTTGAATTCGCGAGCGGGCTTATTGTAACTTAGCTTTAGCCTTTCGAGCTATTTATTTTCGGACGTTTATTTTATGTCTTTGCGCGTTTGAGTTAAGTCTGAAAAAAATTCGATAACTGGCCACTTAAACGAGATTGCATTTTTTTCAAAGGAATTCGGCAAATTAAGTTGTTCTAATAACATAAATTTAAGAATGCAATTACTTTTTGTTTTGAAGGAGAGCCTCGCATGTTTGACTCATTGATTTTGTCGTAAGTTTCGGATGTGCTTTTTCATATAAAAACTTGAAGGAAGCCACATCCATTTAGTTTAACGCACGATTTTTCAAGTAATGAGCTTTTTTTAGCTAAATTCTGAAAAGTTCTTCAATCACTTGTATAACTTTATAACAATTAACTGTAGAATAACTGTAGAATATTCTAATTAACGTATTAGATATAGGTGAAATAAAATCGCACTGCTTGAAAAAACGTTAATATATCTAAACGTTATTTGTTTTTCTCAAGTTATGAGTACTCCAACTAACGACACTGAAAAGGTGAGATGAAATCCTAACGGTTAAAAAAAAGTCATCAAAAATCTTTATTGATCGTTCAATGGTTAAATCCAGAAAATACTATTAAATAATTTTCTGTGCTAATTGTAAATGCAGTTTGTTTCACTATAATTTTTTCTTGTTGGAACTTTTCAAAACTCAATCTATATTTGATAAACGTTCTACTTACGTGCATGGACGCTTGAGATTTTAAATCGCTCAAAGCCGAGCCGTAAGTAGACAGGAAATTTTCCACGTTACATTTTAGATTTTGAAAATGCCTTATGTTGATTAAAATAGTTTTGAATTAAAAAAATTAATATATATTAATAAAAACAATCGATAATTTGTTCTTTTTACGCATATTAGGATTATTCTACTAGCTTTAACGAAAACCTAGATTTCACTTAATTAAATTTTTAATAAAACATATTTACTTAACGCAAAAGATAAAATTGAAAAGATAAAAAAAAAGACTCGTTTTTTTCGCAAAAACGAAATCTTATTCGCCTTTTTGTTCCTCAAACTGACCAACTAATTATGCGCCAGATTAATTAAAACCACGAAGAATAATTAAGCAGTATGAAAATCTTCAAAAATCCACGGTCGAAATGGCGTTTAAAAAAAAAGCGGCTTATCGCAACAGCCATCCGCGCATTAACCCTCCCGCTCCGAGAGAGATATCAAAGCCAAGCCGGCCGACTATACAAATACGCGAACAGCAAAAAAAAAAGAAGCCTGGACGGGGGAGGGTGAAAATCCGCAAAACAAGCCCGCGCGTTCGTCCCTGGGCGGCCGCCGCCGCAAGGGCTCGAACTCATTGATATTCGGCAAAGTGCCCCCGCGAATTCCCGACTTCAGGTCAGCGTCTGAAGGTTACGGGGTCCGTGCCTCGCGAGCCTCCCCCCACCCTGCCCCGGCCGCCTGCGTGCTTCGCCCGAGTGCGTGAGAGAGGGCAACTTGCGTCAGGTCAGGCAGCGGGGGCGGAATTAAAGCGAGAGAGCGATTGATGGCCCCGGACAATGGGCGAGAGAGAGAGAGAGAGAAAGAGAGACGTCTGGGCTCTTTTCATTATCGTCGCTGTCTGCTCTCGGGTTTCCAGCTGGAAAATATTTTTTGAACGCCGCCTCGGATTCGCGGGCAGGAGAGGGGAGTTTTCGTCGAGTCGCGACAGGAGAGATTCGCAAACGTGTATTAACTATTCAAATTAGCTGTGTAACTTGTTTACTCGCGTCCTTGGGAAAAAAAAAAATTATTTCGCGCTCTATATGTATGTAATGGCATTTCGTCGAAATTGAATTAGAACCGTTGGAACGGAAGATATACGTGTTTGCATAAAATAATTCTGTTTGAGCAAATTTATTCGGGTGAGCATTGTTTTAATTGAAGGGAAAAGCCAATCTTTCGATTGATGATAAATACATTTGGCTTAATTAAACGAGAATTTTCATACGCGAAATTGAATTAATCGTATATATTGTACAAGCACAAAGTTTTTCTAGCTGTAGTATCCTTACGAATTTAATATTTATACGTAGATTTTTCCGTGAGGGTAATATTAAAATTGTAAAAAAAAAAAAAATTTGTTTTGCAGAAAATTATTTTTCAGATTTTTACCGTTTTTACGAAGTAAAAAAAGTCAAGAAATTTATTACAGCTTATTGAAAGGAGAATTATTTTTAATTTAAAAAATCCGCGGGATCGAGAAAGTTTATTTACGAACGCGGGCGCGCGCCGTATATTTATGAAAAAGGTGTACATTTCGAAAGAGAATACGAATATTTTCTGCGCGCGGCATAGGAAAACGCAAAAAGGCCGTATCAGAATTTTAGTTTTAAATTTCTCATATATATATAAAAAGGGGCATCCGACATTCTCGTCAAAGTCCAGCGGTGCTTTTTACGATCGGGAATGAGCCCGCGATCATTTCCGCTTCGGTTCCCAGCCCCGAAGATCCCCAAAGCCGCGGGCCGACTTAATTACCCACCCGAGTAACGCGAATTCAGTGTATATATATATAAAACGCAAATTGACGCCAACTCTCTCAGCCTTCCCCGCGCTCGAGAGGCATTTTTTGACTATAAAGAAGAAGAAGGAGTAGATAAAGAGAGATCGAAGGGTGGAAGACGCCGGGATAAGAAAGAGAGAGAGAGAGAGAGCGCGTATGTGCGAGACGGCTGGGTTACGAGCGTCGGCGGCGTCGGTGGTGGCGGCGGGAGGGGCGGGAGGAGGAGGGCGGGGGGGAGCTTTGCGAAGACGGCAAGATCGAGCAGGAGGGACGAGGACGGAAGATAATCGATAGACACGACTAGACGCCGCCCCAGACGACCTTTTACCTTAACTTGGGTCGTCTGAAACCCTTAGCGCTTCCTCGCGGCATTTCTTTGACGAGTCAATGAATCGTCCTCCGCGCGCTCGGGCGCCTCGTCTCGGCAATTACACCCCTCGCGCCGCTCTCTCTCTCTCTCTCTCTCTCTCTCTCTCTGTCTCTCCCCTGTGCCCCCGCGATAAATCAGTTAGTCGGCGCGGTCGTGAAATTTGAAAACGCCAGCGCACACACCGCACACACACCGCGGCCACAAAAGGGAACCGCAATCTCTTAAAGCCCCCGCGCGAGTTCCGCACTTTTGGTTCAATAGAAAAAGTACACACATCGCGCAAAGAAATAGAAAGAAGAGGAGGAGGAGGAGGAGGAGGAGGAGGAGGTGGTGGAGTAGCGGAGTGGCGCGGGGGGGTGACGCGGGGGGGTGGCTGGCGGGAGGCATGTACGGCAAAAGCAATAACCAATGGGGACGAACTGGGCCACCTAAGAAAAATCTTCGAGGGGGGTAGAGAAAAGAATGGAAAAGTTACTAGCTCCGCTCGGCTGTGTGCCCGCTCGTACGTGCGCCCATCTATCTTTTCCCTCCCACTTTTTCCTCCCTACTCTTGCCCCCTACCACCCACCCGCCCCCCCGCGACTTGCCCGAAGCCGTGTGCCGGGCTCCTTTTTTCCCTCTTTTTTGCGAGCGTGTGTTTTCGTACACGCCTGCCGCCGCCGCCGCCGCCGCCGCCGCCGCCGCTCGCTGGGAAATCGAAGTCGAGCGCAGCGGAGAGAGAGCCTTTGTCGCCCACCCACACCGACCGACGTCGCGCGCGCACACTCACACGGCGCCGCCGCCGCCGCGTACACGCACTCGCGCTCCGAAAAGCTAGCCCAAGGCTGCCGCGGAGAGCGACGAGAAAAGACAGCGACGCCGATGTGGGTCGAGACTGGCCGACGCCGAGTCGCGGCGCCGGCGGCCTCACACCCCCCGCGTCCCCCGCCCCCCGGATTTTGGCCCAGGAAAAAAATCGAGGAAGCTCGAGCTGCCGCGCGCTGCTTTTTTCTCGCGAACGAAAACAAAACTGGCTCCGAGCGTCCAAAGTAAGAGGGATCGCGCCGGCTAATGGAGTGCCCGACGCTCGCTCTGTCTCTCTCTCTCTCTCTATTTCTCTGGCGGGGCGCTAAAACTCACCGGCAAAGTCAAGGGTAATGGCCGCGAGGATTCGCGCGCGCGCAACTCGGGAAAGTTAGTTAGGTCGCGGCCGGCGGGGGCTCCCCTAATCTGCATAACGGAGCCCTACTCCCGCTTGGCGGGCCGCCCCTTCGGTCCAGGGCTCTGCTCTGCTCCGCTGCTCTCTCTCTCTCTCACTCTGCTCAACAAGTGGTTCTTGAGTTTAGCGGCCGGCTTAGCTCTTCCTTAATTTCCGCCCGCGGAGAGACGAGCGATATCGCGCCTCCGAGGCTGACGGCGGAGCGCGGCGGGTTATAACGTCGCTGGCGCAGCTTCGACACGCCGTTGCTCGCGGCTAATTCCGCAGCTGCGGGCTGCCGGTACTCGCGGAAATTCGCTTTTCGCTTTTTCCGACGAAATCTCGGGGGAGGGGGGAAAGCGTCTTTATCCGTCTTGGCGCCGCTTTTTTCCCGCGCTCGAATTTTCTCCGAGGCAAAGTGTGTCTTCAAAGAATCCGAGAGAAAGAGAATTCGAGTGAATCCCCGGCTCTTTAATTCCGAGGCGCGCTCGTCTCGGGCCGCGGCGGAGAAACGGTACTGAAATTTAATGAAGGCGGGACCGACGACGGGCTCTGAAAAGCTCCTCGTTTTGAATAAACGCAAAGTGTATGTAAGCAAAGAGTTTATAGCTGAGTAGCCGAATGAATGCCAGGCGCGAGCTAATAAATATCAATCGCATTTACTCCGAGTTCCAACCCCTTCCTGTCCCGCTGACAAAGCGCGAGTGTTTATCCTGCCGCGGCGGGAATTATAAGAATGCGACGCATACGATTAAGCCCCGCGATAGCGGTGAGAGAGATGCACCGTTGCGAGGGAGAAGTTGAGAGAAGGGTGGGGGTCACAAAGACACGAGAAAAAGACGCGAGAACGGATTCCCGTTCTTCCGGCGCCGCCCCGAAAAACCAAAACACAAATAGCCCCGACACTCGCAGGGCTACTTAAGCGGGGTCCCGTTCGCTCCCCGAGTGCGAACCGATCTGCATGTCAATGGGGGCACAATGCGGGGCAATCGGGATGCACCGTTATGGGCGCTCCCGGGACGAGTCACGTTCCTGTCTACCTGCGGGCCCTAATTCGGCCGATCGCACAAAGACTCTCTCTCTCTCTCTCTTACATCCCCCCCTGTATGCGCGCGGTATTCCCGATCGTAAAGCCAAGACCGCCGCTTTTAATCCATTATCCGTTTGTCCGACACGCGCAACTCTATGAATCGGCCGCCGTGGGCCGCGAGAGGGAGGATCGTCGATTGCAGGCAGCAGCAGCAGCAGCAGCCTCTTTGTCTCGGGGTGCAGCGGCGGCTGGGCAAAAAGCTCGCGTGGCCATGTTGGCTGGAGGAGCAGCTCCTCGGCGGCGGGTCGGAAAAAGTGGGTGGCAGGTAAGACATCGGTGCACACACATGCGCGGCCTCGGGGAGGAGGAGGAGGAGGAGGAGGAGGGAGGGGGGCGGCAGTCCACGGTGTTTTCCCTCGGCGCTTCGCCCCACTTGGGCCGATCGCGGATCCGCGACTGGCTGCTCGGGCTCGCGGCCGGAGCGCAGGCTGCACTGCGCAGGCGGTGGCGGCGCCCCTCCCCCCCCGCTGAGGCGACGGGCCCCCCCGATATACCCCTATCTCTCCCTCTCGCCCCTTCGATGCTCTTATTATTTCCATTTCTCCGATTGCCGCCGTTGCACTCTCTCCCGGCCGCCTTGGCGATGCTCGGTCTCGCTCGGCGCCTCCCCCTCCCGCCGCCGCCTCCTTCTTGCCGTCGCTTCTTCTTCGGCGCTCCTTGGGGCTTGCGTTCTTTTTTTTGTTCTTTTTTTTTCGGCGGGCGGGCGGGGGGGCGCACTTCCTCGCCGCTGCCGCCGCCGCGCTCTTCCTCGCTCTTCCCGGCGGGCCGCTAAGAAGGCGGAAAAAGGAGGAAGACGGAAGGCGAGACGCCACCGCCACCGCCGCCGTTGCCGCCGTCGCCGCCGCCGTCGACGACGAGGACGAAAGCCTTCGCGTGCGCGGCTTTCCTTGGCGAGGCGCGCGGAGAGAGAGAGAGTGCCGGCTTCCGCTTCCTTATGCTCCGGCGCGGACTGCATCAGGCAGTCGCGCGGTTCGCCCGGTCGCGCTCATATAAGGAAAAGGCCGCGCCGCGACTCCAAGACGCCACAGCAGAGGACCGAACTCTCGGCCATGGCGAGGCCGACGGCCGGCGGAGGAGGCCCCGGGGCCCCACCGAGCAGCGCAGTCACCACCATCGACGACACCACCAGCACCGCCGCCACGACTACCACTACCAGGGAGATGCCCTGCAGCTGAAGCCCGACCAAGCGTTCCTACCGAGAGCACGGAGGCGAGACGGCCAACCAAAGTTCCTATTTTTCACGCGATTTTCTAGTATTTAAAGAAAAAAAATAAGAAAAAAAAGAAAACGAGGGGCCCCCGCGCAGGCTCAAGTGCGACGACGACACCTCGTGGCCCGGTGTGACTCCCGCGCTAATTAGCCAGCCAATTAGAAGCGGCCCTGCGTAATAAGCTGCGCGCGCAAAGTTCCTAAAAAGCAACGGCACCTTTCAATTTTATCCGGCGTATACATAACGTATATATATACATACATATATATATATATTCTATACACATATACGAGTCTATATATATATATACAACAAACAAGGTTATTCTATATACACGCCTAGTCTAAGGATATAAGGAGCAAGGAGGCAGCGGAAGAGGAAGTCGAAGAAGAAGGGAGGTTTGTACACAATCATCTAGTGATAGTGAATAGGCAATACGGAGCCCCAGCATAAGCAAAACGACGACCCAGTGTGTCTTACGGTCGAGCAACGTCCGGCAATAAGCAGCTCTCTCGCATAGCAAATTAGTCGTTAAGTCGGTGTGTATAAAACAAGCAAAACAAGTGTTCTCGAGTTCCTAATAGCCGATGGTGAATTAATTAGCAAGTAAATAATAAAAAAAAAAAGGATAACAAGGATAACGCAACTTAGGTTCTAAAAAAAATAATGTCGAGCGTGAGCGTCGTGTCCAACTCGTCGGTCGAGGTCGAGAGCGACTCGTCGAGCTCGTCCCAGGTCGCCTGCAAGGACGAGTGCAAGGAGGAGCGCAAGTTCGTCCTGCCGAACGAGCTCTACAAGAGCCTCCTCGCCTCGGCCGTCCTCGGCAAGACGGTCCTCAACCGCAACCTCAACTTCAAGGACAATCTCAACAGCTTCAAGGGCAACCTGAACGCCCTCGACTCGGCCCTCAAGGAGCTCAAGGACATCAAGGGCCTGACGGTCAGCAGCGTGCCGGCCTTCCCGCGCAACCTGGCCCTGCGCAGGGACGAGCAGGACGAGGTGAGTCCGCGTGAGCCTTTAATGTGCAACAAGTGTACACACGGGGGGCTTGATTACCCAGCAGCCGCAGCCAGCCGCGGTGTGTGACGTCTGTGTGTGCCACCAACGCCGCCGACGCGCGCCGCCGCCGCCGCCGCCGCCGGATTAAAGAAATGAGCAAGCGCGCGCCCCGAGAGAGAGAGAGAGAGCCCACGTGATGAGCCCCAATCAGCCGGCTGCCGAAACGCCACCCCCTCCCCCCTCTGAACTTTTGTCAAGCTCCCCGTTTAACTTTAGGCATCGTGCACTCTTTCTCCTCTCTCGTAATACCCCCGACTGCTCCGAGGCGCGCGCTTTCGCTCCTCGGAGGCCGAAAACGGCGGGCGAGCCCCGAAGGGGCTGAAATTTCGCACTCGCGACAAAAAGCAGCAGCGGCCCCGCTGAAATGGTAACGAGCGTTCTCACCGGCAGCGTCTCGGGGCGGCCGCGCGCGCGCCAATTAACGGCTAAATCTCCGAGTACTAATTAAATCCCCCACCGGGCAATTAATTAGCCGATGCCCGCAAAGCTCTCTCGGCACGGCCGTATTACCCTCGCGCGCTGGGCTCTCTTCATTTTCCGCCGCTACCGCCGCCGTCGCCGCCTTCTTCTGCTCGTTTTTTGCGTCCGCGATGTGTGCCCGCCGCCCGTATGTGCGCTTCTTTTTCGCCGTGTGCAGCGACGGCGGCGGCGGCGGCGGCGGCGGCAGCGGCCTTCCCCCCTTTTTCTCCCATTTCTTTTTCTAGGAGATCAATACTTATGAAAAATTCATCGATCAATTTCTCAACGACGGGGGATGGGGGACGATTTTTCTTTTAGCTACTCTTATTTTAAATGCTAGATTTTTGGTCCATCGAATTTTTAAGCTTTTGTTCTTATTATGGCCGCTGAACGTACACGTGAATATTCAATATTGAATATTCAAAATATTAAATAGCGCGGAGCTTTAGGAAGTGAAGATTTATGAAACAACGATTAAAAAAAAAAAATAAAATAAAAGAAAGAGCGCCGCGCACATTCGTTCGGTATTTTCATCTTCTGTGCCGGAAAAAAGAGTAAATAAATTAACGAACGCAATTTCAAAAGCTTCTCCCGTTCCCTTTTCATTTCCTTTTCTGATTTTGATGCTCCTTTGAAAAATAATGATGGCGCGAGGATTTCGCAAAAACGCGCGAATCAATACCCCAAAAATCACTCGAAAGAACTGCACTAAGAATTTGAGAAGGCAAAGGAAGTAATCTCAAATACGTTAAAATCAGTCGTGCAACCGTTGAAAGAATCTCCCCCAGTGGAAACAGACTCCACTTTATATTTTAGATAAATAAAATGCACACAATATTTTAGGACGCCAAAATGGATTATTAAAAAGTTTTCTATTATTATTATGAATTTTTGGAAAAACGACTTTTTGAAAAATGGGTCCGATGTTTAGGTGGCTGATAGCAACTTCGAAACAGACTATCGAATTTCGGCTAAGAACGAAAGCCGAAGATCGAAATTTTAGATTTCAAAAATTTCGAGCTCCAAACATTATTGAACCTGTCCGAAATTCAAAAGTCCGCTACGAAAAGCGACAGATCCCACGCTGACCCATCCAAATCGCTCACCCTCGAATTTTCAAACCTTTCAAACCAGTCCCCCGATCAGCCAAAAATCTAAAACCGATCATCGCCCGTTTGAATTGCAGAAGGCATCATTCGCATGGTCGGAGGGCGGCGAGGAAGGCGGAGGAGGAGGAGGCGGCGGAGGCGGTGGCGGAGGCGGAGGCGGCGGCGGCGGCAACGGCGGCAGCGGCACCGGGGCGACCGGGGGCAGCGCCGCAGGAGGCGGCGGCGGCGGCGGCGGGGGCTCGGGCAGCGGCGGACTGGCCCACTGGGTCAGCGTGATGGCCGAGCACATCCACAACCCGCACAACGCGGCCGGCGTCGCCGGATCCCACCACCAGCAGCAGTCGCCCCCGCAGGCGCCCTACCCCTGGAATAACGGCCTCTCCGGAGACGTAAGTGACACGACACCTGATAAGGCTTGTTATATCGATGTAGTAGGCGGCCGATTGCGGGAAGCGGGGAGATCAAAGGGTTATTTTAACTTCGCGAAGTTGAAGCTTTCCTGGCCTTTTTGGAAAAAAAGAGAGAGAGATTTTTTAAATCCTGCGGGGGCAGCTTCTTCTCGCGCGAGTGAGGACGCAAAGAGATAGTTTTATAAAGCGCGCCACCTCCCCCCGGGCTGCGGATAAAATCTTATATTTTTTGGTAGACCGTCGGTGTCCGTTCGGATAATTACACCGGTGCTTCGAAAACCGCAAAAACGCGCGGGCTCTTTTGTTTAAAAGAATGCAATAATCAATAAAAGGGGGTACGCCGGTATTATTTCCGCCTAGTTGATATAACAACGTTCAGCAAAAGCCGGGGGGCTCCGCGGCTAATTAACTAACGCTTCGAGACTCCGTGCAGCCCTTTTTTTGCGTCGGTAATTGACTGCTGTAAATCCAAAAACGCTTTTGAGAGAGAGAAAGAGAGTGCCGGTAAACGCGGAGAGCGTTATTACAAGAAATTAGCTTTGTAAATTTTTCTCATATACAAAAATATACGAATTAAAATTTTATCAAAGTCTAGTAGGCTTGAATAAGTTTAAATTCTCACGGCCGATCGAACCTCTCACGGTTCCGCTCACAGAAAACCCCGCTTTTTTACGTCTCGTCGCAACCGCGCAAAAACTCGCGATTGCCTTCACTTATTTAAATTTAACTCAAACGCTTGAAAATCTCTTCTTATTAGGACGAACTTGGCTGCATACGCAAAAAAGCCAACGGTTCGTGAAAAAAAAAAAAACGGACGAAACAAAAAAAAAGAAGCCGGAGAGACCTCGGCACATAACCGAACGCGCTCTGATAAAAAGAGTCGAGTCCTGGTAGGTTGAAAAAAAAAAAAAAAAAGAGAGGCGACGGATGCTGCAGTAGCAAAATCTTCGGAGAAAAAAGCGACGGAAAAAACGCGGATAAAGAAGAAGACTTAGAGAGAAGAAGGGAACGAAGCGCAACGGGCCGTGTGGACCGAAAGGGTGAAAGCAAAATGACCCGGATATGCCTGGAAGACGCCGTTAGGAGGGAGTTTTTTGCATCTCTCTCTCTCTCTCCGCTCGCTCGCCACGCGAGCTGAGACAAAACGGGTTACTACCCTCCCCTGTTTTGATTTCGCGTTTTTTCCACGGCTCCCAAAGTCCCACGTACGATATATACGAGTTCCTTTTTTTTTTCCTCGTCGCGCCGCCGCGGAAGAGAGCCAGCGAAAAAAAAAAAAAAAGGAGAAGAGGAAAAGAAAAGGGCGCGAAAGGGTCGAAGATCTCTTTGCATACGCTTGTGTCTCTCTCTCTCGCCCAGCGCCGATTTCACGGCGGCGCACACGCACAGAGGATGAACGACCTGAGAGGGACCCGCGGCCGAGTGAGGAAAGGAGAGAGAGAGAGAGAAAAAAAAACAGCAGAACAAACAAACGGAAACGGAGAAAAAAACTTTTTTTTTCTCTCGCTTCCAACGCGCGACGATAGAAAATGCTCATTTGAATAGATACCGGGCCGCGCGCGCGCGCGGCTGAGAGCGTTTAGGCTCGGGGGCCCGATATATACTCGGGGGGCGCTCGTTCGTTTTTTTTTTCCAGCTTTCGACCCTTTTTTTCTTTTTTTTGCTCTCCGGGCGAAGATGATGCGCTTTCCGAACGCGATCGTTACGCCTGCGTATCGCAATATTCAAATTGGAGTCGTCGCGCGCGCACCCTTTTTCCACGTTGCGCTTTCTCGACGGCTGCTTATTTATGAATGGCAGATGGCCGCTGCAGGACGAATCGAGAGTCTCCTTCACGCCTGACGCGGACTAAGGACTGAGAGAGACAGGATCACCGGCGATCGCGCGAAAAATTATGGCCGATGATGCTCCTTTTCAGCTCTGCCGCGTGCGTGGGTTACAATACCGATTGCGGGTCTCGGTGTGCAAAAAATTATTATACGCGCGGCTAATTGAGATGCGCGTGCCGCTCGGCTTTTACTTTTTTTTTTTTTTTTTTTTTGTCGCGGGTTGAAAAAAGTTTTACGGACGAAGCGTCGCGTCGTCGTCGCGGGACTTAAAGTTTAGTGCTTTTATTTATTATTTCGGGGGAATTAATGGGATGTTAAATTTGTTTTTCTTTCGTGCGCCGCCGGGTTTTCTGCGACCAAGTTTTTTTTTTTGACGCTCGTTAATAGTGCAAAGTTTTTTTTTTTCTGGAGCGACAAACGAGCGAGTCGAATAAAGTATAAACGGTGTCGAACGAGATGTTTCGGTTTGAAAATTTTAGATTTAGGTTTCTGTGGAAAGAAAAAAGGTAGGATTGTTTAAAAGTTTGGTATTCAAATAAGTAAATTAACTTTATTTAGTAAGAAACTGCTACCAATTCATTGGCACTTAGTTTCCTCTTAACTAATTTATCATTCCAATATTATCTCCGAAATTCGCTAAAAACAGTCGACTTCAACAACATCATTTCAGACTATTCTACGTTTAATTAATTATTTATTTTTGTATTATAATTTTATTTTTCCAAGTCCATTTTAGAATTTAATGAACAGCAAACAAAATTTAAACAAAAATTTAACATAGTTGCGGCATTTTGTATTAAATTTTTTCTACAAGTTCGACTCCAAATTTTTATCGCAACCCGTCTTTTTACTCGCGATAAAACTATTTATCCAATAAAATTGAAATTTTTCAAATTAGCCTCACTTTTCAAGAACTAATTCCAGCATCAAACTCCGAACTCCTTTGCTAGTACACGAAATTTCCAAAAGAAACCATCGCGAACCTCGCTCGTCATAGCGCACCGAAAAGATTATTAGAGAATAAAGACGTCGAGCCCCGGTAGAAATCAGAGGCCCGTGAAAGCCCCGGGTCCACGTGCATGTCGTCGCGAACCGCGACGTCTCCGCGATATTCCCCAATAACGATACACGCTTCGTCGACAGAGAGAAAGAGAGAGAGAGAGAGAAAGAGCCTCGATATAAGAATAATGAGGGCTCTCGCTTGTTTTCTCAACAGTCAAATTAGGAGCTCCCGCGGCCCGCACAGACACACGTACACCGTAAGCTCGCGCTCGCCGAAGAAAGGTAACGAGGACGGCGAATTTGAATGTGAATGGGACGACTCTCGAAATCGAGCCGGCGACGTGTAGAACCTGCAGCGCGCTTCCTCTCGAACTGCTCTCTCTCTCTCTCTCTCTCTCGCTCTGCGCGTTCTCCCTTTTGTGAGCCCGCGCGCCGCACACTACGCACACGAGCTGCCCTTTCTCTCTCTCGGCATTCCTTTTTTTTTCTTCCTAAGCTCACCTGCGGCCTACCCGCGAGCGTCAGAAACAAGGCGCTAGGACAATAAAAAATGATTTAAATAATCCGCGGCATGCAAATGCCCCTGGGATTCTCACGGGACGGACGGGCCTACATCACGGAGAGACTATGAGACTATGAGAGAGAGACAATTGCACGGGCTTTTTCATCGTGTGCTCATTGCTCGCGCGGCCGGGCTATTTAATGGACCGAGATTCGGATGGAGGCTGCTTTGTCCATTTATCTAAACAAATAGTTTAACATTTTACTGTGTATTAGTTACTAATTTTATTGGCGAAATAATGATTATCAATACCGTCCTAAACAGCCTTTAATCTTTGATTACACGCACATCCCTAATTATACCCTTATTGCTGTTGCATGAAATACTGCATTATCATAAATTATTGTCCTCTACGGTTTGTAGCTTCTCGCCGCTGCCGAATGAAAAAAAAACGTCGTTTTTTTTTTGGCGAGGCCAACTGAAAAAGCTGGCTAAAAAGACGCGGCATCATTTCCATTAGGAACCAGTATCATTGCAACGAACGAAACTCGCAATTAGAATATTAGAAGAAAAAAAAAGCCCGCAAAAAAAGCGTAAAGGCTCGTTACAGCCGTAAGCCCCGGCTACCCTCGTCCGCTACGCGCGACTTGCAAAGATGCCATTCTCTCTCTCGCGCGCGCGCAGTCAAATCAGGCTCTTTGGCCGCGTAACCTTTCATGCGTTTTTTTTCCATAGCCTTTTTTTTTTTGTTGGCCTCGGAATTTTTTCTTTTCGCGCCGCGACAAAGGTCGCGCATCGCAGCAGCAGCGGCAGCACAGCCAGTAGCGGGTACTGGCGGGAGCTCTAAAAATTCATTAGCCAATCTCGCCGCGCGTCTCCGTGGCGCGCGTTAAAGGGGTCGGAGGATGTAGCGGCTCGACCCCTGGCTTTCGGCTAGCCGGCCCTAAACAATGACAGGTTTTTTTTGTCCTTCGCGCCAGCCCTGGACCGGAGCGGAGAGCCGGAGAGGCGAGCCGCGCCACCGCCGGTGAGACAGAAAATTCCGTTGCGCGATTTGCATCGGCGCGCGGGGTCGAAAAAAACAAGGGGGTATATAAGCGGGGAAAAAAAAAATTGCGGAAAAAATCATCAGCGCCCGGCTCTCTCTCTCTCTCTCGTCAGGCAGGGAGGTGGTGAGAGAGAGAGAGGGGGGGGTAGTAGGCCCGCTCGCCCGGAGCCATTATTTTAATTTCCAAAGATGGAGAGCGCAGCGAGAGATGAGAGGGTTGCGGATCTTCTTCTTTTACATAATCCTCCCGAAGGGTAATTCCTCGGCCGGAACTCTCTCACACTTTGGTTGGCGCGCGAGGCGAACGCCGCGCGAGTTACCTTGTAGTACGCATTTGGGCGCGACGGCGACGGCGGCGCGCTTTGCATTTTTCCGCGAGCACTTCCGCCGAAGGAATTATCCTAAACAGGCCTAAGCGTTTTAAGGGATTACGGGCAGAGATGCGTAAAAAAGCCGAAAGGGTTTTTCTTCTTCTTTTTTTTTTTTTTTCTTTTGACCACCCGCTGGGCAAACGATGTCGCTCGAATGAGAGATTACAAGTTAAGGAGCCCACTTTGGCGCTCGCGGGGGGATGGCATTTTTTACCTGGCGACCTTTTTTCATCATATTGGCGCGGCGCCTATGTACACCCTTCTGCCGTCGCCGCCGCTGCCGTTTTCCTTATATTATGTTTATGTATCGTGTACTTTATTTTTCGCTCGCCATTATGCGAGAGAGAGAGAGAGGCGGCTTTGCTTTTTATTTCCTCTCCTCAATTGAGTGTAGCGCAGAGAGCGAAAAAAAAGAGAAGGACCTTTACGAGGTGCCAAGCCGCACCGCTACGTTGATCAATTACGTTTCACACAGTAGCCGTCGCGCGTCAGTTTTTTATATCAAATTTTTTTTCATTTTTGATCCGCGCCTTTTTTTTTTTTTATATATCGTATAACCTCGCCAATTATCGCATTGATTTTTGAGCCGCCTCGCGCTTCATTTAAACAGCCCCGTTAAAAGATCCCCCGTGATTCTCGAGCGATTGCGTCGACCATTATAGGATATAAAACGCGGACGGATTTCACGTCCCGTTAAGGTGTGAAAGAGCCCAGAAGCGGAAGCGAGAGACGTCTCCATCGAGACGCGTGAAGAGACGGCCTGCACTCCGGCTCGCTTTAAAGCGATAAGTCGCCGAATCGTCCGAAAACAAGCCCGGCAGCATATCTGTATATCGACACGAGCGCAGGCAGCCAGGCAAGCAGGCAGGTAGCCAGGCAGGTATAGAGAATATAAGTTTTCTCGGTATTGTCAGAAAGTCGCATCGGGGGCTCCCTGCGGTCGTTAGGCCGTGTCACAACATTTGGGCCCGGTCAGAGTTATGGGCCGCCGCCTTTGCCGGTATTTCGGAGAGGCAGGAAAAGAGAAGCGCGCGCCGCGAAATGGCTCGTTTGTCAACCCTTCGCTGCCGACTCTGTCTGCGCCGCGCGGCTATTGTCGTCGTCGTCGGGCGCCGCCGCCGCCGCCGCCGCGCGCGCGGCGAGGGCGCATCCATGCGGAAAACTTGTCTGCGATCGGGCTCTCTCTTCCTTTTTTGCCCATTTGCGCGCGGTTAGCGCGGCCCAATGATAAAGTGCGCTGTCGTCGTCGATCAATTTTCAGCGCGCGGCAGGCAACGAGCAGCGCCACTCTGCGACGCGAGCTTTCGATCCGCGCTGAGAGAGGATCGAGCACTGCACTCTCTCGCTCTCTCTCTCTCTCACCTCCCCCGCAGGCCGAGTATTACTTTATTTCTTAAACTGCTGACCTGCGAGTGTTCGACATTTTTTCTCCGGCCACTTTTCGGCAATAATCTGCTCTTACTGGTATGGGTAAAACTAGATAGTATTAAAATGCGTTATAAATACTCGATAACTTTTTTTACTAATGTCACTTATTATTATTAAACCGTCGATGAGTGCGCAGATACTTTTTGCGGAGGTCGCGACGACGCTTAAAAATAATCCCCCGGCTGAATGAAACAAGTCTAAAAACTGTCGCGGCGCCCGTAAGTACGGAATTATTAATACTGTACCCGTGTAAGTGTAACCGCCGTGATCTTGTAAGAAAAAACAACGGATGGGAGAACTGAGCTGAGTAAAAAAAAAATCTCACAGTCATCCACAGGTTGGCGCATCCGCACACGGCGGAATAAACGCTTTTTACCCCGGCAAAAAAACAACGGGACTAGAACAAAAAAGTCTAATGTCCAGGAGCGAGAAAAGGGTGACGAATAAAATAAAAAAAAAAAAAAGGCGGCCAGAGACCGAGAGAGGGAGAGAGAGAGAGAGAGAGAGAGGGAAGCGGCAGCTTCCACGAGGCGAGCCGTAAGAGAAGGGCGCGTATGCAGATGATCGGGAAAGTGGAGTACAAAGGGCCCATAGTCTCACGCTATTGTGGGCCTCAGGTAAGATAAAAGGGTTACTGGCTGGCTGCCCGAGCGAGAAAAAACACAGGGCTAACCCCATGAAAAAAAAAGAAGGAAGGAAGGAGCGGCGCAGCCAGTGATGTCTCTTTAATTTTTATTAATGACGGGGGAATTTGAATTTTTGCATCGGTGATATGGGAACGTCGCCGATGCGGCCGGTTGACGCGCGAACGAACGTGACTCGCCGGGCCGGGACGTATTAGCGCCTGCGGGAACCCCACCAGGCGAGAAGCTGCAAAGACGCACTCCATCCATCACAATTATTCGGCCGCGGCGCGCGATTTCTGCCGATCGCGTGATCGATGGCGGCGGCGCAGCGCAGCGCCCGGGATAAGTAGATTCGCGCCCACAGCGCCCCTCTCCGCCCCAAAAGGCCCTCGATGTCCCAATTATCGAGGCTCGCATATTTATCCGATCGATTTTACAGGAGTATATTACGAAAATAACGGGGCTACTTATAACGTAATGAATAACTCATTAGCCCGTTGGAAATCGATGCTAATTGTGGCGGCTGCAGTCTCTCTCTCTCTCTCTCTAACGCTGCGCGTTTTTTTCATCAAATCAGCGCACCAGCTCCTCCGCTCCGTAACGTACATGCCTCGGCCGATTGTTCGCTCTCTTACGCCGAAGCGGAGCACAGTGGTAGGCACTGATTTGCGGGCAGCACGTGCGGCGGTGTGCGCGCCTCTCGGCCGCCGAGAGGAGAGAGCGATGAAAAGCAGACGGCCCCGCGCGTCGTCGTCTCTCACGCTCGATCCGTCGACGTCGAGCCGGCCGAGCGTGCAGGATCGGGCGATTTCGCTCTATCTCTCTCTCTCTGCCTCTCGAAATACACGCGCTGTGCATATATACGCCGGGCCTTCTTCCGAGCCGAGGCGCTCTCGCAAAAACGCCTCATCGCGATCGGCCCCCGCGCCTTTCCGGGAAGGAGACGCGCGAGCTTTGTGCGGATTTTTTAATAAATATATCAGGGGCCGAGAGCCGCTGCTGCTGCTGCTGCTGCCGCTGCTGTGCTCCAGATTTTCCGGGGCCGATTTTTTCCGGCTTTTTCGAGCAGAGTCATTGAACCGGTGGGGTCTGGCCGGGGTCTGCCTCTCCTTCGCTCCGCAGCGCTCTTCTCTCTCTCTCTCTCTCTTTCACTCTGCCCGTGCTTCTCTTCCGGAATCCCTGCAACTCGGCACCGGGCAAGATGGAAGGAGCAGAAAAAAAGAGCGGAACGGCTAGCAGCAGCTCCCTCCACTCTCGGTGCGCCGGCGGCCACGTACATACACACACACACACACATGCGCCGCTGCCGCCGCCGCCACCGCTGCCGCCGCCGCCGCCGCTGCTGCCGGTGCACCCACGCTTCCTCAGGCTCACGTACGCGCGGCGCGCAGCCCAAAAAAAGAAATATCAGGATCAATATTTGACCCGGAAAAAAGAAGGTGCGGAGCTCGAGAGCGGGAGAGAATATAAGGGATAGAGACGCGTGACGAGGAAAAGAGAAGCACGGAACGCCGGCCGGAGGGAGAGAGGGAGGGAACGAGGAGGAGGACCAGAGAGAGAGAAAGAGAGAGGAAAAGCTCAAGGAAAAAGGAGACAGCAATCTGCGCGCGTTCGAGTTTGCCTCTGAAAAAAGCAACTTGCCGGCGAGAGGAATTCTCTCTCTCTCTCTTTCTCTCTTTCCTGCACCGCTTTTTCCGATTTTCATATAATACCTTGCGTTCTGTCAAATTAATGCGCCCCTCCGCTCTCGCAGCTGCGAAAAGTCAAGACCTGCACGAGGCACGTATATACCTGCGCGTCATTGCGCGCCGCACACTCTTTTCCCACTAGTTACCTCCCTTCGACATCCGTCAAAAAAAAAAAGAAAAAGAAAAAATACCATCCCGAGCGCGATCCGTCATCTCTCCCGAACGGAACGTGACGAGTAGAAAGAAACTCGTCTGATAAATCATCTTCCCGTACCTGGCCGCGCCAACCTTAACTCCTCCTTCATTATGGCGATAAGGCGAATCTCCCTCAAAGTTGTATACCTCCGCCGGCAGATAATCTCGGGCGATTTAATTGAAGCCAGAGGAGAACGACGACAGTCGGCACGCGCCGCCTGATTAATTCCCCGGGGAAGAGAGAGAGCCGCAAACCCCCTTCGATCGTCCGGCTGACCGTCAAGTCCGAGAGAGGGTCGAGTCGAAAACTGGACGAGGCAACTCGAGTCCGCTGGGCAGGTGCCACTGTTGCAGCTCACCCGGGCAGGTGTACGCAGAGAGGACCGCTCCCGTCGACGAGTTTGCCGATATACCGGAATACGGGCGCGCCGACACCTTCGCATTTCACCCCCTTCGAACGAGATTAACGCCGGACGCCTTTTTCTACGAGTTTTTTTCTCTCCCTCCCCATTGAGAGAGAGAAAGAGGCTTTTTTTCCCGTGGCCCGACGTTTTTTTCTTGTCCCGCTGCTGCTTTGCTGTTTTCACAGATTTTTTTTTTTTTCACGGCTGCTTTTTTCTCGTCCACCTTCCGCCGGGCTTAAGTGTTTGGACAAGGATTAGTGACCTACTCTATAATTCAATTATCGTTTCATCTGCTTGGGAATTCATTTTTTACGCTTAAACACTCGATAATGCTAACTAATGGAGACACTTTAGGAGGAAGGTGCGCCGAAAAAAAAAAAAAAAATCCGATGCAATTAAGTTTTTTTCTCCTCTTTTTTTTTGGCGAAAATAAATTTTATCCCCTCGGCGAGATACGTAAAAGTGGAACTTTTACATCGAGGGCAATCTTTCGCGACTAAAATGATGCAGGCGTTATGAAACTAAAAAAAAAAACAAATACAGCCTTTTGGCGAATAAACCAGAGCCGCGCGCACACTGTGGGAAACGAATCTATTAATACTCGGTCTCCTCGATATACGACCCGACAAAGAAACGACAGAAGAAGCTTCGAACCCGAGAGACGCGCAGAAACAAGCAGCCAGTGCTTCTCTAAACCGCTAATGTTAATGTATTTGAAGAGCTTGTCGCGTTACAGTCGCGGGCACTTGACATTTTTCCCTTGCTACTCTCCTGTCCACTCGAGTCTTCCATGTATATATACACGCGCGCGCAGACGTCCGCACGCAGACGGGCCCGGGGATCTTGAAAAGACCCCATTGACCCTGTCGATGATCTCATTTCATTAAAACGTCATCGCGATCATTAGAAGTTTCGAGACGCCGTGTCGCAACACTTTACATCTCGACGGAGCGAGAGAAGGAGAGAGAGAGAGAGAGTGAGAGACGCGCAAAGCCGTTGGCCGGCCGTTGCGAGAGACGCGGCTCTTGAGTAAATCGACCACTTCCGAGGGTTACAACTTCCAAGGAGTTCTTTAGAGGCAAATGAGCTGCGTCCGCGCGTTTCAGCGCGGTTTATTCGATCCCGAGAGTGTTCCCCTCCCCCCCCCCCTCCCTCCTCCCTTCTTATCCAATTACGAGCAGCCGGATTCCTCGAGAAGTCTTTTACTGCCTGCCGGCGTTCGGCGACTAGTCAAGCCGAAGGAGAGAGCCGCGAGGCTCTCGGCTAAACAGATTACCCCGCTGTTGGTACAGTATATTAAGGCTTTCGCGAGGCGCGGATTTCCGTGGCGTTTTCGATGGCGGGGAAATTCGTCAATCGCGCCTAATTTTTCCCGGCAAGTGCACCGCTCTTCCGTCAAAACTGAAGCTCCCCCCGTCTGACTCGTAAAGCTCCTTAAGACGATATCTCGGAGCGAAACACACACATGCACGAGCCATTAACTCCGGGCTTTGACGCGCGCTGGGAATTCCTTATTCACACCAGAAATAACAGAGAGAGAGAGAGAGAGAGAAAGAGAGCAAATCCACCGGCGAGGGGGTGTCTCGTTCCGCTCCCCCTCGCGCATTTGACGCGCGCAGGCCGCGTCAAATAAACAATCCGCGGCCGCGTCGCGGAACGTTTCGAGGCGCACCGCGAGACGCCGTTTTTGCACGAGCGAGCGAGAGAAAGAGAGAGAGAGAGAGGGAGAGAGTCGACCAACCCTCTTGGTTTGAGTGCGCCGGTAAAACAGCCCCTTAAAACGGTTTTACGGCCCTGCACGGATCGCGGAACGGCGTCTAGACGCCAGGGCCGTAAAGTTTGACCTACTCACCCCCAACTCCGTCTCGCGCTCCGCCGCCCCTTCTTGCCTCCCCCACTACCCCCCTTTTCGATCCTCGCCGCCGCTGCTCTCGCGTCTGCAGCCGCCGCCGCCGCCGTCGCCTGCTTCTTCTTTCCCGCCAAGCTCTCGCAGCGACGAGCGACGCAAATCTCGAGCTCGCGAATTGAAAATTAAGTCGGACTTTATGGGCTACTTGGCGAATTAACCGGGCGCGACGTCGCGCTGTTTTTAATGAAAAACTTTCGATCGAGGGGGCGTTGATCGAACGGTCCGCGAGAGTGATTTATTAAGCGATTAAAAACGGTTGTATCCCCGAAAATAGTTTATAAGCCGAAAACCGCTGATACTCCGTATTAGGAAATAAAGTGGCTCTCGGATACAGAGAAGTGTCCGAGTTGTTGACTATAAACTAGAAAAAGGCCGCGAGCTATCTAATCTGCGTCTATTTTCGGCGATTGAAAACGCGATAGATTAATAGAGAAAAAGAGAGATTAACGGATGGCGTAAAAAAAAAAAAAAAAACAGAAAAACAAGCGTACACAATAATCTCTCTCTTTCGCGGCAAGTGTCTCGCCTCGTAGTGGGAATCTAAGGCCCCGGCCTCCATAAATATCCCCATCGGGGCTTGTAATCTCCCTCTTTCTGGCTCTCTCTCTCTGATTTATCACTCGGCGTAGCTTCCGCGGTCTAGCGCTCGCGCAGTTTAAAAGACGTCGAGAGAGGAGCGCGCCTTGTGTTTGACACAGTGAACGCGCCGTTCCCGCGCGACTTCCGAGGCCTACACTTGACTCCGCCGAGGGAGGGAGAGACGAGACGCGCTCGCCACGTGTTGCCAGACCGCCGCCGCCGCCGCCGACTACGAATGCACGACTGCGCGACGACTGTTAGGGTTAGCAGCCTGTTGGTCATAGCTGAATATTTCATCGGGTCTTACATCTGCGGCATCGGTCTCCTTTTCTCGGAAATCATTCGGCCGCCGCCGCCGCCGCCGCCTCTATTTCGAGAGGCGCGCATCAATGATTCGCGGCGCGGCCAATTACTTTAGAGTGGAATTCTATTTGGCCGCGCAAAAACTCGCTAAAAGGCCGATAATTATTATAATTGACCGGTTCCATAAAGCGGCCGAAAATAAAGCGACGCGAAGCGGGCAATTAAAGCCGTCGCTCCCCCCCCTCTCCCGCCCCGCGCGGGTTTTTGACGTTATATATCGCGAGCTCCGCTTAAATAAACCGTCGAAAGACGCGGAACGGCGCGCATAATGGAAGTTATAAGGAGAAGGCGATGGATGCGGGGGAGGTGAGGAGAGGGAGGGTAGGGAGAGGCTTTATGCGGAGGGGCGAGAGACGCGACGAGGAGATTGGAAGCCGCTAGACGTCTCGTAGACGTGTGCGTCTGAGGGTGTTTTTATGGGTTTCGCGACCAGGTCGCGAGCGCGCGAATGTGCCATAAAACGAGGGAAAGACAGAGAGGGAGGCGAATATCTCGCGTCTACGGGTTATCCGGGCTGCAGACTGCACCGACGCGGGGAGAGAGAGAGAGAGAGATACTGCGGCGAGAGAGAAACGAGGGAGTCGGGGGTGGAGGGGGGAGGGGGGCGGAAAGCTTGTAAAAATTTTACTGCGAATTGTCTGCAGACTCAGAGCCCGTGAAGCGTTATATGAGCGGGAAAAATGGGAAAACTCGCCGGGAAAAGTGGAGAAAAAGCAGTCTGGGTCAGCCGAGCTCTTATTTTCGGTCCTGTTTTTAACTTAAAGGCGCTCGTAAAAAAGATTCCCCCAGACTACGGGGAGCGAGCTTTTTTTCACTTTCGCGCACACCGACGAGAGAGAGAGAGAGAGAGAGAACGAGGCGAAGGAGGAGGAGAACAGAGGGGTGGGGAGAGACGACGCAGCGGCTACCGGCTTCCGAAATTAAAAAATATCGTCTGATAAAATTGCCCGTATATGGGAGTTGAAGTTTTATTGGTAAAAATCGTCGGATTGCTTTAGAGACCTTTTTCCAGCGGAATTGCCCAAGTCATTTTCTATTTTCTGGATATCTTATTTTTATCTCTTTCTCCGACCTACCCGCCAAAATAAATGTTCGCTCTAATGCACGTGAAAAACGTATCTCATGAATTGTTATCAGCTAGTTTCACCCTTAACGAGAGCGCCACTTTACTGCTCTTTTTAAAGCTTCCCTCTCCCTCGAAAATATCTTGTACAAACAATATATCGGCCGATCGCCTCCCAAGAAAGCTCTGCCTCCGCCAATCGCTTAATGATCGGCGCTGTACACCTTTTTCGTTAAGAGCCCGAACGGCCTCCCCCCTCGCGGCAAGGGTTATCGAGCGGGAGTAAGAAATTTCGGGCCAACTGTTGAACTTATCACACTCCCCCGAAAGGCAGAGAGCTGCTCCGGGCTCCTCGGTCCTCCGCTGCATATGTGGCCCATTCTCGCGCGTCACGCGAGAGACAAGTCACACGAGATAAAAGACACATGTGTGTATTTGTCGTGGCCGCAGAATGAAGGGCTGAGGCGGCCGAAGAGACAGAGAGAGAGGGGGCACCCTAGGAGATATACATAGATATATAGGACTAGTTCGGTCGGGGCTCCCGAAGAAGAAAAAAAGGCCCGAAAATTATACGCGGCGAGGTCTGTGGGAACACATGTGCGAGAGAGCGCGAGTGCACTTCTCGACTCCCGCGACAGGGACGATCGTTTCTCTCTCGTCTTCTGCGGCTGTGCCTATATACTACTACTGTCGCGCGCGAGGCTGCTCTGATTATTTTTTTAAGGACGTGAAACGATTTGATGACAAAAATATACCGCCGCTCAGTCGGCCCGGCAGGTGGACGTCTTTGCCTTTTTTATACGACTACTGTCTCTCTTCCGAGGGCAAAAAATTCCGGCAATTTTTTTTTTTTTTTTTCTTTCGGGAATGATGACTTTTATTGTTTTTGCGCGATGCCTTTTTTCTGCTACGACGGGCTTCTTCGACGAAATTAATGTCGTTCGTCTCCAAAAATGAAAAAAGAAAAAAATATTATTTCAACCTCTCGAAAGAGTCTCGAAATTTGTCCGCTGAATAAGTTATTTGGGTAATTTTTGAGTTTCTAAAAATGCATGGAAATAACGCGAAACTGTATTACACTGTTGACCTCGAAGATACGTGTATATATAGTTCCAGTTCGTTTTGGAAGAAAATTTTCAGCTGTCACATTTCGTTTAAATGGCGTCAGTATATATTTCTCAGCATCTTTTTATCTCCGCTCCTTCGATAGAAAAAAAAATTATCAAACTTACGAAACGCTTCCACGATCTCCAACACTCTAAATATTACGTCCGACCCCGAAACTCGCCAACTAAATAGCCCCAGCGTATATACACTGGCGGCGTTTCCAATCCAACGAGCCCAATAAATACTAATTCGATTCAACAAGTTTTTGCCGAGGCGCGTCGACGGGGGCGGCCGCGGTGTAAGCTCCCGTTAAAGAGGAACAGATGTAATTGGTTAATGAACAAAATGAGCGTTAATTGAAGTCGAGAATCGCGGGGCGCGCGAGAATCCCGAGGCGGAAAGAGGAGCGAGCGAGCCGCCGGGGCAGAAGACTCAATTGCACACTCGGCGGCTAATTGTGTCAAAGGCAATTTTCGACTGTCGCCCGGTGCATTTTGACACGATTTTCGGGGGGGGGGAGAGAGAGCCGCGGCGGCGGCGTCGAGGGGAGGACACGCGCGCCTCGCGACAATAATTGAAAAGACGAGAGAGAGAGAGAGAGCCGTCCAATTTCACGGGCCAGTAGTGTACGTGACGTCCGCCTAACCCCTTGAGCGCGTTTGGCCAGCTGCCGCCAATTTATCAAGCGTTTCCGAATTCTCGAGAACGGGACGTATTAAGGACGAGTCGGTCTTTCGTCGGCCGGCTCCTCGAGAGCGAGAGGCAAGAAACGCGACACCCGACTGACTTATTTTCCATTTCGGCTTTTTTTTTTTCTACACCCCTTTTATTTACTCCCGTTTCAGACCGGCGGAGAGCTCGTTTTTCTCGGTATCTGTCCCTCCTCCGTATCAATGCCGATATGGGAGGCGAGTTTTCTTGAATTATAATCTGTCGTGAAGCGCAGTTAATTTTAAGTGTCATTAAAAATTATCTCCCTTTATGCGGAGCTTGACTGTTTATCGCTGGTCGGACGTTCAACTTTTATCCGGAAAATAAGCCCTCGAGTTTAAAAAAAAAAGAACCTTTAATTTAACAAATAAAACCGGCTCAATTAGCTTCCCATTACGTAATTCGAGATCATGAAATTTCGGGCGAAAATGGGCTTCTTTCGAAAAAATCACTTGAAAACGTAAGCTCGGCCGGGCTACGCAAATGCAAAAAACATTTTCGAACTTAATTTTTTCTTTTGCCTCCCCCCGAAAAATTGTTCCTTTTTGCAAAAATGCTGCAATAGTCGAGCGAAGTCCCACTATCGGGATTAACTTTTCTCCCTCTCTCCTCCTCCGCTACATATTGATTCTTCTTATACGGAAAAACGAGTTTGAAGAAATGGAAGGAAAATAAACGAAATTTGAAGCTCTCGGCACTCATCGCCGGGCGAAAGTCGTATTGAAAAAAAAAAAAAAGAATCTCTCCCCGGAAAATGCTGCGCGGGGGTGGCGAGGAGCTCTTTCGGCTCGTTGGTATTAGAAAAGGTGATTTTTAATTGGAGCGAGGTGGGGGGCAGCAAGTAGCTTCGGGCTTATTGGAAGGAATGCACCGCTCGCCAGAGGAAGATAGAGTCCGTTGAGCTAGGTCGAGACGTCCCGGCAAAAAGCCCCTCTCGGGCGCGCTTTTTTCGTCCTCTCTTGGCGCTCCGTGCAGCGGCGGCGTCGGCGGCGTGGGGGGAGAGAGAGACGGTAGCCGCTGCTGCGGGGGCGGCTCGGCCACAGAAAGAGCGAGAGCTGGAGCAGCAGAGCGCGAGAGAGCCGAAAAAAGCAAGGCTCGCAGAAAGGACGCCCGGCGTCGTGGCGCTCTTTGGCTGATCAATACGTCGCAGCTCGTATACTCGGACGGACGCTCACGCATGTGCACGATGTTGGCTCTCTCTCTCTCTTTCTCTCTCTCGCTCCCTCTTTTTGCTACCACCCCGGCGATGCCCTCCCTCCGGCGGCAACGGCAACGGCGGCAGCGGCGGCGGCGGCGGCGGCGCCTCCCTCCCGAGTCCTTTTCTAGGCTGGCCGATTTTTTTTCCTCCCGTTTCCTCGGCGCTCCTGCATTTTTTACGCTCTCCTCCTCGCCCCCCCGTCCTCCCTCCACCCCGCTCGCTCTTATTCTGTATCGCCCGCAACCCCTTCCCCCGGCGCGGCGCGCGCGAAAATGCAAGAGGAGCGAGAGGGAAGAAAGCCGCCGGGAGAAAAAGACATACGCACACACGGGGAGCGAGAGAGAGAGAGCACTGGCGAAGTTACGCGCTTGCTCTCGGGCCGCCCGCGCGCGCGCACCCCGTGTGTACGTTTCGCGTGCGCGTTTATTTGTATGTACGCCCCGCGCGCGGGGAGAGAGCGGGGGGCGGGGGGGGCACCGTGCACGTATACGTACACGCGCGGTGCTCTCGCACACTCCGGGCGCCCGCCGCCGCCGGCACAGAGAGAGCGAGCGAAAGACGAACTTTTTTAGCTCCTCTCGGTTTTTTTCTCGAGCCGTGCAGCGAGCGCGCGGACTTTTTTTTCGTACGTGCAGCAGCCCCTCTCGCTCCCTCCTCCGCCCCCTCCTCGTCCTCCTCCTCCACCTCCTCCTCCCATATGACTCGAAGATAGCGGAGGGAGAGAGGCAGCGAGCTCGGGCCCCCGGCGTTTCCAACGACTACGAGCCGGGCGTCGGCGTCCTTTTGCTATCGGGTGCTCTCTACTATCGTTCCGACAGCCGCCGCCGCCGCCAGTCCCACCCTCTCTCCTCCGGCTCTCGTTCTCTCTCTCTCTCTCTCTCTCTTTCTCCATACACCCTATATACGGCGGCAGCTCGCGAAAAATATAATGCAAGGCGTGTGCGCGCGTGCACCCTTTCCTCCGGCGACTTGCCGCGCCGAGCGAGAGAGCTTTGCGAGAGAGAGAGAGAGCCTCCCCTCTCTTTTGTACACGCTGCCGCGCACTCGGCTACACGGCTAAAAATGTTCCTTCTTCCTTTTGTTTTTGCCGCGTTATTATTTTCCTCCTTCTCGCTTTATATCGCAGCCCGTGTGTATTGGTGGCGAGGCGGTGCACAGGCTGTGTGCGTTTCTTCTTCGAGCTCTCATCGACGCGGCGGCGGCGGCGGCGGCGGCGATATATAATTTTTTCTTCTCTCTCTCGGCGTCGGCGGCGACGGCGGTGTCCCTTATGCGCACAGAGAGCCTCGCCGTCTCCCTTTTGCCTTTATTTTAATCCCTTACACTCTTTCCGCTTTCTATCTCGCCCGCTCTCGCTCTCTCTAGTCTGTCTTTTTTTCGCTGTGCGCGCGCGCGCGCTCGCTCCTTTTTTTGCCGCGGCGGGAATTTTTACATGATCAGCGCCGGCGCTCATCACTCCACTGACCAATTGGCGCGAGCCGAGCCCTTCGCGAGGGTTATGTGCACGTCCGCCCATCTCTCTCTCGCTCTCGCCTCGGTCTCTCCGCCGCCGGTGGAAAAAACGCCGAGCGAGCGAGCGAGCGAGAGGGGTGGGGGGAGGAGGAGTCTTCTTACGCCTTCATTTTTCATCCCTTTTCTTTTGCACAAATGCACTTATCGATTCGAGCCGCGCATCCGCTCGCCCACTGGCTCGCCTCTCTCTCGCTCTCGGCGCTCTCTCTCTCTCTCTCTCTCTCTGCCTCGTCTGGCCTTTTTGTCTTTGAGAGCGATAAAACGCTCCCCGGCCGCTGTTTAATTTTAGATGAGCGCAACTTTGCTAATAAGATCTCTTCTCCCCCCCCCCCTCGTAATCTCCTTGGCAGCTCGGTCAAAGAGCGAGAGATCCCGAGAGCGAATCGTCGGGAAAAAAGAGCGAGCGGCTCGCGCGCGATTTCCGCCGCTCGGGCCGGAAGCGCCGGTCCTTTTTCTTCCATCCCGATCGCTATCGGCCGTCCTCGTCTAGGAGTCCCCCCCCCGACTGCGGATCGACGGGGGCAGTAGCCTCTCTCTCTCCGTAAAAATGCGTATCGCCGGGGTCCATCGACTGCTCCGCCGCCGCCGCCGCCGTCTCCCAAGATTTTCTCACACGGATGATCGCGCTCGGTATAAGAGCCACCTGTAGCGCAGGGCTCGTATAAGCGCGGAAGCCGAAGGGCCGGCGGCGGCAGGCAGGCAGGCAGGCAACGATTCAGCGGCGCGCGCGGTCCTTAAAGGGAACCCTCCTTTTTCTATATATACCGTCTTCTCGCTCGTCTCTTTCCCTCGGCTCGCTCGGGAGAGAGAGAGAGAGCTTCCCTAGCGCCCTACCTAAACGCACAATGCGCATGTAGAGCGGGAAATCGAGGCAGTAGTCCAGTGTGCTCCGAAGGACCGACGACCTTTTCCGCGTCCCTCCGCCTCTCCCTTCCGCCGAGTTTGTGTGTGTGTATACACGCGTCTCTGTGCGTGGATGTCCGAGCCGGCCGAATTAAGAGCTGACCTCCTTTCCCTTTCCCCGGGAGCGCAAACTGGGCCAGACGCCGGCGCTCTCTGCTTTATGTATGTATGTGTGTGTGTGTGTGTGTGGGAGCGCACCCCCGAACGAGCCTATTTTTACCCGCGTTCGCGGGTGCCTTTTCGCCGATCGGTAAATTTAGACTTGTTTTCAAGTCGAGCGTGGGACCGCGATTTTCCGGAGGAAGCGAGGTGCGTTCTATTTTTTCTCGATGTATGTATCGTTTGTTCTAGTCACCTATACTCGGTGCGTAAGCGCTCCGCGTGGGAAAGTAATCGCGCGGGAGAGAGTATTTTTGGTGGCTAAACGATTTGATTTTTGTGTGAGCGGACGGATAACGAGAGATTTACAGCTGCGACTTTTCGAGCAACGATATTTATAGTGGGGATGATTTTATAATTTACAATTAGTTTGAAAAACGAGCTCGGAATACTTAATGCGTAATATATCGCTTAGTTCGCCATTAATACATTAGGGTCAAGTTATTTAAACGATATTTTTTTTCATTTTGGCAGAACTCCGTCAAATATTGACGAACTGAATTTCGGCTACTTTCGGCGTCTCCGCTTGTACAATTCTATTTCAATTTAAACAATAAAAAAGCTTTTAGCTAAATGTTGAACACGCTTTAAATAGCCGTATAAATACATAAGTCCCCAATAAAATGTTGCAAAAAATTCTATTCATTAAAAGTAAAGCGGAAAAAATTTTAAAAATATACCGAAATATCTTTGGCGAATTATTCACTGACGCTTAATGCAAAATATAATACTAATCAGCATAACAATTAAACGGAGCGTCATTTAAAAATCACAGAAAATTATCCCCGCTAATTGGCCTTTTAAGCACCGGGAATAATTGAATATGCCACTGGTTTGCAAAAATAAATACACCGGCCTCTGCTAATAATTCAAAATTCTGATTGCTCGTTATTATTTATAAGCGAGCTCTATTTTACAAGATTACTTGTTGGCAAATCCAACTTTTATGAAGTAAAACGCAAGAAAACACTTTCCCTAGCACTTTTATGTTAAGTTATGTGGTTTGAAAATGTTTCAAGTAAGGCGTTCAAGTTACTCAACCTTTCTGGAATTCAATCAGTATTTACATAAATATTATAATATGTAACGTTAGAGGTCATGACGCCGCGGTTATTTATAGAAAAAAAAAAACGGCCTCTGATTAATTCAGGCAAAAATTATTGGATCCCGAGCGAAATCACGCAAAAATATAATAATATACCTAAAAATTTCGGCTCCATTATATCGACGCCGCCCTCCCTCCCCCAAACGACTTAGCAAGCAAACCCTTATCCGGATCAATAAGCCGCGTCCGCCGAAACTCCAGCCCGCAAAAACACACTCGTCCTGCAATTCGTCCTTTAACCAAAAAAAAAAAAAAGACAAAAGCAAAAAAAGAGGCGAGAATCCGCCTGACCGGATGGGAAAGGAGAGTCGAGCGAGCGGCGCGAGAGGGTTTATAAAATTAGCGGCGAAAGGAAGGAACAGTTAACCTAGATGATAAGCCATTGGGCGCTCGCGAGCCATTAGCGAATAGCTCGGCGCTCATTATGCTCGGCGTGTCCGAGCCGAGAGAGGCTTTGGCTGGTGTATATATATATATATGTATATAGCTTGGCCGGCTGCTGTCGCCGCGCTCATTCACGCAGCTCGGCCGCCGCCGCCGCCGCCGCCGTCGCCGCTCGACGCTTGACGTGCCTGTTTATCTCCATAGAAACACTGAGCTTCTGCCCAAGGTCGACGCGGTACTCCCTCGGCGGCGCTTCTCCACCCTTCCGAAAGAAGCGGTCGTCTGTGTTGTGTCTAGGCCACCACCACCCCCTCTCTCTCTCTCTCTCTCTGCTTTTATTTATCCCGTCACGGCCAAGCACCGCTCATTGTCCGCCTCGCGCGGTAAACCTTTCTTTCAAGCTCGATATATATATATATGTATATTATATCGGACGCGGAGAGATGAATTTCTTTCGACTGTCTTAGCTCGCATAATGCAAACGTTTTCGCTCGGAGGCTCTCTTAACCGCGCTCTTTCATTTCTCTTTTTCAGCAATGCAACCCGCATGACAAAGAAAGCGATTACTGGGGTGGCGCGAGGGGAGCCAAGCAGGGATACGAGGTGAGTCATTTTTTTTCTCCAACGAAAATTCCCCGTAATTGCCCCGTTTAATTAAAAGCGCCGGGCGTCCATTCTACTTGTTGAAGCGCAGCATTTTCTGTTGCAGGCCAAAATGAACGCCGAGCACGGACAGATGCAAAAAGGTAAGGGAATCGGGGCGGCTCTATCCGTTCTCGAGAAACCGTATATTTTTCGCGTACAGTCGCGATATCGGTGCGATTAACTGGTCTAGATATTTATTATGCTGGACAGACTGACTAGTGGCCATCCTTGAAATGATAAAAATCAAGAAAAACAGAGTCCTTCTCCGAGTGAGTCGTAGAAATCCTATCTCTCGCGGACAATCGGAATTGATGTATATATATATATATATGTATACAAAAATTCATTTTTCTTTCGATACCGAACTGAAATTGCTTTTATTCGAGGAAGATAATCTCTTTTCAACATGTTCTGCCCCATTAAAATATGTAACGCAATAATACGCGCCGTAAGACGCACTAAATTTTAATCTCCATCAACTAAAAATAAAATAATTTCGCTCGTAATAACCGTATTACTCGCCGATTAAAGATTTAGTTAAGAAACGTACGACCGATGAATAATAATATACTTTTAGAAAAATCTCGCGCGCCGCGTCGAGAGATTCGACGCGAGAGGAGAAGAAGAAGCAGGAAAAGAAAATCACTGTATGCTATAACGCGTAAATGTTCGCGTTTGATCGACCCACCAAGGATAAAAAAAATTGCTACCATCGATCATAAAGCGCGAGAGAGAGAGAGAGAGAGAGAGAGAGAGAGAGAGAAAAAACGGCCGGCGTATACCCGTGTGTGTGCGTGCGTGCGTGCCTCGAACTATATCACGTATCGAATGAATGTCTGATGAGGCTTGTGCTCTGCTGAATCTTTGTACGGGCGCTCTAAAGAGAGAGAGAGAGGAGAGACTCGCGCTTTACACGTCACGCCTTTGGCTCGGATACGCAATGTAAACACGATAGAAGGTCCAGAGCTACTTGTCAGAGTAGCCGCGGAACCGGTTATCGCTTTGCATCCGTGACGTAAGATCGGCGCGATTAGGCGCTTGCGAGAGACGGAGAGGTGGCTCGGAGATACACATATACCGCCGAACGATCGCCAACCGACAGAGGCGGACCTAACCGGCGCAAAGTGAACGTATATCGGCTCCTATCCGTCCCGCCGGCCAAGGCGGCTGCTCTCCGCGCGACTCGAAAAGAGAGCCGCGCGATGGAAAAAAAGGCAGCGCGCGCGCGAATATATACGCGTATATATATCTAAAACTCGCCGGGGAAAAGATAAGGCGCGCACCGCGCGGCTCGGTCGGTCGAGCGCGAGAGAATGTTAATTAAATTGATATATAGAAACGCCGCGCGTTCTCGCGCGAAAACATAATGTATCTGGGCGATACGAAATATTTAAGAAAGTATATTAAAAGCGAGAGGCGAGGTCGCTCTCCGTCGTATAGGAATACGCAAAAGCTCGAAATTCGCCAGTGCGCGCGTCCCGCTCGGGGAAGTTTTATATATATCGATCTGTTTTCAGCGCCGCGCGCCACGCGTTACGCGGCGATTCTCCGACGGCTGTATTGAGTAATTGGCGGTTTTCACTTCGCGAACGGCCTGCGGGAGCGTGTTTTCTTAAAATAGGAGAAGAAATTCACTGTCAATGTCTCGCCGCGTTCGCTGCGGCGTTGAGTAATCTCGCGTGGAGTAGCGGGTAAAAAAAGGAAAGAAAAAAAAAAAAAGGAAACTCGTTTCGCGCGCAAATTCTGTCGAACCTAATTGATTGCTTAATTGTCCGGCTAATAGCCTTTCCTTAACGGAGAATCTTTTGCAAAATCCAATTTTGCCAATTGAACACCGGACGAAAATTGATATTACTTTTCCGTGTAATAATTTCGAGAGAGCGCGGCCGCGGAGCAATAAACACTTTATCAAAAGTGGAAAAAGGCTTTGGAACATCCTTTGAGGAGAGGCTCCCGTTACGTAAGGACGGTCTCTCTCGCTTCCAAGATAGAAATTACGCCCGGCCATCATTTACGTCAGCGTTCGGAACTTGTTATTTCCGAAGAACCTTTTTTTTTTCTCTGCTCTCTCTCGAGAGGAGCCGCGAGCCGCGGTGTGCTCCAGATTTCGTTATTTCACGATCGCGTGGCGGCTCTAACGTTCTCCTCTCCGCCACGCGATCCGGCCCCGCGCGTCTTTGCGTGCGTGCCGTTGAGTCCCGTGGCTGGCTGGCTATTCCCCCCTACCTTTTTTTTTAAATTGACGCGCGGCCACACATTTTTCGACGATCCCTTATAAAGAAAAAAAAAAAAAAACAATAGCGCGCCGCGGAGTCCTGAGTAATTCATGACGCCTGTAAGGCTGCGTTAGCGTTGACTCGGAAGCGCTTCTTTTTTCGACGCTCGCCGTGAAAGTATATATACGTATCCTTCTGATTCTGCTTAATTACAGCGCCGGTTTCGTTCAAGCTCTCGATATTTCAGTAGCTTTACAGTGCGAGGCTCGATTTTGTTTAATAATTCCGGGCGTGTCGTTCTTTTATTCACGGCGCCCGGTGAATATTTATCTTTGGCGAACTTACAGGATCTCGAATTAAAATTGTATTTTTAAAGATAAATTATTATTGTAGATCCCCCCGTTCTTTTATCGAGAAGCAATTAAAATATTTACTCCGAAGGTTTCAAGATCTCTCAAGGTGAAATGAATCAGTTATTATTGTGTCTGTACGTGTGTATTAATTTATCATCCCGCCAGTTAATTACCTCACTCCCATCACAAAGAGATTCCTCACACGTGCCGCGCGGCAACGAGAGAGAGAGAGAGAGAGAGAGAGAGCATTCGAAAACCCAAAAGCACTCGCAAGTACAATTTTGGTCGAAAGGAAATTTAAAGCTCCCGCCGCACGGCATTAGCAAAAAGAGAAGAAAAAAAGAACAGAAGACGATAATCCGTCTCTCGAAAAACAAGCCGAGCACACCGAGTGCATTGTGTTATAAAAGAATCTCCCGTCACGATCTCCACTTCCTCCTGCGTCGTCCGCGCGGCAGGTTTTCGTCGTCTTTCTATTTTAATGCGCGAAGGTTGCGCAAGAGTCAGCATCGCTCGGCGGCAGGAGCAGCAGCCAGGCTCTCTCTCTCTCTCTCGTAAGTGGATGTTAATGCACGGATCGCATGATGCCCAAATCCGTCGTCCTTGACGGAGGACCGGAGGAGAGGAGGCCTCCGAGAACCGCCTCGAGCTATGTGTCTATCTTCGCTCCGTAGGTTATAATATTTCGTTCTCTCTCTCTCTCTCTCTCTCTCTCTCTCGTGCGTGAGCCTTTTTTTCTCTCTCTCTCCTTACATTAGCACGCCGCCGCCGCCGCCGAAACGCCGTCGGACCCGCACACCCGGCTTGGATTTACTTCCTTTGAAAATTCTATTAAACGAAATGCGTGCGTGTGCGCTTGCGCCTTGATTTGCATAAGTAGCAGTTAGAGTCCGCGGCGAGTCGGAGGCTTTTTTTTTCCTCGGGACAATTTGTTGTTTTTTTTTTTTTGTTTTTCGTTTTCTTTTTTTGTTTCTCAGCCGCCTAATGCACTCTCGCGCGGCTAACGATTCTCTCCTCAGAGAATGGGTAATTTAAGGCGCGCGCGACGTCGTTATATCCGAAGGCTTATGATTTATACCAGTCGACGCGATCAATTTCCAACCGCGGCGGCTCGTCGGCCGGACGAAAAGCTCTCGTAATCGATTGGCCGCTACCTGGCGGCAAACTTGCTCGTCGCTCACTTTTCGAGGATAATTAAAGCGCTCTCGAAAAACCGTCCGGACGAATTTACAGCTACACCGAAAAGCTCCTCCACCTCTCATTAAGCAGCTAATTTTTCAAAACTCTCCGCGCGCGGCGATCTCTGGGTAATTTCCGGTCGCACGGGATAAAAGGAGAAGAGCAGCGGCCCGGGCGAAGCAGAAACAATTCCAGCCGATCGACAAAGTGATTTTTTTTTGATTTTTTTTTTTTTTTTTCTATCGCCGGCCGTAATGAGAGGTGGACCCTGTATATCGGTGTTTCGTCACTCCGCACAACCCGTCCCGGAGCGCGCTCTCGCTTCTAACGATAATTATCAGTTGCGAGTGACTGACGAGCGGACGAGTCCTCCTGCCCCGGCCGCAAGCCACACACAATCGCCGCCGGCTTTACTCGGACACTTACCTCTGCCGCGCGCGCGTATGATCGAGTGTCTTCTTTACAATGAGCTGCCGAGGGACTGAACTCTTGTTTACTCATCGGCGTAACTCGCTTAAGCTAATTGTTTCGTAGTTTGTAAAAGTTTCTTTTTTTTCTTGCTTTTCTTCCCCCGTCGAGAAACTGCTTTGCAAAACAAATACAGTTGGCTTTTTACGTTAGAAATCTGAAGCGGGGTTGGAACGTCCTCTTCTGAAATGAAAGTAACGAGGCGAACTTTGTAATTCTTTAATATTGTGCGTACTATCGGAAACAGTATTTTCGAATGAGCTACCTACTTTCATTCATTCACAGTTAAAGTCATCTAATAAAGATTTACAACGCAAGTAAGTTAACGTTCCGATATAAAAGAAGCGATGTTTAGAAGATGTTATAAAAAGAATACTCAATCAACAAATAAAACGACACGAACATTCAAGGTAACAGGAATAAAAATAGTCTCTCTCCGGCCGGTGATAATTCGCGCTTACAATAGTTTTCATTTATACACCGTGTCATGCATATAATATTTGCACTTAAACCTCTCTGGTATGCATCGAAATGAAAATTTATAGTCTTGAAAATGTTATTTGCAAATGCATAAAACTTAAAGTCGAAACTCTCTGACAAACCTGTTTTTTTATTACCATCGGCGTGACCTTTCGGATTGAAAAAGTGAAAAAAAAAAAAAAAAAAAAAAACTATAAATTTGGAAACGTCAAGGAACAATTTGCATGTTTTATTGCATTCTCAAAAAAGAGCGTTTGTGCTAATACGCGCGGCGTCTCTTGCATAAATTTTTTTATCGAGCGACGGCCGCGCGCGAGATTAATATAAAAATCGTTATTAAACGAAAGCCGATTTTTGTCCGAATTAAAACACAAAACTACCGCCTCGATCGGCTCGACTGCATTAATTTAATTGAAGCCTCAATTTAACGAGGACGTAAATATAAATTAAGATCGCAATCGCTTTACTCCAGATTCGCCGTCGTCTATAACGTAAAGGCTCGCAATTAGCAGATAAACGAAGGAAAATGAGCGTAGCCCCTTCGAGGAAAGTCTTTAATAATATTAGCCACTCGGCGCGGCATCGTAAACGAAAATTAGCGGAAAATATCTTTTAAACTAAAATCCCGCTCCTCCCGACCGCAAACCCAATCATTCTAATCTCGTAAATTCGACTCCAACAACGTATACCCGAGGCTCGTCGATATACACCTGTTGTACTCGCGACGGCGCGCAAAAAAGAGTTCTCTCGGCTCGGTAACATCGACAAGAACTCACTCCTATTTCGCGGCTAACCCTCTCACGTATTTCGAGGAAGAATTCCTGCCCCGTAAAGTAATCCGGGATTTGCATAGAAAAGCGATTAACCGGCGAAATGGCTCGGGCAAAAACTAATGAATAAGACGAGAGTGCGAAAAGGAAAGGCAGCGCGTAAACGCCGATATAGAGACGGCGAAGGAAAGAGAGAGAGAGAGTAAAAAATTTTCCGGATTCGGGCGATCTTTCTCTCTCTCTCTCGCGACAAGGCATTGCGCGCGCAGCAGCCGTCGTATTTCATGTTTTTACCGAGCTTTACTGCCAATTAAAACTGCACGCGGCGGGTCTTCCACGCAGCGGCGGCGGCGGCGGCGACTCTCTCCGTCTTGCGGTGCGTGCGGTGTGCACGTATTATACACTCGAGGACTGACCCCCGCCGACCGTCGCGACGCCGCGATCGTGACCAATGGAGAGAGAGAGAGAGAGAGAGAGGAGTTCGACCGCTCGAGCGGATAATTACCGGCGATGATTGAGCTCGAGGAGGCTCTCTTTCCAAATTTATGCGCCCTTCGACGGACTACGGTGCGCGGCCAGTCGTGACCGACTCGTTATGCGGGCTGATTCTAAGTAATCGATACGACAATTATCAATTACGGCGAAAAAAGAAGAAAAAAATGACGGAGGCATCGGCCCGGTTTTAAGTGTCGAGTTTACTCGGTTAAGGATAATCAATTGGGTTTGGTGAGTTGACGAACGATTAAAAGTTACGCGGCTCGTAATTTCAATGGTTTTTTAACTCCGAGCGGGCATAGAGACCGATTTCGTCGATTGGGTTCTACAGAATTCGAGGTAATTCTTTTTAGTTTATTTAAAGTTGGAGGTCGCGTATAAAAATGCATTCAACAATAAGTTATAAAAGAAAGTATTAAAAGTCAATCAAGTTGAAATAAAAAATTCAACTATTATTAGATACTTAAAATAGCATAATTGCCGAGGTGCAATTAGTAGGTGGATCACACGTGCCATTATTCCGCGGCAATGTAAAAATAAGATCGAGCCCACTTTATAACGTCGGGAAAGAGAGAGTAAACACAGAAAGTAAAAGCTTAAAATTAACGCTCTAAATTCTTCAATCCATTCTTCTTCCTGCTGACTGACAGTCTTTGCCTGGCCGGATCAAATATTTAAAAAATTTCCGAGCGCTCAGCCGTCGAGCGAGAGAGGGGTTCGTTCTTTTTTAAGCAACAATTGCCGCCGATAAGAATAAACGCTCGATAAAGACGGCGTATTAAGCCGAAACGGCACGGAATACATATATCGGAGAGCGGCGGTGGGTCGTGGTGCGCTCTTTTTTTTTTATTTCTTCTTATGCTAATTCGACGAGTCTAGCCGCGTCCTTCGAAATGGACCGATAAATACGTCTCCGGCTTTAGCCGCGGCTAAAGTCGAATCGGTCAAGACTCGGAACAGTCGCTCTCGGACAAGACTTGCGCAATGCGCGCGGCGTATATATAAACGATCTTCCTGCAGCCTTTTAGAAATGCATCGGTTTCGCCTTCGACCGGTTTTCTACGAGCGAACTTAATTACTTGCTTTGGGGACCGTAAGCCACGAGCGCCGCAAAGTTACGAGCAAATCTCGCAATATATAAAGGCCTTTTTTGAAAAGGAGTCAGACGCGATGTGTCTCTCGGTTGATCTTGGAATTCTTCAAGATCGAGAGGGAAGCGACGTCGATACGGGATTAAAAATATCTTCCCGATTCATCCTTGATGGGGCAGATTAAATTTTTACTTTGAGACGCCTGTTTACAAAAATACGCTGCAGCGGGCCAGGAATTTAATACTTTGTCAGGCATCCGAAATGTGCAAATTTGTGTAATATTTTTCAACCGACTTGACATTTTTTAACAAGCTTTATCGATGGTTATAGATTGCAAACTTTCGAGTAGCGGTGAAACTATTCGTCATTACGAGTTGTCATAATATACTTAAAGTACGAAATCGATAAACGCAACTGTAATTTAAAAATTTTTTTTTTTTAACTAACGTTTAGCGCGCGCAGAAAACAAAAACCGGATATTGGATTTTAAAATGCTTCTCCGCGGTCGTTTCATTTTTACCTGTGACTTCATTTTGAGGCTTCAACTTGCAATGGCAAAACTTTCGGTAAATTGAATGAATGTTAACTCTAATTAATTATTTGTACCTTGATTAGTAAGTGAATAAAAAATATGTCAAAGGGGGGATAAAAGTAACGGCTGATTTATTAACGGACAAAGAGGACGGAACGGCGAATTAAAGATAAAAATGCGTTTTCACAAACTGCGAAATCCACTTAGGGGCTCTTGCAGCGCAAGTTACTTGTCGTCAAAGTCAAAGCTCCGTAATAATTGACGAAAAAACGCGCAACGCTTCGGATAAGTAAACGCTCTCGGGGAAAAAAAGCCGCAATTTCAAAATCCAATCTCTCTCCTCAAAAATTCTCTTTCCCCGTCTCCTTACGGCCGTCGTCCCCGCCGCCTAGAAAAAGGACTCTTTCCGGCGCTCGGAGCGGAAGTACATTAAAAGAGCATTACGTATTCCGCGAGTTTGATTCTCCCGTAAATATAAGGTCCCCTTTTTTATTTCTCCGAGGCTCCGAGCGACGACAACCCGCTCTCTCTCTCTCTCTCTCTCTCTCTCTCTCTTTCGCCCTTATTACTTTTTAACAACCGAATTTTTTCCTCCTCCTTTCCATCCGTCCTCCCCGCCGCCGCCGCCGACGCGCGTCTCGTCGAGGAGCGCAGATCGATGCAGACAACCGGCATTTTCAGAGCCGCTTGATAATTTACGAGGATGCACACATCGGCGGCCGGCGCCCCCGCCTGGGCCGACGACGAACTGACCTCTCTGAGGATTTAAAAATACGGCAGCTCGCCGGCCGAAATTCTTCGCTCGCGACCTACTACTGCCTCTAGGATCGTTTTTGCCTCCTATTTTCGCCGGTGCGAACGCAGCCGCCGCCGCCGCCGAGCGTTGTACAGTTAGAGGCGGCGAGAGAGGAGCCCCATTGAATATGCAAAGCCAAGAAGTCATCGAGCGGCGAGAGTTGCCAGGCGAGATGAACAAACACCGATCGCCAATCGGCGAACGAGCTCTCCTCTCCGCGGCCTTTTAACTGTTTTTCCCGGACCGAGCTTATTATTTATACGCGCGAGATTGACACCTTTTTCTTTTCTCTCCTCTCGTCCTTTCAATCATCGCGCGGAGGAGCGATGGACTATTTAAAAACCGAGCGTAATCGGCTGGTTACACACAAAGCTGTATAACGAGAGTCGGGTGTGTTGGCGGAAAATTAAAATAAGTTGGAAAAGAAATCTCATTTCGTTGGGGAGGAGCGGTGTAATGACGGTATAAATATGTGGCTTTTATAAATAGTGTTTACTTTGGTTTTACACCTGTCCGACAGAAATATTGATTTTCTTATTTTAAAAATTACAACTTTCCAATGTATAGGAGTATTATTTTTAGACGTCCTCTTTAGCTATTTTACAGGAGGGAATTATTATTTCAGCGCACACACATCTATACCGCCGATTCGAGGATCCTTTACTCTATTTCTCCTTTATTGACGTCAGATTTTTGCAATATTGAGCGGTCCTGTTTTACCTAATAGAATTAAAGCCAATGCGCAACCAAAAGAAAGTTATCCCACTCTCCGCGGCAGGTGCGTGTGCTTTTTACGTAAAGGTTCGACCTGCTCGAAAATAATATGCGCATAAATCTCGGGACCGAGCCGCTAATTTTGCAGAAGGTAATTTCACTCCGCGCCTATTGGCTCCGTGGCTCTCGACTCGCGACAAGCGACAAGTCCCATTTTCATTGCGAAAATTATCTTGCAAATAGGCAGCTGAAATCTCGGAGGCGGCAGAGACGTGCTCGCCTCGTCGATTTTTCCGATCGTAAATTTAATTGAAAATTTATACCGGCCTCCTTTAATTCGCTTCCCCAAAAGGTAAATTTAAACGAGCACGAAGATTAAATTCTTCGCCGCTGCAACAAAGCGCCGCATAAAGTTAACGCCGAATCCCGCGTGTACAGGGAAATTCTTTCTCGCAATTACCCGACAATTAGCTCGTACTTTGGCTCTCGCTTGTTTTACAGCGATCCATCCAAAGTTCATCAGCCTCGTCGAGCCACTCGAAGCTTGCTAGGAGCTGCCTCTGAAATATTTGCGAAAACTCGAGCGAAACGGCAGATTTTTCCCATCTGCCGGCTGTCCGTCGTCGTCGCACAAAGGCGCACAGCGCAGTTCGGCGCGAATGAAAGAAATTCATCGCCGCGCGCCGCGGCCGACGAAAAAGATCGCCGATTCGATAAAAGGCCTGGCGCAAAGAGCCGCCGCGCGCCGCGCGAATGACGTCAGTAGAAAAACAATGTTACGTCTACAATGGTAATAATTGTCAAGTTCCCACGATCATCTGCCGGTCGTTTCTTCAGATCCTCACCGGACCGCCGCCGCCGCCGCCGCCGCCTCGACGCTCTGCACTCTTCTTAATGAAATAACACGTGTCTCTCGGGGGCCCGACGCATACATAATTTCGGCCGTATATCCGTCGCGGGAAAAAGCGATTTTCCTCTCCATATCGCCGAGGAATTTTTTTCGCGCCCCGCCGCCGGATCGCGATTATCCTCCCCCGAGGCAGGAAGTCCCGATTGCATGTGAAATGTGTGTATCTCGCCTATCCGTTTGCACCTAATTAAACCGTATATGCGAACGGTTTCCTCTCAAGCGCCGCGCGGTGTAACGATACCGGCAATTTAAACGGGCGGGCGACTGCGAAAATTCATTATATTGCATGCGGCGTTCGGGATTTACGTTTTTTTCTTTATTTTCGCGCGGCGCAGAAACTTTTCGAGTTTAATTGCCGCGCGAGGAGACGGCGAAGCTTCGGGGAAACAATCAGCGGCGGCGGCGGCGGCGACGGCGGTTCTTGCACATGATTCTGGGCAAAAGGTTAAAATTTTAATTAGCGCCGGCATAAATTCCAGGCAGTCTCGCGGCGGTGTCGTGCACTCTCTCTCTCGCTTAGGAAATGCAAAGTAACGACCTTCGCGGTTTCTCCTCGATTATCCCGAACTTAATTTAGTGGTTAAAGAAGGGTGAAGGTTGATCGGCTCGATGTCACGCCTTGCTGACTGCTAGAAAGTTTCGTGTCTTGTCGTCGACCGGTGTATATATATATATCTCGACGCCGAGGTGTATAATAAAGGCCATAATTAACTCCCGTTACCTCGGTGCACACCGCGGTGTCGCAACTTTTTGCGTGCAATACATATTTCGCAGCCTCCGAATTTCAGGCCTACCTTTTCAAAAAGTCCACAGGGCCTAACTCTTATACGGCTGTATTTCCCTAATCTTTCGTTTACACTCTCGCCAGAGAGTATTGGTCAATCGGGTAAACGACGCGCGTTTTTGATCTCTCTCCTTCGCGGCGACGACGTTTCGAGCGCTCGCTGATTAAGGGTTTAAGAAGACTAACGAGCGCGCGTAAGAGCTTCGCGGCGCATAAAAGCAAAAGTGCCGCCTGGCGTCAGTGCCGCCAGTCTCTCTCTCTCTCTCTCTCTCGAAATTCACGCAGACACGCGCGGTGCCCCGGCACGCGCAAAGCGCGCCTAGAATGCACCTGTGCAACGAGCCGAGGCTGGCCGGATCGCGAAATATGTAAATGATAATTATCAGGTTCAAGCCTGCGCTGGAAAGATCAATTAGCCTCTCTCGCCGAGCTGCGCTCCGAGAGGAGGAAAACTGTGCGGCGGCGGGTCGCTCGTGTCTAGGAAGCGGCGACAGAGGTGTCTAATGCGAGATGCCGCTTTTTTCTCTCTGTCTCTCGGCGACCTCGAGATACTTAATCGCCCCGCGGAGCGAACTGCGTGTTTCGTGCATCAATTATACACGCGGTGATTTTTTTCCCCTTCCCCCCGAGGAGACGTCGCGCAAGATCTCGCCTCTCGTTTATCGGTATGATTTGCAAGATAACACACGCTAAATGATAACGTCGCCGGGGCAAAAAGCCGCTCGCTCGTTGCTCAAGCGTACACGTATGTAACGTGTCGTCGCTTTTCAAATGAATTCCCCGGGTAATTATTTTTTTTGTTTTTTTTTTCGTTTTTTTTTCTTTCGTTATTTTGTTACATGTAAATAGCAGTTATAAATATTGAATAGACGCGCGCGCGGGTATATCGGTGTATATAAATGCTGCTTAGCGGAATGCCTATTTAGTATAATGAGGAGCGCGCGATGATTGCGCCAAATATTCCGATCGCCGCGCGCTTTTAATCAGGTGCCTCGTCCAGTTAATCGAGTTTTTCTCTCTGTCTATCTCTCGAGTCCGCGGCGAGGGGCAAAAAAATGTTTACGGATATGCGAAAACGGCGCGGACGGCGGGGAATCTCCGCGAGGGCGCTGTAACGACGATACTCCGCGGCACCGATATACTCTTTAACGAGAGAGCCCGAGGAAGGTAATGAACCTAAATTTTTCTCCGAAGGCATAAAACCAACATCGTAAAGTATCAATGGTGCGTATCTCCAGAAAAAGGCTTCTCTCCCGGCTCTCCTTGCAAATTATCCTCTCTCTGTCTCTCTCGCGCCTCTAATCCAATTACAAAGCAGCGCTTCGCGGCCGAAAAACGAGCTGCGGCTTTAAACAATAATCAATTACGGCGTCGTCCGCGGTCGGCGTATATATATATACGTGTACATAAAAATCGACCGGCCAGCGGACAGATAGATTACGCATTCGCAAATAGCCGCGCGCGCACGGCTACTGGTTTTATGAGCGCTGAAAAATATGCAAAGGAGCGACGACGTGTCAGCTGACGCAAGGATCCCAAGTGCCGCAAGGACACGAGTCGCCGGATCCAATTATATATATATCTCTTTAGCAAGAGCTCGCGCGCGCGCGGCCGCGTACACGCATCAGGCGTTTCTCCGATTCGCGCGCGACGATCCTCTGTCAGCGAGCGTTTACATTGCTATTGACTGATTGCGAAGAGGCCGTTCGAGGCCAGTCCGAATCCTCTTCCAGCACCTACGAGAGTGCATTTATTAATGCGCGCGGGGCCCCGAGTACAAAAAAAAACGAGACGCGGCGAGATTGATCGATCGGAAAAACGTGGGCCGCCGACCATTTATCTAAGCTTTATGTTAATTCCGCCGCGAGAGACAATATAATACTTCATCATCGGAGGAACGGTTATCCGCCCGAGAGAGAGAGAGAGAGAGAGAGGTTGAGATCGATCGGTCGTAATCTTTATTTCGAGAATCTTTTCGAAGGAGCTCCGCGGAGCGCGGAATTTTATATATATACTAAGAGGCTTTTTCGCCGCAATAACGACGCGTTCCATTAATTGACTTGTTAGCCTTTCTGTCAGTTGAAGGGACCCGCGCCAACTGCGAGTGTAAACTGGATCTAATTTGAGTGGCTTTATAGAATGCCGACTCGAGGTTAAATTAGAAAATTAAATCGCTCTCGGGGCTTCGCGTAAGAATACGGGAAACTCGAGAGCGGCGCACAGAGAGATATAACTTTGTAAAGCGGATACGGTGTATCGTGAAAATTTAATTAATATCCGATGACGAAGCGTGAGTAATCGCGACTTATTTATTCTTAATTTCAGCTTTAATCAAAGTAGCTTTAACATAGTTGCGCAATCTTTCGTCATCGAAAGGGTCCGCGAATATATTCGGCAAAACGAAATCTGAAGAGTTCAGGTTTAATGTAAGCAAAATAAAATCGATGTAGCACGAAGGCGGATTAAACAACGCAGCCTCTCCTTAAGCGAATCGGCTTTTTCCGCGCGCCTCGGAACGGCGGCCCTAAAGTTTTGCAAAACAATAAAATATGTAAGAGCTGGGAAGTCTCTGTAAAAATAATGAAAGGCAATTAAACTAAACGAAAGTTACGAAAATTCAATTTTAGATGCTGAATAATTGCTTTAAATTCCAGGTAATGAGGGGTATAGCTTAATTACCTCCTCCGCGAGTAAAAAATTAAATCAATTTCTCTCTCGGGCTAATTGTGCGTAATAAAAATATCTGTTGGCAAATCGTAAAAAAAGCCCGGCAGCGGCAGCTCCGTTAATTAATAAATAATAAGCGGCTATTAAATTTACCATTCTAAAAATAACAACAAAACGGATGAACGAGCGATACGCGATATCGGGGCGGCCGTCCGTTTGATGTGAGACGAAGAGTGTCCCTTTCGGGGACACCGAAAGGCGGGAGGAAGCGGCGACTGTTTCGTCAACTCCGGCAGCGACTTCTTAAGCGCCGCTGTTTTCTTTCTTTTTTTCTCTCTCTCTCTCGCGGAGCCTTCTCGCGCATCTGCGTCAGAGAGCAGATCGCGTCCGTCCTTTCCTGTCTCTCGCTCATCCTCGCTCTCCTCGGCCGACGATTATAGGCTCTCCTCCTTTTCGATCACAATCAGCGCTCGGCCGCGCGATTTCCATGGCTTAACCCCTTAACCTCCGCGGCGCGCGGAGGCTGAATCTCTCTCTCTCTCTCGCTCCTCGTTAACGTCGGCTTTATTGCACGCAGACGGCGAGAGTTGGCTGCTCCTCGCCGCGGCTAAATGCTCACCTGCTCTCCGTGCTCTCTGCGTGCGCTTACGTAAGCGCGCGCGTATATGAGTTTGCAATTTGTCGATACGTCGTTTTCATCAGCCTTCCGAGAGCTCCGCGGAGCGCGCGCGCGAGTTCGATGTTTATGCACGCGGCGATTTCGGACACACGATTGCCGCGGCGATTGATGTAAGCTGATATTTGTCTCCGCGGCGCGGTGATTAACTGGTTTTTTTTCTGTTTTTTTTTTTTACGCAAGCGTTCGCGTTTGGCTGTGTAGAAAATTAATTTCTAATAACGAAGCAGAGAGCAAAATCGTACCGTTGAATAAATAAAATTTATTTGCCGGCTAGGTGGCGGAAATAAATAATTTCGACAAGTTTCGTACAGTATACAACCCGTTACTTCTATATAATCTACAAGGTAAACGTTCGGCAATTTGGAAGTATATAAGATAATAGCGCGCAGCCGCGTCCTTGAATGGTAGCAATAACTTGCCGAAAAAAAAAAAGAGAGCAATTGCCGGATCACTTATTCACGGTGCGAGAGCGAAGCAAAACGAGTTATCCTACTGATCGTCGGTAGCTCCTCACCTTTATTCGATGCGTGTTCATGCAGGCAGTCCTTTTATCTTTTACGGCCTAATAATTTAAGGTCTTTTATTCTATCCGGCATAAAATCGAATCGCGGCGAATTGCCCTTTTTTTTTATAATGTCCTAATGTTCCAGCGGCTGTAAAATTTATTTACGACACGCGAAAACAATTGCAAACAATTTTAAACAACGACTTTAATCGTTCGATCGACGGCGCTCGAAGTTTCAAAAGTTTGAAACGAGCGAGAGTGAGATGTAAGCGGAGGGCTTGAATGTCAATGCCACCCGACGTGGATAGGCGATAATAATTCCGTGATCGACTTACAGCGGGTATATACGATGTACCTATATAATTAACATCGACGCCAGAGGCGGTCGATTATATACGCGACGGTATAAATTCAAGCGCGAATCGACGGACAAACTGGCGATTTTTTTCGTCGCGCGCAAAAACACCCCGGAGTTCGGAGGGGAAACCTTAGATCGTCCGCCATTAGGCGTTTCGCGAGCAAACTCGACTCGCCCAGTTTTATTTTCGACGACGAACCCTCTGGAACCGCGGAGGTAAAAATAAAAAAAAATGTTGCTCATTGAGATTAATAACCTTCCCCGAATAAAAGCACGAATTTGATTACGACAAAAGAATATATGTATTAATAGTAATACTTTAAGCGAAGGGCTTATAAATATTTCCAGTCCCAAGGAGTGGCATACATACGTACCACCATTGAGCCCGGTTAAAGTCAGCAATGCAAACAGAAATCCAGTCGCCACCATAATAAAAGCTAAACCAACAACACGAGCGCTTATATATATATATATACACCATATACGCGCCGCGCGTCGAATCACACGTGGATTAGCATTTAAAGCAAGAGCCGGGGCCTCTCTTTACGAACTGTTCCAGGAGACGATCAATACCGAGGAGCCGGCGGAAGCAGCAGCGGAAGTCCTCCCGCCAGTCTCCTCGTGGTGCCGCAGCCCCTGACGGTGAAACCGTCGCACCCCTCGCATCTGAATCCGCACCTCGGCGGGCCCCACGCTCATCCGCCGAGGAAGTACCAGTGCAAAATGTGCCCGCAGGTGAGTCCGATGCCAAACGACCCCTTTCTCCGTATCCCCAAATCCTTTCGCTTACTGTCAACACTCCCGGCATTTTCCCTGCCTAATGACGCCTGATTATAGATCCCTTTGCTTCGCCCCTTGTTTGCCCGCGTTTAACTCCTCGCTCGCTCGTCCCTCGGATATGCTGGCTGTTGGCTGTTTCCCGACGGAGTCTCGGTGAAACGCCACTTGATTATCGAGCAGCGGATCGCGAGTGTATATAAGTGGAAGGAAGATATGGAATGCGAATATAAAGGGCCGCGCGACCGTCTCGCAACGGCTCGCGCTTAATCCTCTCCCTCTCCCTGGGAGCAGCTCCGCAGTCAGGTAGGCCGGAGAAAGAGATCGAGCAGCGGCGGCGGGGGTTGCCTTTTTCCCCGATTAGCGGCGCGATCGTCTCGTCCCGGCGCGTTTCCCGATTTTCTCGGGCGGAGCGTGGTGCTGTTGCTCCGCGTCGCGATTAGCTTCTGCATGCCTGCCGCGAAGCGCGCCGAAGAAAATGGAGCGCAAAAAGCTATTGTGGATCGCGCGCCGCGTGCATATAGTCCGGCGTGACTAGTGTAGCGTGACGACGCCGAGAGAGAGAGAGAGAGAGAGAGAGAGAGAGAGAGTATATCCTGTCTTTTCTTCGCATCGCGCCTCGGCCCCGCGAGTTCGATCGGCAAAGAGTCGAAGCTCGCGCGCGCGGTCGTGGCACACGGCTCCTTTTTGCTCGCTTTCTTCTCCGAGCTGCTGGCCTTTTTTCGCCTCTTTTTCGCGCTCTCTCTCTCTCTCACTCTCTCGGGCAAAAATTGAAGACAAGGAGAGAGAGAGAGAGGGAGGGCCGCTTGTCCTCTCGTCGCCCCGGCGTCGTCGTCGCTTCGCTTCATCAGCCACTCTCCGCGACTTCCTTTCGCGTCTTCGCCGAGCTCGTGAATCAGCGTCTTCTCTCTCCCTCTCTCTCTCTCTCTCTCTCCTTGTCTTCAATTTTCTTAATTTCTCCAAGGCCTGCCTCTTCGTTTGCGAGCCCGACGCACACGCTCTCCTTTTCTCCTCTTTCCTCTCTTTGTTCTTCTCTTCTCTTCCCTTCCCCCCCGTGTCCGTCCGATACTCGTTCCGAGGCATTAAAAAATCATTTGCTCCCGAGTGAACTTTACCTGCCGCCGCCGCCGTAGCCGGGGCCTCTAATGATAAGCCCGAGAACTTATTTAGGCCCCTGCTAATTGCTAAGAAAACATGCGAGGCAAAAATTGAAAACCAAAGGGAAGCAATCTGTTATATAGGCGCATGTAGGTAAGCAAGAAGCCGCGGAAAAGAGTAAATAATCCCTTTAATGCCTCGTCTGGCCAATATCAATAAAGCATCGGAATTAACAAATCTGTATTTCTTGCGGGCCGATCCGCGCGTATATATATATACACACACAATATTTTATAGAGTTCCGATGGGGCTTCGAGCAGCAAGAACAATAATAACGATAATACACAGAGGGAGAGAGATACGGAGAGGAGCTGGATCGATTTCCCAGCAGCAATACGAGGGCTGCGCGATGCGATTCGTTTCCGCAGAAAACCGCAAAGGCAAGCTCGAGTCTAGTTGACCGAGTGGCCGCTCTCTCCTCTCCACTTGTGGAATGGCATTATGGCCGCGAGACCGGAAGAGGGAAAACTCTCTTCTCTCTCCGCGCTCCGCGTCGGAGCGAGAGAGAGAGAGAGAGAAAAGTTAACTGCAGATGGGATTCGCGCGGCAATGAATGGCCGTGAGCTGCTGCTCGAGCCAGCTTCTTCTTTTTAGCGGCGCGACAACGACGCGCGGCCTATGCGAATTAACTTGTTTTTACGAGTGCCGGGGGAGTCGATGTAAATTGCGCTGATTCTTATGACGTCTTGATTTTACGATGCGATCTCTTTTTTGCCCTCCTTCCCTCTCTCTCTCTCTCTTTCTCCCTTTTCTCCCCCCCTGGATATTTTGCGCGCGCTGATGACCGTACGCGAGAAGCTTACTTTTCATTATACCCCGAGAGCAGAACGCAATCATATAACTCGGGATAACTCAACTAGGCTTAATTTAACTATCACTCAAAGCCGCGAGTCGAGGTTTAGGCGGCGCTTGATAAAACTATGTAATTAGGCTCGCGAGCTCGGAAATTTATGCTTTTGATTAGTCGCTCGAGCCTCCTACCGATGTTTTATTCCTTTGCAATTACAATGTAACGAAGCGGGACAAGTTTACAATCACGCGCGACAAAGACACGCAGAACTTCCAGATTCTTGGCAGTCCGCGGCTGATCTCACTTCGAGCGAAAGGCTAAAAACAACCGAGCGGCATTGCTAGAAGATTAATAAGGCCGCCGGCCGATAATTAATTCTTCCCCCTCTCGCGAGAGCCGACGTCCTCGATTCGAGGGAAAAATAATAGAAGCCGCCTCCCCGCGGCCGAAAACGGAAGGCCCGCGTTAATCAGCGTTAAGCCCTTCGGGCTCCTCCTCCTCCTCCCCGCGGAAGTGTAAATTTGACGCGCGCTCACGGGGCACCTGATCGAGTGCAGGAATTCGCCGGCGGAGAGAGAGAGAGAGGGGACGGAGGGAGGAAGAGAGAGAGAGAGAGAGAGAAATCACGTCGGCGCGCGCGTCCGATCCGCATCACGGTAGCTGCTGGCCCGTCATTTTTTCCCACTCGGCTCGCTCTTTTTTCTGGCCCTCTCTTTGTGGCCGCGCGCTCTCATCTCCGCTGCTACCTTCCTCTCTCGCTCGCCTCCCACCCGCGGCGAGAGACGCCGCAGGAGAAGCAAGAAGAAAAAAAAATGTAAAAAGGAGATGAGAGCGGCGGCGGCGTCCGTCCCGAAAACATCGGGCCTTAGATCTAATTTTAATCGAGCCCACGAGAGAGAGAGAGAGAGTGAGAGGAAAGTCCATTAGGTACGCCCGGAATGGGACTTGGGAACCCGGGACACAAAGGGATCTATCAAACGAAACGGAATTCCCGCCGCCGAGGATAGGAATTGCCGCCGCCGCCGCCGCCGCTTTTGAATTATCTCCCGAGCAAAGTCGGTTTAACCTCTTGGATTTATAATGAATTCCCGTTTCAGTCAAAATATTGAACACGCCTCGATTATTTAATCAAACGCCCGGTTAAACATTCAGCTCTCTTATCGGGACCGAAAAGTCAAAGTGCCCCCACCTCCCGCGGATAAATCGTCGATGCATCATGAAAAGCACGGCGAGGGGCGAGAGAATACATATATCTCGAGATATTAAAAAACATCTGTCGCTCCCGCAAATTCGACAGCCGCGAGTCCTTACGTCGGACGAAGCCGCGAGAGAGCCGGAAAGCGCGCGGGACAGGTGTGTGAAAACCGATAAAAAAGCGCGAGCAAAATTTTTGTATATCGTGAAAAAAAAAAAAAAAAAAAATTCATTGCACCGCGCGCGCGTTCGCTCGCCGCGAGCTCGTACAATACAAATTTCGTCAGGCCGACGCGCGCGTTCTTTCGCCAAATGAATTTTCCCGTTGCCCAAGCGCCGATTATTATGTACACAGCGACGGACTAACGCTCCGCGCCGATTCGCAGGGAGGCATTACGTACCGCGGGGGCCAATCGGAGGAGGTGTACCAGAGGGGGATTGATTTTTAATTCGACACTCCGCGGATTATACGCGAACGTTTTTCACGCTTTGACGGGCGCGCGCGCCTTTGTTTTTCTCGCCCGCGCGCGCTTTTTAAGACTGGGCCCGCGCGCGCCCGCTGTTTTTCCTCGCGTTTACACGCGATCGGACTCCCCCGCGCACCGGGAGATATCGTAGTTTTTTCATTTGTAAATTGATAAATAAACGGGCGAGATAGCTCGCGCGCGTCCGAGCGACGGAACGAATTTCGCTCTCGCGTTGAAAGACCGGGCCGGGCTTTTTTATGAATAAGATTTTTATTTTTCGATGTATTTGCTCGGCCCCGCGACGTGTTTACTTATTGAAACGCAATCGGCTTAGCTCGGTTGCTTTATATATCGCTCAAGCTTTCGCCGATTCTTTTCGTTTCGCTTGCACGCCGCGCCACAGTTTTCGCGATTTCGAGTAGATCAATTTAATTAAAAATTGTTTTCGCTTACCTACCAGGAAGGAAAATATCGCGATGAATTTTTTTTTCCGTAACCCCCCCATATATATTTGTAGAAGGAATCAGCGGATATTTTCTCGAGCGCGCTCTCGGCCGAATACAAAGTAATAAAAGGAAGTGAGGCCGCTGGGGTGGGGGGCGCTGCGCGCGAACTCGCGACTACTCGTTTTTTTTTCTTTTTTTTCTCTTATTTTTTTTTTGATACACGAGAACGGCGGAGATTTTTGAATAGGTCAGGCAGGCATTAAGCAATAGAGAGAGGGAGCGAGACGAGAGGGCGCGCGCACATTGGGATCAGGTGCGCGTCGCCGGGCAGTCCTTAGGCGCAGCCTCCCACGCCGAACAAAAGTCCTTAAGCCTTAGGCTGAACATGATACCCCATTTATAGCGAGGCTGCCCTCTCACGGACACTTGTGCCCCTTACGTATATACGCACGAAATTTCTAAGTCTCGAGAGAGAGAGAGAGAGAGAGAGACGGAGAACGCACAATACCCCGGCGAATTATGTAACCGTCCATTCGGCCGTCCGTCCGTCCGCGGACTCTCTCTCTCTCTCTCTCTCTCTCTCGCCCGTCCATCCGAGCGAGACGCGCGCACCGAGAGAGCAAAAGGCCCCATTCAGCGCGGGAGCCGATTCTCAGGCCCTTATTTTACGCGTACGCGCGACGACGACGACGAACTCGCCGAGCAATTATATATTATTTCGGAAATCGGACCGATCGACGTTCTCGTATTATATATATACTCGGCGGGATATCTCGCTCGGAACTTTGGCTTCTCTCGCGCGGATCCTTTTCCTCCGCGGTGCAGACAACTCGGCGACGCGGCGGCGCAAACTTTTAATATATATCGCAAATTAAAGCTGATGGTCAGTGTTTTTATCCTCGCCTCTCCCGGTCTCTCGGTATAACTTTGCTGCCCCCCCGCGAGGAAAAGTTGCGCGGCGAGGACGCCGTACGCAAACGAATTTTCTTGGGGAACTTTATTGCGACCGTATAGCATCGACGCACTTGATAATTTGCCTCGGAGACAAACAGCTCGATATATCGTTCTAAGTCGCCGTAAAGTTTAAAAACGGCATTCGATGCATTTAAACAGTAGGAAGTTTGTAAAAGGAATTCGGGAAAGGTGCCGATAATTTATTTGGTGCTTTCTAATCCAAATGCAGACCCGATTCTTTCCTCCCAAAAGGCGAACGCGGAGAAAAAAAAAGTAAAAATTTCAAATTACAAGACCTAATTAGGTCCGGAGAGTTTGTAGAAGAGAAAACTCGCTCCGCCATTATCATTATTGCATCTGCGGAACTAACAGTATTTAAAGATTGTGTACAAACGTATATTTCAGAGTGTTTTTTTTTCTTCCTTCACCCAACAGCAACGCCCAAAACAAAATACTACTTTTCCCGCGGTTAATTTCGGAGCGGCCAAAAAAAAAAAAAACAAAAAAAGGTAGTCGGCTCTCAGCGGCAGCGGCGTCGGGCACTTAATCGATGAGAACCGCTGTGTCTTGGTTCAGGGGCCTCGATTCCCCGTACACTTCATGGCGCGATAACGCGTGACAATCCGAATTAGCTCGCAATCACGGGAGCAGCTTCTGGCGGCGCGCGGCACGAATGCCGCCAAACTGTATACACCTCTCTCCGAGGGAGATTCTCTCCTATACTCGCCTTCTCTCTCTCTCGCTCTCGATTTAACTTTTTTCTCCTTCCCCCCTCCGGCTCCCTCCTCATTGTGTCCGTTTTACGTGCCCTGGCACCGGATCCTACATTCTTTTGAATAATTTCGACATTCAACAAGTACGTCGGCTCCTGCCGCCTCTTTGTCCTGCACTCGGGGCTATCGGCCGATCAATCCTCGACACTGGCAATCAACGGGCCTTTTTAATAAGAGGTTTTTAAGGGCGCTCGTCGTCGACGATTTCGTCACCGTGCGGCGGCGGCGGCTGTGCTCGATTATCGGGCTACCGTAATGGACGTCCGACGCCTCGGATGATATTATTCGACGTTTCGTAAACGATAATTGGCGTGTTAAGGGGGAAGCGGCGCGGCTGGAGAAAAAAAATTGTTTGTAGATGTCAATTGGATGGAGAGGAGGCTAATGCGGCCCCGTGTCATAAATAGCGTCCAGAAAAAGTAGCCTTTCGGTGGAGAGCAGCAGCGGCGGCGGCGGCGGCGTGGTGCCGCGGGCCCGGGCAAAAAGTTATGAATGGAACAGGTGACTTTTTCGTTTTTGCGGTAGCATAATTGAAGTATTTAAAAACAGAGGGTTTTTGCCTTCCCGAAAAAGGAGCAATCTAAGCAGAAAAAATTAAAAGGGCAAAGCCGGGCCGCGCGCGTCCTTAAAATTTTTTTATTAAAAGTCGGGGGAAAGAAAGCTCGAGAGGGAGGGAGAGAGAGAGAGAGAGAGAGAGAGAACAGGTCGCGTGGCAATTGAGAGAGTGAGAGAGAGAGAGAGAGAGTCGGTAAAAAGTGCAGATTCGGTAGCCGATGGAGCTCTCTCGCGGCGCGCGGAAATTGCCCAAGCAATGAATGAAGAAGGAGGCGAGAGAAGCAGAGAAAAAAGAGCCCAGAAGCTCAAGGAAGCTGAAGGGAGGAGGAGGGAAGGTCAAAAGCAGGAGGTGATCTGCGCGCCGTCGAGAGAGCGAGATATATATATATATATATATATATATATATGAGCAAAGAGGAGAAAAATTGAGCAGCGCTGAAAAAAGGGTAAATAAGAAGCCAAGTAGTGGCTCAGAAAGGATGCCGGTCGTAAATCTGTGGCGGGGCCTCATCACGAACTGAATATTCCTCTCTCTCTCTCTCTCTCGGCTCCCCCTTTTTTCTATCATTATCTTTGTCTTCTCCTCTCGCCTCATCCTGCGCTCTCTCTCTCTCCACGGTCCTGCTCACACACGCTCGAGATATCCTCTATATACCGGGCGAAGGAGGCCGCGGCGGCGGCGGCGCTGCGTGCGTGAAAGAGACAGAGACAGTCTTTATCCGGGCGGTTTTTTTTGCCAACGAAAATGGGCCTCACCTCCGTGTCGGGGCTCTCTGCACGGTAGCCGATTCCCCCGGAAATTGAGGAGCTATAAAATTAATTATCCGCTGTACTTTAACGTGCCTCTCACCGTACGACCGTGTCGATGCGGTCGATTTGCCTCCTCTCTCTCTCTCTCTCTCTCTCCTCTCTCAAACATTCTCGCGCGGTCTCCCTTTCTCTATCTTCCTTCATCTCCGCTCGTGACTCTCACGAAATTTCAGAGAGCCGCGCGGCGCTGCCTCTCTCGCGTAGATGACGCGCGGGATTTAATCTCGGCCGAGAGCAGGCCTCTAAATTAATCCGGGCTCGATTATTTTCTAACGACTGATTCTCCCTTCCCCCTCCCCTCCCCTCCCTCCTCCCTTAGCTAATTACGCTTCATTACATTAATCAAACCGCGGCCCGCGCGTTTCTACAAATAAAACAGGAGCGCTCTCGGGGCGCTCGCGGGCTCCGTTTTTACGAGCGGAGGCGCAGCTTCCGCTTCCTTAAATTCATTTCTCTCTTTGGACGTGTGCCCGGTGCACACCGGGCGCGCGACACTCCGCGGGTTCCTCTAATTAAAAAAAACCCCCGAGGAGAACAAAAAAAAAACAAAAAAAAAGCGGGGAGAGAAGCGCCGCGCGGCTAAAAAAGACTATCCTCCCGTCAAGTGGAGTGGCAGCTCGTTCTCCGAGAAGGGGGGGGGGGGGAGAGGAAGCAACAACTAAATCGCTTAATATCGCCGGAAATGCGAAGAATCTCGAGAGCAGCCCCTCTCTACGAAAGGTCGCTGCCACCCTCCTCTGCTCTCCGCGGCGCAGCAGCCTCCTTCGAGACACCGCGCGCCGCGTATATTCTCACACTCCCACGCGGCGGCGGCGGCGATCGGGCCCGGCACGGTTTCTAGTTTCGTTTCCCTCGGTCCGTTTCCCAAGGCGAGAGGGCGCGATGCACGCACACTCGGTTAATCTCGGCAGAGAGAGAGGGAGAGAGGGAGAGAAAGAGAGCTTCTGGCGTCAAATCAAATTTCCTGCCTTTCAAGACCTTTCGATCCGCTCGAACGCTCGCCGCTATTAGAAAATGACTTTTACACCGCGAATTGCCGCAGCTCGCGGCGGAGGCTCTCCGCGCGCGCACCGTTCGCTTTTATGATAAATTCGTGGCTTTTCGTCCGCGCTGCGCGCGCAAAACGAATATGCGCCGGTACAGTGTGAGAAGCTCTCCTGCTTTCTATTTTATTCCGCGGCCGCCGGCTGCTCTCGGTCGGGATAATGCCTTCGAGAATTACTTTCCGCGCGATGATTCGATGAAAGTAGAAAATTTAGCCGACGGTTTTGCATCGATAATGGCCGGCTTTTCTATTGCGTGGAAAAGGATCTCGGCCGCGGAGAGTCTATTTATTCGATCGCCTCGATCGAGAGAGAGAGAGAGAGAGAGACTCGCCTTTCTTTCGGCAAATTGCAAATTTGAGTAACTTCGCCGGGTCGAAATGGGATTCGCGCGCCGCGCGGGAAAAAAGTTTAAGCCTTTTTACCGCGAAACCGTAAGTTTACTACTTTAGAAAGCGCGCAGTCAACTGCATGTATAATTATTTGACCTTTTTATAAGAATCGTTTAACGAATATAAATTTGACCAATTTTTTCGGTTCCCCCGCGCGCGCCGCGCGGGATAATAAATTTTAAGTATTTATTATTCCAGCAAATAAATATCTTGGAAATTCTTTTCTGCCTCCTCGGAAAAATCTCAAAGTCGCCGGAGAGGAGATTAAGGCAACAAAGTGCTCTCCGCGCGCGCGCGCGCTCTCCTTTTGGATTGTAATTATAGACCGCCCAGATAAAGTGTGTAGATAAAAAATTAAGTACACGTAGTAAAAAGTTGAAGAGCACGGCGGCGGCGCTCCACTTTTATCAACCGCATAAATCAAAATTTCTCTAAGAGCCACGAATTTACATTTTCCCGCTTTTGCGAAAATGATTAATCGAAATTTTCCGGCCGGATGATTAACGGATGAAAATCGGTTTGGCAAACATAAAAAGTCGCTCGAAATTCATTCCCAAAAATTTTTGACACCCCGAGCGACGTCTCCTCCGAACGATGATGCATCGTTCGCGTCCAAATCTTGGCGTCGTTATTCACCATCACGATCGGAGATCTAGAATATACACACAAACCTCAGGGGGGGGGACTTGATTTCCGAATCTCCATAAAGCCGTGTAAACGATCTCCCGACGAGCAGATATAGGCCCATATCCGAAATTTCCTCTACACGTGCATCGAGTAAAATTAGAGAGCGCGGCCGCGCGGGGAAAAGGGAATAAAAAGCCGAGCGACGGAAAATGCCGGCGCTGTCCGCTGATGTGTATTTAAGTACGCAGCCCGTTCTCCCCCCGCTTCTCTCTCTCTCACTCTCTCGCGCGTTCCCCAATTTCCTTCCGAGCCCCTCTATTTCTCATTTTCTCCCCCTCGTCACGCATCGGGCGCGGAGCCTCGAGATTAGAGGCCCGACAGGAGGGGGAAAGGAGCGAGAGAGAGAGAGAGAGAGAGGGCCCACTTCCTAGGGATGCTGCCCCCGAAAGTCAGGTTCCCATGGCCCGAGTGCTCTCTCCCCCCCTCCACCCCGTCCGCTCTCCTCGCTCTCGAGCGCAGTCTGCCACCTGTCCCTGCGTCTGGAGCCAAGCAGCGCGCGCGATGTCTTCCTACATGTAAAACACGATCGCCTGACAACTCCGCATTGTCCCTCTCTCTCTCTTTCTCTCCGGTGCGAGAGTCCTGCCTTCCTCCTCCTTTTTTTTTTTTTACCTTTTCCTCCTTTTACCGCAAAACACACTGGCTTCTATTAATACGACCCACTGCTCTCGGACTTTTTCTCCTTTTGGGTCGTGACCGTTTTGCCTGATTGCCCGAGGGCCATGCCACGCGGGATTTTCGTTTCTTTTTTGGGCAATAATTACGCCGCTGCTGCGTGCACGTTGCCTCACGACGCGGCCCGCCTTGCGTAAAGTCCCCCGCGCGCATTTTCTATAATACATTGACAAACGCCCGATTTTCTAAACGATTGCGCCAAAAACTTTTATATATCGATCGAGATTCGTGTGCAACGCGAATTTTCGCACGGCGATTGCCTTCCTGCCCCGCGTCGTCCTCTAATGAATGGGCGAGGGCAGCTTGAATCGCCATAGAAGAGGGCATAGGAACGCGTTAAATCTTGAGTTTCACCTAGAGTCCTTTTATCTCGGCGAGTCCCCTGTCACCGCTCGCCTTCTGCCTCTTTCCCTCTTTGCCCGGAGTTTCACGAAAATTAGCATATCCCCCGTCGGCGGCCAGATTTTTCAAATCTAAGGTCAATGCCTCAAATGTCACGACTACGTTTCCGTTGAAAGTCGAGCTCTCTCGACGCGGCGTTTTGCAAGAGTCCGCCGCCGCCGTCGCCGCCGCGCGCGAGTAATTGGGTCAGCCTGTTAATTTACGTTTTACGCGCGATTGATCAACCTCTCGTATACGAGCGTGTGCCGTCGCGCGGTACTTGCGCGCGCGGAATCAATTTTATTGACACGTCGCGCCGGGCCTGGAAAACGAGCGTGCGTCCGTCTGCGCGTATATTACCATCGATCTCTCGAAAATATGAATACTTGAAGAGAACGAGAGCCGCCACTATTCCTGGCGGCTGCGCCGAATAATTCAATAATCGCGGAGAGCCGCGGGGCTAAATAACGCAGCTAATCAAAAGCGTCTGACGTATACGCACCGGCTGTAACCTCCTAACCCGTTGACTGGGTTATATACATCGGTCGGGATATATATCCTCCCACGCGGTCCGCCCGCGCCGGGGATACAATTTTTTACCTGGCCTCGGCTCACGATCGTCCTGTCCCACGAGCCTCTCGAGCATCTGGTCAGATTTTGTTACAAAAAAAAAAAAAAAAAAAAAAAAAAATCCGGCATGTGCATATGTACCCAGGCGCGCCTTATCAAATATAGCTTCTCTTCCTCTCTCTCTCCCTCCGCCGCTTTCCGTCTCTCCCTCCGCTTCCTACGACACTCTCCTTGCGTCAAGTCGTGGGAATTTCGGCTTTTCACTGCGCGCGGGCCCTCGAGTGGCTGCTGCTGGCTTTACGAACCTTTTATCGGCCATTGACTCTTTACGCCGTTCGATTTGCGTGTAATTACACCCGCGCAGCTCGGGCTCTTTGTTTTTACGGCTCGGTGAAAAGGAGCGTCGCTGCTTTAGATCAAAGTAAATTATGTATTTTGACAACTCTGTATTTCGTTGAATAGCGTATATCGAAATGTATGTACGTCTTAAATTATTCAATAGAATGTAAGCAAGTAGTAACGCTTCAAAATTGAACGGCTGCATCGATTAAGTTATAAGTTACCTTTATCATTAATGAAAACATGAACTTCCCCGGTATATACCTGTCTTCCTAAATATTCTCCAGAATTATAATGCTCCAGGAAGAACAGCTCTCTAATATACTCGCAGAAAAAAAATGACGTCCCTCGAGCACAGAGTGACCGAGTTAACGCCTTTATAAATACACCTTAAATAAAGGGCTCGTCAGGCCGAATCTTTTGGAAAAGGCAAAAAACGCCTCGGCAAGTGCGCCCGTCCGAAAAGTCATCGGTGCGCGCTGCCTGCCGAGGCCTCGTCTCGTAATACACACAAAAGGCGGAAAAGGCAAAAAGCGGCGCGCGCTTTTTCACCGCTCTCGCCTTTTCGTCCCCCCCGCCACTTGTTTTCGCCGCTCTCGTAAAAAAGCGCGTCATTCGATTACAGTCCGCACTGTGCCATAGGCCTACGACTGCCGCCGCGAGAAACAAAACTTGCCGCTTTCGCGCGGCGGCAACGCGGCACCCTTTTTGTTGCCCGGCACGCGCTCGCCTTCCCCCTTTCGTCAGTTTTTCGGGGCCTTGTACAAACACGAGCAGCGAGAGAGAGAGAGGAGGCCCGGGGGCCCTCCTAATCCGCCGATGATCTCTCGCGGTCAGGACGGAGCGTTTTTTGGAAAGGAGAGAAAAAAGGGCCGGCACGCGCCCGTTCCTTTTTCACCGGGCTTCTCTTCCCCCCTTTCTCGCCTAACCGATTTTTTGCGCCCTCTCTCTCTCGGCTTTTATCTATATCTATTTATCTGTCCCCGATTTGTCTCTCTTTCTTCTCGGACCCGCGCCGCCGCGGCGGCGTCGTCGTCTTGCCCTCCCCCCGGAAGGTTAACAGAGGAGGAAGCACAAGCAAAGGTGCAGGTCTCGCGCGCGCGTCCGTTGGAAAAAACGGGCTTTTTTTTTTATGCGAGCGCGCGCGCGACGCGCGGTGCGCCCATGTGGGGAGGGAGAGCGGGGCCCGCGGGGATTTATGACTGGCTGGATTTTTCGAAAAATTCGGAAAAACGAAGGAGAGAGAGAGAGAGAGAGAGAGCCCCATTCGCCCCGTGTCCCCTATCCCCGGACTTGGCGCGAGCCGCACGCGCTGCCTCGTTTTTTTACGCCGGACGAGGCGAGCTCACCCTTATATTATATATATACGCCGGGGCCTTCCTCTCCGAGGAAAGGAGAAAAAAAAACGGCAGAAAAAAGCGAACAAACCGCTTCCTTTTCTCCGACGAGGTCCACGAGGGAGAACGCGCGCGAGAGAGAGAGAGAGAGAGAGAGAGAGACCACATGGCCGGGCGCGTTTTTTTCGCGATTTTTTTCTTCACCCCTCGACGGAGAGAGAGCTTTGTGTAGCCGTTGGCCAGCGTCCGGCAACGGATATTTTTGGGTCCAAATATTTCTTTCTTCCGCGGGCTGCGCGCCGCCCGGCCTGCTGTATATACATTTTCTCATATAGAATATTAGATCCGTGGAGGCTCGTTTGCTCGATAGCTCGTGCCGTGTATATAACCGTCCGCGGCACTTTCCTGCGGAGGGAAAAAAGTGCATTCAAATTACTCTCCGCGAGCGCTCACAATAAGCCGATTCTTTCGCCTTTTTTTTTGCTCTCTCTCTCTCTCTCTCTCTCTCTCTCGCGTGCGCCGCGCGCTATTTTTCTTCCCTTCCTTCGGGTCTCGGGTGGACTTGCTTTTATGATCGGCCCGAGGAAGCGGCTCTTTATGGGTAAAAAACCGCGCTCTCGATCGGCCGCCGACTCGAATTACCGAGGCCTCCTTACGAGAAATCCATTTCGGCATAGAAATCGAATTTGTATAATGAATTTTCGGGCGAGCTTGAGAAACGTTCGCTCATTGTTTGTCGCCGCGGCACGGCGGCGGTTGTCGATCAAAGTTCGCGCGAAGTTTCTTGAAAAATATAACGAGGCTTTCGTCTGGTTTGCTCGAAGAAAATCGTGCAATGACAAATTGTTATAAGCGTAAATTGATCAATGTAGTATTTTTAAAATAAATCTTTAAGACATTTTTAAACTAATTGTAAGTCAGGTTTATTAATCCAAAACGACAGATTGCTAATTATTATCATTATCAAATGATAAAATATGACTGTTCGTGAGAATTTTATTATAATGATATTTTTACTTTCAAGGTGATTTTCCAATAGCTATTATTCAATTTAGGCGTCAATTTCCGCTAAATCCGGCTTCATTTAAAACACGCGTTAACCAGCGAAACTGTTTAATTTTCCACCGGGGGAAGATAATCGATCGAAAACCGTCGGTCGACTGTAAAATTCATCATCAATTGCCATTGACGCGTCCGCGACACTCGAAAGATCGATGAAACGGGTATAGGATTTCCGAAAATAATAAACAAATCATTAGAATTAATAGGTCTGATCTCCGATCTCGGCGAAAAGGAAACCGGCGACTAATCTCTTGAGCGCATTAAAGATTAACAGCAGTCGTCCCCAATGCCCGGATTCCCGAGTTAACCGCAAGGCATACATGCACGCTCTCCGACATTATACTGTATATATTGGCCTGCGCCGACTTCCAATAATGCGTCCCCGTCTCATTCGGCGCGCACAATTGCCGCCTCGAGAACACATTTTCTACCTCCCCTTTCCGTCCGATCGAACGCCTCGAGATTACGCAACGGGAAGGCGGTAATGCACAGCACAGACGGAGAGATTTTTTTCCGGAGTGACGAAAATTCCCGGACAGCCGCGAAGGCGAAAGGGACAGTCCTTTTCCGCTCTTTCTCCGTCTGACGGGCCGTCAATGGGGAAATTTGCACAGCTAAACGGATTACAGCTGTTTTTCGGGGCTCACAATGCCTGGCGCGGCCGTCGCGTTTTCTCGATTTCTGTCAAAAAAATAAAGGCGCCCGAAAGAAAAGGGCGGAGGAAAAGCGGGGAAAACGGACTGGCGCGCCGTCGCCGCCGCCGCCACCGCCGTCTTTCTTGACTGACAGCCGCCGCGCTCCGAGGACGTGTGAATGTAATCCGCCGCTAATGCTGACGTCGATGCTGCCGTTTAAATCCCGAAGAGCTGCTGCCCTGCGCAGCGCGGAGGCTCAAAAGAAGAGCGACCGCAAATTACGTTGATTTTTCTCTCCGGCTGTGCCGGCCGGCCGATTCGATTTGCAGCTCTCTCTCTCTCTCTTGGTGTAATTTCTTTTTACACGCGGAACAATCTTTTAAAATACTTTTCTCTCGCTGTTTTGCTGCTGCAGCTTCCTTCAAATCCGCCGGGGGGAACGTTTTGTTCTCGGTCTATCGGAATGATCTTCGGGCGTGCAGGAACCTTTTTTTTATGGTGAATTTATATAAAAATTCGAAAATGACGCCTGAAAAACTTCTTCAGGGGGAAACAAAAACACTTCTTGTATTCCAGACGTTACAGCTCCGGGATTTTTAATTCTGGTATTGATATAGCTTTGTTTGATAGCCTCCTCGTCGTTCGCCGATCAAATTTTAAAGTATTCCAGCAATGAAATTAGCGATTAATAAGAATAAAAAAACTTGCATAATAAAGCGCAGCTATAGCACAGATATTTACAAGTTAGATAATAATTGAACGGCGAAAAATAAAAATAAGCCGGTTATAAATAATCCATCTATTTATGCACGGCCAGCTGGCTTATTATTCCATGCAATAGTCATAATGCGTTCAAAGTTGAATTTAAATTCGAAGAATTAAATTACTCGAACCTATCGATTTTCCGCGTCCGTCAGCATTTACGCTGTATACATTGTTTCACTTGTCGCCTGAAATCTCGACTAATTATTATCCAGCGGGCGATAATCAGCTGATCCGAAAGAAATACAACCGCACCAAAGACAAGCGCGAGCAACGCGGAACGCGTCTAACCGGCGGCAAACGACCTCTCTCCTCGACGCGTGCAGTAAAAATGTTCGAGAGCCACAAATCACAGGAATGGAGGCGTGAATAATAGAAAAACAAACAAGCAAGTCCCTCCGGGCATCGGTCTAATCCTCGTTCCTCTCGCGGAAACCAATATATTTATAATTACAAAGAGCTGAACCAACAGAGACGTGTGACTCGGGGAGGGCGCGGGCGTTGACAGGCCAGAAAAGCGAGCCGAGGAAGAGAGACAGATAGAGAGAGAGAGAGAGAGAGAGAGAGAGAGAACAGTGCACACTTTGTCCGGCGCTGATGCTGCACTTGTTCGGCTCCGTCTGAGAGAGCAGAGCTCAAAGCCGCTCTGCGGCCCTTGACTCTCGGCGTGCGAGAGGTCCACCCCCGAGTGCGAGACAGAGAGAGAGAGAAAGAGAGAGAGATCAAACGCGCCGAGGCCCAATTCTTCTTCCTTTTTCTCTCTCTCTCTCTCTCCTTCCTAGAGGCAAGAGAGCCTGGGCCGACTTGTTTGTTTGCTTGTTTGTTTGGCCCGGCCCCGACAAGCTACCGCCGTCCGTCGGCGGGGGCCTTCGCTCTCTTTTTTTTTTTTTTCACCCGACCTGTCCCTCCTCCGTCTTATCTGCATCTCCGTCGTGTTCCGCCACCTCGTAACGAGCTTCTAATCATTCCCTCCGATAGAGTCGTATATAAGCCTCCTCGACGGACGCCGTAATACTTTGAGCAAACCAGTCGAATATCCTTTGCATAAGCAAATATACCGATATACGTATATACATCGATGCTTTTTTTTCTTTTCTTCAAAACACGACGTCGGACGGGAGACTATTCAAATAATTGTGCATCGCGCGCGCGCGCGGACGTTGTTGCGAAAGCCGTTTATCAAGCTCAAACAGACGCGCGACTTTTCAACTTAATTTTACAACCGCGCGCGCGGGGCCGCCCGGCGCTAATAAAGCATTAACATGACAAAAAACTGAATTAAAGGCAATTACGAGGTTCGCCGACGAATGAAGCAACTTTGTCCCGCGTCTCCCGCCGCCTCATTAGAAAGCAAATTGAAATGCACGTGCGCTCCCGGGAACCTGTTGGTATTATACGAACGGGTAAACAAAGTAAACAAGATATTTAGATAAAAGGCAAAAGTAGCCTCTCGTCGAGATAATAAAAGAACGCTTTTCGAGCGCACAATAGAAACATCTGTGCGTCGCAAAAAGAAACAAAAAAAAAAAAAAAAAACAAGCCGTGCACTCGAGCAGCTCTCCGCGGCAGGTTGTAAGTTTCACTCTCGGCGCTGTGCTCTCTCGTCGTAAAAACTTTTTCCTCCGGGGCAGTCCCACTTATAATCAAATTATGACGTCAAGTGATTTCGCCCCGCAAAGTGTCCGCGTGTATACACGCCCCGGGGATAGTGGGCAATTTGAAAAAAAAAAAAAGGAGAGAACGAAAGGAAGCCCCCGTTTTTACTCCGACACGTGCTGGCACGCAGAGGGCGATCGGCCGCCGCCGCCGCGCAACAAGGCTGCGAGAAAATATCGCCGCGCAGTGCTCCGCGCCGAGCGCAACAACTGGGTATATCGTGGGATAAATAGTAATCAGGTGAGCGGCGGGGGGAAAAAAAGGCACTTTTTTTCCCCCCGCCGCCGCGCTTTTTGTCGCTAATCCTCAAAGGTTACGCCTGCGTGCGGCGTGCGACTGACGTTCTGGTGCCTCTCTCGGTCGCCGCAGGATTACAAAAAGGCACGAGCCCCCGGGTGAAGAAAAAAAAAAAAAAAAAAAAAAAACGGGACCGGCCTTTTTCCCGACTTTCCAAAAAAGCGCTCGAAAAAGGTAAACAGCCCGTAAAAAAGAAAGGGACTATTAGCGGCCTTCTGTGTATACGATTTATGATCATTTACCGGGAGCTCGAGAGTAAGCGGCTTTGAATGCTAAAAAGAGCCTTAAAGATATACGAAAACTGTGAAGTAACATAAAACTTTTCGCCGCAGAGTCGTCTTTCTTTTTTCTTTTGGAGATCCAGCCCTAAATGTATCAATTACCCCGAATAATGCGCCGTAAAAATACTCTCTGCAATCGGCGAAGCTATATCATAATTAAACTATATTGAAACGGATCCGTGACGTCTGCGTATGCATGTTATACAATTCCAATAATTATGAACAACCACTCCAACGTGTTATAAAACCTTAATCGATATTCGCGTTTAATGTTTTAACGGCGATACACCGATCCTTCGTCAACCATTAACCGTATCCCGTTCATTATTAATCGTTCCACATGAAATCTAGTCCGCGTCTATCGCCCGTGAATAAAACATGCGCAACCCATGAATTCCCCACCAGAAATCGTCTGGAGAGATCGAGCGGCGCGTCGAAAAATCCGTGTGCGACCGGCACCGAAAAAAAAAAAAAGAGAAAGGCGAGGGAAAAGGAGAGGCCGTCGGACAAAGGGCACGCGCCGGGCGAAAGGGGTGTTCCGAAAAAGCCAAGGAACGGTAGAGAAAAGACATGCCGATGAGCAGATCGCGTGGCATAATCGGTTGTTACGAACCGAGATCAAGGGACTTACTCTCCCTCATATTGTCTCTCGACCTTTCGTCGCCGATCGATCAGCTCGTTTCCGGGGAGTATAAGTCGCCCGGTTGCGGCCGCACATCCTGAAAAGAAAGCGGGCGCCTTTGATATTTCCGAATGTGTAACACCTTCCGTTCCCCGACGGCGGGCGCGCGTGCCCCGGGAAAAAAAAGGGCTTTCTTTAAAGGGCCCTGCGCGCGCGTGCGCTCCCATTTTTCGATCGGCATATTGAACTGCAATTGAAAGGGTTCGCTCTCGCCCCTCGCACTCTGGTTTGCGGCGACCGCGCGCGCCGATAGATTTTCACCGATAGCATTGTGCCAAACTATAACGGGGGCTTCGGCCTGTATTGAGCTATCAAAATATTAAGGCCCCGCAGGGCATCAGGTGCCCGATTTCTGGCGCCCCGCTCCCCATTGTCGCGGCGCTCTTCGGCCTTTTTCTCGGACGAAACACGGGGGCCGCGGGGGGAAAGGGAAGAAAAAAAAAAGGGGTGAATTCGAAGGCCTGGTTAGGAGCCATTGATCGCTCTCTCTCTCTCTGCGGCTTCGATCCGCACCGCGACAGTGATTGACTTTTGCCTTTGCTGTCGGCTTTCGGCGCCTCGGCGCTTCTTTCATATTTTTACATGCTTATTATCGGGTATATTCCGATCTAGTTTTTTCTTTTTTCCCTTTCACCTTCGTACAGGTGCTATTATCGCTCGTTTAAGGGATGTTATAATTCGTCGATAGGCGCGTATTTCTTGGAAGGCGTCGAATATAAAGTCTCGCAAAATTTTTTGCCCCCGCGGATGAAAATTGAGCTTTACACCGTCGTCGAAAAAAAGCATTAAAAATGTCGATTTATATATATATATATATATATATAATAAACGGTCTCTCGTTTTTTTTTTTTCGCGCGGGCTCATATATATTGAAAGCGTATAACGGACGTCGATAAACCGTTTGAAGCTCTCAATAATACATAAACCACCCCGAGAAAAGAACGGACGCTTGAAAAAAGAAAAAAAAAAAGAAAGAAAAAAAGGCACTCGAAGGTAGAGCGTGGAAGAATCGCCACCGTCCGTTGGCCGGCTCGCCACCGCCGTCGGAAGCATCGTCGCATACATTAGAGAGCGGCTGTCTCGCCAATTTCAGGAATACGTTTAAAAATTCTCGCGTCTCTCTCTCTCTCACTCTCTTCGGTTGACAGCTGGACCTGCGCAGCGGTCATTATATACACTTTTTCTCTCTTTCTCCTCCGGGCTATCTAAGTTCTCCGCGGCAAAAAAAAAGTCACAGGCTCCTCGTGTCAATGTACGGGCGAGCGAGAGAGAGAGAGAGAAGGAAGTCGGGTCATCTGGCTTGTCCGTCGGTGACGTAAGCTGGAAACACCCCCCGTTATTGGGCCGGTGCAGCCCGGCGGGAAGGGAGAGAGAGAGAGAGAGAGAGCCCGGTAGCGGGGCCCCACGGAATCAGCGTAAGTGGGTCCGAGCGGACCCCCACGGGTTCCCATGACCTCGGAAGGTGCACCGAGCGTCCCTTTTATGTATGCATACGCGCCCCCTTGCAAAAAAATAAAAGAGCCGTGGGGAGGGGGGGGGACTTGGTTCCTCCTAAAATATGAAAAAAAGCCGGACCCCACCGGCCAGCTTCCTCGTAAAGTCGGAAGGATCTTTTTCTCTCGATTATGCAAGATATAATGTACGCGGAGCCGAGAGCGTGAGAGAAAAAGGCCTCGGAATTAGGAAAGGAGCGGCCCGATGATTGAGTGGACGGGAGAGAGTGAAAAAAGAGAGAGAGAGACACCCCTTAAAATCGTCCTGCCTATGCATGGATTTGATTATATATTCAAAGTAGCCGTTGGCGATTTCGCCGGGAAATTATTGGGAAACGGCGCGGGCCGGCGATGCGGGCACATTCGAATATTCCTTTCGCATGAATACTCGGGCTGCTGCTGCAGGTTATACCCGACGGGGATGGCTGATTCTAGCCGCAGATGCCAAAGAGAAAAGATTTGCCGGACACGTTGCTCGACGTTAATCAAGAGCGTCAGATCGCGTAAATTATTTTTCTGACGTCGGTTGGCGAGAGGGACCGATGGAGTGTCTCCGATCTGCGTTCGCTTCCGCGAGAAATTGTTAAGATTCTTTAAAAGTTATTTTTTTTTTATTTATTTAGTGAAGGGATCAACGGGCATAAGCCCTTTTACAAAAAAAAAAGAAATACAAAAGTGTATACTAGTACATACAAGGTGCGTGGTACAAAGATAGTTATTAAACCGGGTTATAAGTAATTATGTAAAGAGTTCTTTAATAATCTCTTAAACGTAGATACTCTAGGATAGCTTTTTAATGTTTGATCAATATTGTTCCATGTTCTTCTTAGTCTGTTATTAATTGCATTATAAATATTATTATTGCTAGAAAAATTCTCTACAAGTGGTTTAGAATCTCTAAAACTATATACAATATTTCTGAACTGAAAAATGTTTATCAACTGAGGACTATTTATATTACCAAACAGAACCCTTCTCACGAATAGAATGTCCTGATAATTGTGAATAGATTTAATAGACGGTAATTTAAGAAATGACGATTAAGAAGTTATGATTATAAAAATGTAAAATTTGTATATTGTATATTTTTGCAGTATTTGAGTTTTATAAAAACATAAAATTTGACCATACTTTATTGCATTGAGACAAACATAAAAATCTGCGGACGATTAAGAAGAAGATAAAGTGTAAAAATTCAGGTAGCCAGTAGAGGTTAATAGATAATAGAAAGCAATAAAACACCACTTTCGAATTTTGAAAAATCACCGCACAATCTAAATAACGCAAATGTAAATAGAAAGGACTCTCTCGCTCCTCAGCATCCGCCAATCGGTCGGAAAAGTGGTGTTTGCATTTTCCCCGGGAAATAAATCAGATTTAGTGCGCGGCATAAAACGCTTTAAACGATGCAGATTGAGCCAAAATGGAGAAGCACAAGTTGGAAAAAGTATGCGGCGGCGGTGGTAGCCGGGCTCCTTCTCGTCCGGGAATTGAAAAAGAAAAAGAAAAAAAAAGGGCCCGTAGATTTAATCTACACGTCGGGGGACAATGGCTCGCTACGTGTGGGCCCGGCGTCGGCAAGAATGGAGGCCTCAATAAAAGTTTACTGTTTTACCGCTGGCGCGGTCAAATTAGAGGGGAGCCCCGAAAAAGCAAAAGGGTAGCAGCGGCAGCAGCCAGCGGCCGGCGTAAACGACGAATTTCTCTCTCTCTCTCTCTCTTTGCGCTGCAGCCCCTTCCTTCCTTCCTTGCTCTCTCCCCGGCTTGCGCACGAGCACAAACTGCCCCGTCGCACCTCTCTCGGCCTCGTGCGGCTTAGGAGCTTTACCAGAGGATAATCCTTTAGCTCTCTCGGCCCGATGACGATACTGGCCGAGGATCGCCACTGGCCTCTCCCTTCGTTAAGTTTGCTTCGGCCGCCTTTTTTCCGACGCGTTCTCTCTCTCTCTCTCTCTCTCTCTCTCTCCCTCTTCGAAGAGCGAAAGGATTAAAAAAAAAAAGGGGTGAGCCGTGGACGACGCATCACAAAGTGAAATTCGGCAATAAAACCCGACGGCGGGAAGAAAGCGGACACAACCCTTTCTGCCTTTTTTTTTTCAAGCTCTCTCTCCCCCACCGGAGTTCTTTTTTTTTTCTTTTTTTTTTTGCCCGCAGCGCGTCTTTGAATCCACTTAACCCTTTGAGTGCACGGCAATCGTCGTCGATATTTCGGCCCGACCTTTCCTTGACTCGTTCTGGGTGCCTCTCTCCTCCATCTGGCGCGGCCGAGATTTTTTCACCCATTTTTTATTCACGCAACGAGAGGCGAGGGCCGCCATAATGGGTACGCTTTGGAGCTTCGGTGTTTGTCTTGGGAGAAAAAGGGTAGAGAATTCGTGCCGACCGTCGACGGACAAATTGTGTTTCCCTTAAAGACGCGCGCTCGGGCAACGTTTGCCGAGTGTTAATTACCCTACTTATCCCCGTCGCGTCCTTCCGAGTTCCGGTGCGCGCCGCTCGGCGGGGGGGCCTTTGCCGTTCGGACGGCGCGCCTTCCTCCCTAAGAATATTCTTGCGCGCTTTTGACGCGCTGCGAGCCAGTTGTTTTGGGTAATTTTCTGGGTAATGTCCCACTAAGTCGCCGGGGTTTCTAATGTGTGCTAATGCGTACTAGTGCGCTGCGGTGGCAGTTTCCTTTTTTCGAGCTAAAGTAAGTCGTAACTTGTCAAAACAATTTCGGTATTTTCAAGACAAACCGAGCTAAGTTTCGATAAACTTGGAGCGTGCATTTTGTACATATAATAAAATTGTTGCGACGTTTAATTTTTCGTTATATCGATTTATTTTTAAATTATTGTATTAATTACGAGTTAAATTACCCATGTATTACCTACAATAAAATACTGTACGTTCTTCTCATTTTATGTGAACGACTTGTTGAACTTGACTTTCTTTTTTTCTCCGTTTTAGCACCTTTTTTTAAGTTTTTTGTTACCTGCAGGTCGTAAACCTTTAAAATAGAGTCGAAAAACGAAAAAAGTAGGGTAGAAAATTCGAGTATTCTTAAGCCAAAATTTATATCGTTTTCTTAGTTTCCAGTCAATTTTGATTGTAATCACACCGCGAAGCATTTATTCCATGCATTATCATTTACAAAAATTATGATACTTATGATTTTTTAATAAATTTTAGTTTCATCTAAAAATGCCCATCCTTTAAAGCAAAATTTTCTTCAAACCCGAAGGTCACAGAGAGCTGGGCTTAAAAACAAATTTGAATTAAACGCCCCGGCTTATTGTCCGGCAAACGTAGCGCGTAAAATTGGCAAAACAAGAGCACGCGAATCTAGGATAAAGAGAAATAAGGCAGCGATGGCGGCGGCGGCGGCGCAACGTGGACTATCTTACGGAACGGAAACGAGAATCGAGGAAAGAGTAAAATAAGAGTTGTAATTCCGAGCGAGAGAGCCGGGGCAATAAAAAAATAAAAACTGTCGAGATAATTGCCGGCCTGCCTTCGGAAAATCGGCAATGTTTGGTTAGCCACAACAAGCGGGCCGTAAAAAGTCTCTCTCCCCCCCGGGGGTCCCTGCGAACGGTAAAAATGGACTTAATGCCTCGTATTTCCCGGACCTTAGTTTAACAAGGGTTCTTTGGCTACTAGCCTCCGAGCCAGTCGGGTTTACTGCCGCGTCTCGCGGCTCTCCTCCGTCTCTCCTACCGGCGTTTCCTCGGGTTTTCACAGCCTCGGCCTGCTTTTTCCCGCTCAATCGGCGACGACGACGGCGGCGGCGGCGGCCCTTCGCTCGGATCCTCGATCGAGATGATCGACGAGCATAAAACCGGCGAGGACAAAGCTACTCGGCCTTCACGCCGGCTTGATCTTCACGCACGTCGTGTCGCGCGCGAGAGAGAGAGAGAGAGTGCAGCGATCCTGAGCAGCCGGCATTCAATGAAACGCCTGGACAGATAGTCGCCACGGCCTGACGCGCGTCCTTAATTCGTTCGAGTGGCGCGCGTGCACCTACTCACCCGGCGACGTTGCATATAAAAAGCGGCCTACGTTTTACATTTGCATCCTTGCCGATAGACCCAATTCCGGCTCTCTTTTTGCGCTCTTTACCTGGAAATCGAGTGCGTCCCGGAGAGTTAAAAATAAACGTTTCTCTCGCAAAAGCGAGACCGGAGCGGCGGTATTTTCGGTTGCCGCGACAATCGGCCAGCAGGGGGGAGGTTTGCCTTTTAGCAAAATGAATATTATACATTCGTGCAGAAAAGTTTCGCTCTTAAGAAATAAAACGCTCGGCGCTTAGATACGGGAGAGATAGATCGACAGAGTAATTGAAATAAAGTAGAGCGATTGAAATATCGCGCGCGCTAAAAATACAAAAGACCCGACTCTCGTGCGTCCTATCCGAGGAGATCTGGCAGACACGACGAAAAACCCAATGTATATTATTGACGATCGGGCGTGCGGCGGGGCGCGTCTTGCCTCTTTAAATTCGCGCGCACGCAGATATATATATACGTACGGGGCGAGAAACGAGAGAATTAAAAGGCAATTCGGGCCCTCGGCTTGATTAAGAAGTAATGCACAGAGACACGGCCGTCGTCGACACGTACGTATTAGGAAAAGCGATCGATGCATTATTTAGCGGGCCCGTAATGTTAGATAATAAATAGGTTAGACGCGGCTCGTATTAATGAAGTTTCGACAAAATATATATATGCACAAGCGCAATGCAATATGCATCAGCATTTGCGTTTCTGGCAAAGAGAGAGAGAGAGAGGGAGAAAGAGGACAGGCTCGGGAGAGAGCCGCGGGTATATAGCAAAAGAGGGAGTGTTATTTTTATTCCCTTTCACCGTCCTTACGCACACGCGACGAAAACGCCGCTCGAACTTTCCTCGAGAATGCGTAATGTTCACAGACGATTATAGGTCCTGAGCGGCTCTCTCGGCCGCGTCGGGAAATTACGGGGAGCCGCTCTCTCTCTCTCTCTCTCTCGCCGAGCGGAGCAGCCGCTTCGCCGCAACTTTCGCAAAACTTCGTAATTGAATAATTGAAGCGCAAGCGCGAGCAAGAGAGAGAGAGAGAGAGGGACAAAGAGCGCAATCTGACCCTATACTATCCGCGCGAGCCTTCCTTCCTATATAGCGCCGCTGACCGTGAAACGAAAAAGCGGACCTTAATTCGCCCGGCACCTGATCGCGAAAATTAGAAAAGCCTGCAAGTTTCATGAGCTATCGATTCTTTTCCCGCTCGTTTATATTGTACCGGCCGCCTTTTAATAGCTCTCTCTCTCTCTCTCTCTCTCTCTTTCCCCCGGCGAGCGGCACTTTTTTTTAATTCGATTTTTTTCCAAACTTTAAACGCAATTATGCGCGGGGGTTCTGCCCCCCTCCCCCCTCTTTTTTTATTCCCCAAAATATTTTATTCCCCCGAGCGGGATAAGTGACTTTATTATCGGTCGGTTATGAGAAGTTATTGAATTATTGAATTAACGCTGTTTGCTTGTTAATGAAATAGCCCCGGCGCGGTTAATTAAGGATTGTATTTTTAAGCGCTCGGCAAACTCGCCGGATTTATTAACGAGACGTCGATAATTCACACCAGCCGCTCCGCGGCCCATTTGCTTGGGTCTCTCCCGATAACTTATCCATAATGCAGCCTCCTCTCCTTCGTCACCTCTCGTCAGCCGCGGAGATGCGCGAGACGCGGAGGAGGAAAAATCGTGCCTCGGAATAATAATAACAGTTCGATGCGTATCCCCGAAGACGGGGAGTCATTAGCGGGGGGCCCGCGGGGTGAATTATCATAAACGACGACGAGAGAGCACAGCGAGACGAGCTGCTTGCCGCGGTGATTGATTGTATCGCGCCCGGGCACCGGGAGCAATTAGCAGTTGGCCCGGTGTTTAGCTCGCTTCCGGTCCGAGAGACACTTGAGCCCAGAATCCCACGGTGCTATCTCCCTTTCTCCTCCGTGCTTCTCTCTCTCCCCCCCACCCCGCGCGCGCGCGGCCCGGGAAATTCGTATGTGCGCGCACGGATTTCTTCGGCGGCTGTGAAAGCTCTCTCTCTCTCTCCCCGCACTTTCCTCGCCGCCGAGAGCGCCGGGCGCGGTCATTAATCTCCCCGATTCTAAGTAGACGACAATATTTGCATATCGGGTTGCTCTGCTCGTCGCGATTTTTCGCCACGATCGATCATCGCTCTCTCGGCGCGTCTTGGAGAGAAGCTTCGGCGTTTCTCGGGCCTATATACGCGTACCACTGGCGCTGCTAGTCATTGTCATTCAAACGAGAGAGAACGCGGCTCGGCGACGAGAGAGAGAGATCGGACGGTTGAAATTAGGGCGGCGCGCCCCTGGGAGAGGGGATGATCGTAGGAAAGCGTAGGGGCGGAAGGAGGGAGCTCTCTCTCTCTCTCGCTCTCGCTCTCTCTTTCTCTCTCGCGCTGTTAAACAAAAAAAGCCGAGGACGAGGGGATGTGCAGCCGCCGCCTCGACCTGGACCGTATGCAGATTAGGCACACAGATGCTTTTATCGCCAGCACGCCTGCAATACGCGCAACCGTTCGAAAAATCCGGTTTTTTTGCACGCTCTCGCTAAGAGAGAGAGAGAGAGAGAGAGAGAGAGAGTCGGGGAGAAAAGGCCTTCAAGAGGGAGGGAGGCGAGCGAGTCCACTCTGCGGCTGATCGCCCGGTCGGACAATTACGCATACGTATACGCGCTAAACAACATTCCCCAGGTGCACGAGGGGCGCTCGCTCTCTCTCTCTCTCTCTCGCTCTCGGGCGTATTGTTTCTCGGCGCGCGCACCGGTAATTCATTGTTTGTCTCCTCAAGGATACGCGTGTCGCCGCTAGTTTACTTTTTTTCTTTCTTTTCCTCGTATTTTTTTCGAAATTCGGCCGCCGCTCCCGGTGCACAGGTTAATCCCCGAGAGAGCTAAACAAACACTCTCGCCCGGGGGCAAATAATCCAGGAAAAAAGGGCGGTGTGCAAAAATTCGATGCGCGCGCGCTGCAGTGTCGATCGAGGCCGGGGATCGGCAAAGACTCGGAGAGCAACGGCGGCACAGCGGCGGCGGCGGCGGCGGCGGCCAAACCGCGAGCGCGCTAAAACGACCAAGATCGAAATCACGCTTCGCTGCTTTTCGGTATTGGAAGCTAAGGCTACATAGCAACGCTCGACTCTCTCTCTCTCTCTCTCTCTCTCTCGTCGGTCCGCACGTGATATTCGCCGCGATTTTTTCCCTCCCGCGGCTCTCTCTCTCTCTCTCCCTCGCTCGGCTTTTTCTTCTCCGTATTTACCATTGCATATACACGTATACATCTCGCGCAACTGCACGCGTATATATACCAACCAGGCCTCGGAGAGCGCTTCTGTATATACGCCGCGTTTCCGTCGCGCAAACTCGGGGCCACGCTTGGTTGCCCCTAATCATAATAAACGTGCCAAGGTGCCTAGTTGCACGGTCACCTTAAAGAACCGATTTCTATCTGCTGCTAAGAAGGAGAGTCCGCCTTCTTTATTCCCTTTCTCTCTCTCTCTCTCTCTCTCTCCCCGGCGGCTTTTTTCTCTCGCAGCTCTTTGCCTCCTACCGATATTACCCGAGATATTACGCGGCGATACTTCGGTATAATGACGGGCCTCTCCGATCCGGCCGCAGAGCGGCAGTTTTTTTTTTCTTTTTTCACCCGTAGCGTTCCGCAGACCGGCAGATGTCGGACACTCGGACGCGAGTTTTCCGAGAAAACTCATCTCGAGCGCCGCGCGCTCCTTTTCTTCTCTCTCTCTCTCTCTCTCTCTCTCTCTCTCTCTCTTTCGCTCCTTTCCCGACCGCATTTCTATGGATTCGCTCGCGATATCACGCAGCGATGCCCCCGCATAATGATCCGCTCGCGATTTCGATCCTCTCTCTCTCTCTCTCTCCCGCGCGAAACGCCATCACGGACATATGGCAGCCGCGGCGGCTGTTGCTTTTCGGCTTTTCTCGCCGAAGGGAAAGCTCATTTTCTCTCCCTCCATCGAGAATCGGGCCTCTCCCCCCCGTGGACTCTCGCTCCGCGCTAATTTACCAAGTTCCGCAGGTGTAATTAGTCGCACGATTATTTCCTCGTTTCGGGCCCCGGTCGTAACACATAAAAAAGGCGAGGCGGGATCGGCGCGCGTAAAAAAGGTGCGCCTCGGAAGCCGGTGCGCGCGCCCGGCCCCCGGGAAAGAAAAAACGAGGAACGCGCGCCCGAGAACCTGGAAAAAACTCGCCGCGAGAGAGAGAGAGGAAGATGTAACGTCGTCAAAACATTTTTTTTCTCTCTCCTCCGCCGCGCACGGCTTTTTTCATCGACGAGCGAGATCAAGTGATTTTCAATGATACTCCGCGGGGCTGTATGGTACATACCTGCACTACCGGAGTCTTTGGGGGTGAAAAAAAAAAAGGCCGACCACGGAGAATCCGAGAATCGAGGTGTCGAGGGAAAGAGCATCAACCATTCATCTCGTTTCGAGAGCAACTAGCCAGAGCGACGATGACGAGCTTCATTTGCACGGGGATTATTTCGATATTTTCGAAACGGAATCTACGGCCGATATACTACCGGATTACGAGAGTAATCTTATTAAGGCGGGCTGGGAAAAAAATCATATATTCATAGGAATTCGTGCTCCTTTATATCGGCACAAAGATTCTTAAAAAAAAAAAAAAAACAAAAAGGTGCAAGAATGGCTCTTTTTCCGGACGGCGCCTTGGTGAAAAAAGGACTGACACTTTTTTTTCGTAAAAAGAAGGCAAACGCACGAACGCATGTGCATGCGCGTGCTCTCTCTCTCTCTCTCTCTCTCTCTCTCCCTCGAAGCAGCGCGAAAGAGAGAGAGAGAGAGGCTCTCCACGGGGTTCTGCCGACGGAGCGCGCCCCTTTCTTTCTCCTCTCTTCTTCCTTCTCCCCCGGTTTTGTTTCCATTCTCTTTGAAAAAACTGCGCCCGCTCTCTCTCTCTCTCTCTCCCGTTCTCGCTCGTTTTCGCAGTGCGCGAAACTGGATGGACGCGCGCGCGTGCGCCGATCCGTCCGAAGAGCCGGGAGAGCAAGCAGATCCGAGGAGCGTGTCGGGTGAGGTATAAAAAAATAAAAAGAAAAAACAAGCGGAAAACTCACCGAGGAGGCATATATATCGGTCCCCGAAAGGGGAGGCGGCCGAGGACCGCTCGTTTACGCGGAAAGACGTACGGAAGAAAAGATACGTATCCTGCAAGCCGGTAAACAAAGCGCTTTATGGAGACGTTACACGGCTCCGTGGGCATCTGACAAATTTCCCTCGCAGAGAGAGAGAGAGAGCGACACGCGCGCGCTCTCCGGCAATTACTCTGCAAGTTCTCTCTCTCTCGGCATCGGCGCGCAGGAGTGTGAATATTTCCTCCTCGGGAATCGATGCGTCATTTTTCCCTCCACGCCTGCCCGGCCCGAAATCGGTTTGTCGCTCTTCGCCTCTATATAGCTGCGACGGCGCAGCAGCCTGCAGCCGACTCTCGGTTCGCGTTATTATCTCCCTTGCTCTCTGCGGTCCGCGGCGATGCTGCTGCTGCTTTTTTTCTTTCCCCTCTTTTTTTTTGCTCGCCCGCAGCTTCCGCGGCTTTTCGCGCGAGAGAGGAGGCCTATAAATAGTGGCCGCCGCGCGGAGCCTTATTAAAAATTCTCGATCGCGACACCGTCTTGCGCCCGATGATGGCAGTTTTTGCGCGGAGTATAGTGTCTTGTTTCCGTCACTCATAATCCGCAAGGCTAAGTCGCCGATTATGAAATGACCGTACGAAAAAAAAAGTCGTCGCGGAGCCGGAGAGCTTCCTGTTTCGCGGACTTGACTTTTTACCCTCCTGGAATATTAAGCACTTTTGACCGATGCCCGGCGACGCGCCTCGGCTAATCGATCGCGTTCGCGTAGTATTTATTTTTAGTCCCAATTAATTAGCGCAACTTCTCCGCCGCCTAACGACGATCCTTCGCGCGTAAGAACGATGCAAATCGAAAAGTAGGCATGTATACGAGGATTCGAAATCGGGCGAACGTTATATACGCGTGACAAATAAACTCAGCGTGACTCGTTTGTATCTCGAAATTGAGCCAACATTTGTACCTTTTGAAGCGGCACAAAAGCCGGAGAGGTATATCCCATAGAAAAAGGATCGGCAGCGCGGCTTATTACAGTAGTCGGCATAGGTGTTGGCAGATCTTTTCCTCCACAGTTTCAGTGGGGCTTTTCCGCCTCGTCCGCTATCGGGCAGCGCGCTCTCGGCTCTCCATTCAGCCCGCAGAGAGAGAGAGAGAGAGAGAGAAAAAGCGAGAGATGCGGAGCGATCGAGCGACTTGGGCAACACAACAGAAGGCATCCGGGTATGAGGTTGCGTTTTCGGGACTGGCGATCGAGCCTCTATACCCGGTCCGGTTTCTCGAGAGTCACGCTTCCTTGGCTCCGTTGCGCCTCGACTACGCATTATCTCCCTCTCTCTCTCTCTCTCTCTCTCCCCCCCGGTCGAATTTTCCCGCGTAAGCGATCGGTGTCGGCGCTTGCGCAATCGAGCCTAGCCGCCGCCGCGGCGGAGGCTAATTGTCTTTTTGGACCGAGCGCCTATACAGCTATATACGCGCCGTTCGTGCGTGTCGGGATGCTGAGAAACGGCTTTGGAAGAAAAAAAAAAAAACAGGCCGCGTCTTTGTCGGGAAGAACGTTTTCAAGTAGCGTCCAATTATTGACTTTTCCTCCGTGCATACGGATCTCTCGGCTTCCTTTCATTCCGAGCGCCGATGACAAGTGGCTTTAATGCCCCGCTTTTAGGATGTTTGGATTTGTTTCGGAGTTACGCGGTAATTGCGGCGTCTGCACCGACGGAATATATATACACGAGCGCCAGTTATGACCAATGGGTACTCGATCGAGCTCGAAAAAACAGTTTCGCGAATTTGCGCCGCGGAAAATATTTACGGGGGGGGGAATCGAAGCTTTAGTCGCGCGGCGCGCCGTTCGCGTATTTTCTCCGCGCGGCGTAACGTTCATTTGTTACACCTTACATCAGTATCGCGGGCGCAAAAAAAAAAGCGCCGTAAATAACAAGACCCGGGAAAAATCGTTTTTCACTCGCCGCTCGCGCGGGCAGAAAATCGGGCTCGATCCGAAACGAGTCCCCTGACCCTCTTTCACCGGGCGGTAAGCGCGACCTTTTCCTTTTTCCCTCTTTTTTCAATTTTTTTTGTTTTTCTTTCTTTTTTTTTCGAAACAAATCGACCGTCGCTCACTGGCTTAACCCAGTTATCGTATATCTGCCGCGAAAATTAAACTGCGATTAGCCAACTGCGTCTCGCCAGTCGTTCCACGGTTGTTCGGGCGAGGATAGAAACACTCGTATTCAAAGTTCTCTCCAAAAAGTTGATCGTATCGCGAGGAAACAAGAGCGAGAGCTTGCAACGATTTCCCCTGGATGGAAAAATCAGCACCTCTCCGGCCGCCTCGGTGACGGTCCGCCAGCAAACTCGGTAAAAAACTCTCTCTCTCTCTCTCGGATCCATTGTCGCAAGGTTTTCCTTGGCGCTCGGTCGCTTTTCCGCTCGGTGAAAAAAAGCAAAAAGAAAAAATGAACGCGCGAGCGAACGAACGGTAGCCGTCGGCGGCGAGTGGACACGCATTAGGCTCGCGGCGAGCGCCCTTGGAGAGGGGGGGAGACACACGGCAACGTAACCGCCGTAGAAAGTATCTACACAAGGGCACGTTTCTGCGTTCTCGCGCCTGTTGCACTTGTTTCTCTCGCCTCGGTCCCCGCGCAACACACTTGTCACACAATCGGCGCCCAATCTCCTTCGGCTCCGATCCGCGAGCGGCCCGTGCGACTCTCTCTCTCTCTCGCAACGACGACGATGTTTTCAGCGGACAATATAATTACGCAGACTCGCGCTCGCGTCTCCTCTCCGATTACCAATTCAAATGGCGGCCCGGCCTTCTAAACAATGAGCTTTGAATAAATTAGCCGGGAAAGTATGCACACGCGGGGCAGTGGCGCAGGTTTTGCAAGCGCCTCCTCGAAATTTTTGCCGCCTGGCGCCAGTTTCCGCGGCCGATCGTCGCTCTTCTCCGTTCGCCGAAGGGAACGACAAGAAAAGGTGGGAGTAAGCGGCGGTGGCGGCGGCATTCGAAGACGAAGCTCGTTAGGCGGCTCCGAGGGGGGGAGGGACGGTAAAATCCATATCGCGAAAAAGCGTGTTTGCTAATGGTTACTGTGTTGCCACTTTTTCCCGCGGAGCGCGTTCTTTTTACGGGCGCGCGCTTCATGCCCGAGCGCCGAGAGTAGCTGCGCTCGGTATACAAGCTTGACGTTTTAACGGAATTGCTAATTTTTTTTGTCTCCTTTGTTTAGCCTCTTCTTTGCCGCGGGCCGCGCGATACTTTGTTATCGCCGCTGCTGCTGCTGCTGCGCGCGGACTGCTGCTGGGGGGGGAAAAAAAGGAAGGCTTATCGATATCGAGAGACTCGTAAACAGCGAGAGATGAATTATGATGCGAGGAGTCGGTTTTCCTTTTTTTTGTCGCGCGAAATATAATTCGCTTTATATATACGCGCGCGTTATTTTTTTTTTTTTTTTTCAAGAAACGCGCCGGGTATGTAAAGTATATACTTAACGCGTAGCTGCAAGAAAAGAGCGCAAGGAATGCCTCTTTTACGAACTTTATGCAAGCAACTGTCACTCGCTCACCTTACTATAAAGATACGCGAGAGAGAGAGAGAGAGAGAGAGACGGCAGGTGAAAAAGCTTGTAATTTTTCGCTGTTTACATACACACTCGCCGTCGCGGCGACGTTAAACAGGAAATTTCGTCATTTCCATTACAGAAACTCTTCTGCGTGCCGCGCGATTATTACCTATATTCTCTCTCGCTCTCCAGGGCAGTTTAACGACTTTCAAATCGCCGGCTAATTGAATCTTTCCACACTGGCGGAGGCTAATTCGGTCGGAGCGCTCGGAAAGGATCCTCGGCGATTCGGCGCATATAATCGATCGAGTCGCCTCCCCCCCCCCCCCCCCGATTTCCACCCTCGCAGAGCTTGTCTCGAAGCGCGGCGCAAAAGAAAACGCCGGCTCCCGCGTCGTCGCGGCCGCAAACAAAGGCGCGAGAGATGGGTAAAAAAAAAAAAGGAAAATTAAAGGGGCCAGCCTCTCGGTGCTCGAGCTCGATTAGCCGGCGGGTGGAGCGATGAGAGTCCATGTGCTTTAAAGCACGGGGAGCCCCCCCTCGGCTCTGCCGCCCGTTTCTCCGCTGGCGAGGGAGCGCGAAAGGGTAAGCTGCTACAACGCAGGGAAGAAAATCCCGATGAAGGATCCTCGGAAGGCCGCATGGAGTAGTCGGGGCTCTTTCTCCGCGTAGGCATAATGCACGACGACGGCGGCGGCGACGGCGGCAGAAAGAGCAAAGTATCAAGAGACAAAGACGGACCTAAAGAGGAAGAGGCGACGATAGAGAGGGAGAACGGGAAAAAAGCCGAAGACGAATAAGAGGATGGGGGAGTGGGAAAAAGGAGGCATCGCCACTAGGTGGGAGCGACGTGAGATACGCGCGCTTAATTATCCCCCGGATTGCCTCCCATCCCCGCTATCAGTCCGTCTCTCTCGCTCTCTCGCTCTCTCTCTCAGTGCACTCGCGTCTGCAGCAGCGGCACACACTCGGCCGCGCTCTGGAGGGGGCAGAGCTTCTCTATCTGCCTCCGCTCTTGGAAGGAGCTCCCGCGGGGAGGGGGCAGCAGCGCTCGAGGATTTCCCGCGGGGTGGGGGGCCTCTCTCTCGCTCGCGCCTTCGCCGAGCAGCCCGCAGAGCGAGAGTGGGGGGCCGTCCTTCCTTCTCTCTCTCTCTCTCTCTCTCTCTCTCGCACGCGGCAAGCCGTCGTCGGCCAGCCGAAGCACGAGGGAAGGAGAGAGAGACGAGCCTGAGCCGCGCGCCGAGCGGCGCAAAACATTCAGTCGGCAAAAAGTAGCCAAGGGGTGAGCACTGCCCCGTAGCTCCGCAGCGAGCAGAGCCCGCACGAAAAAGCGTAAACACGAGACTCGAAAAAGCGGCCGAGTGTAAGTGCCCGGAGACAGAGAGGATAGAGACTCGAGCCTCGCTTTGAGAATAAACCAACGGTGTGTTGTGCCCTCCTGCGACCTTCTGCCATGTGGACTTGACACTTTGCTGGGCCGCCCAACTCTCCGATCGCCGATCGCAAGCACGTGCCAGCCAGGCAGGACGAGGCGCCCGTCCCCCGTCCCCCGCCGCCCCCCGAGAGCAGCTCCGGACGCGCGGATCATTTCAGTTAGCCTCGCTCCCCCCAGGACATCGTCAGCCACGGCCTCAAGCTGGTGTACTCCGGGATCGGTACCAAAATGGAGGTGCGCGCGATGGAGTATCGGCCGGTGGTGCCGGGCCTGCCTGACTACCACGCGGCCATCCCCGACCTGAGCCCGCCGAGGAGCCAAGGCTCCTCGACGGGCGGCGCCTCCTCCCTCGGCGACTACGTGCCCCGCATGTACACGCCGCCGACGCCGCCGACACCCCACGACGACGACAAGGTAAACACACACACACACACACACACGTACGACGATAACCCAACGCGCTCCAACAGGTGACCCGAGGCGCACACGGCCCCGTTTTGCCGATCTTGACTCTCTAACTATAGAACAGTGAACGATCTCTCGCGCAAAAGTCCCCCGACACTCCGCGGTCTCCGCGAGTCGCCAGGCAGGGCTGTCGAAACGGTAATTGCGAAAAAAGCCGAGGGAATCAATCGGGGCGACGATAAGCGCTGTTATATCTGCCGCTGGCGGAGCTTATCGCCCGGCCGAATTCGGCGCGTGTGCCGCCTGTGAATCGCGCGATTCCGGGTTCACGCGCTCGGCGTCTGCGCGCCCGCGGAGGCTGCGAGGGAGAAAAACAAAAGACAGCCGCCGCGCGGAGAGCCGGATTGTTGACGAGACGCCGCGTTTCGTCCACGCAATAATTACCGGCTCACTCTCTTTCTCTCTCTCAGGCGATAACGCCGGATTTTTCCTAGACACGTGAACGACGCGAGCCGCGGCCGGTTCAACGAACGCGATAGTGTAGCCGCTGAACCTTGACCGAATAATAATAAATATATAAGGACGGCAAAAAAATCGAAGGGAAAAAGTCCGACGACGGGCCGAGAAATCGGCGCTGCGCGCGCGCGCTTTTATACACTTCTGCGTGTCGCGGCTTTTAATTATTTTTATCGAAATTTCAATGTTATGACTCCGAGCTCCGGCTTATCTGGACGCTCTCTCTCGGTTTCTTATGTAAATCAACGAGGCGCCTGCCGTCCGAAAATTCCGAACAAAGGCAGTATACTTTTTCGGGGGGGAGAAGAGCAGCACTCAGTTTTTTTTTTTTATAACCACCTTCCCGCGCCACGGCGAAAGTCCTCTCTCTCGCATTTTCATTTCACGCTCGATCGAGCGATCGCTAAACAAGCGGCTAATTTCCAAACGCCTCTCTTTCTCGCCGGCGCGCGCTGATCGATGGCCCGCTAATTCCCGCTCGCAGCGTGAGCCACCGAAAAGTCAGGCCGAAGCGGCCCGGGGGGTTTCCCTCTTTTCCGCTTTTCTCATTATGTAGGGAAAAGGAAGAAAGGCCGAGAGAGAGAGAGAGAGAGAGAGAGAGCAAACAGTGGCCGAAAGCACTGACCCGGGCTCTCCGTTTCAACGAGCGGCTGGCCGGCTCTCTTCTCGTCCATTATTCGCGCGCAATTTTCCAGAAGTGCCGGCGACAAAGCCCCGCTGTCACAATATAACGGAGCCAGAGCGCGCGCCTCCCTTTTTCGGGCCAAATGATCAGTTGTGCGCCGCCGCCGCCGCCGCGTCTTGGAGAAACGAAATGTATATAAGCGATAGCATCGACGGACGCTTCTTACGGGGGAATCGGTAAACACAAAGGATGTACGCCGCATTGTTGGCCCCGTCGCTTCTTTTGCTCGCGGAGCCGGTAATTCCATTTGTCCGTCAGGGATATTCTTTTTTTTTTTTTTTTTGAAACTTGACCTGTTAAAAAGTCCTTTCAGCGCGCGAGAGGTAAGACGAGGCGAGAGAAAACTCGGGCGAGGGTGACGACGACGACGACGACGACGACTCGGGGAAAACGAGGACGTAAGAGTTTTGGGATTGACGTTCGATTGTCGCTGTTTCCTCCCCATTCAGCGGGGCTTTTTCAGTTTTGCCTTTACATTTCTCACCCCAGCCTCCTCCGTAAATTATCTCTCCCGCCCGGGATGTGATAAATTTGCCAACGACGGAGTCGTCGAGGAATTTTAAAAAATTGAAAAAGTGTCTTTCCCCTCCCTCCCTCCAAAAAAAAGGCGTCAGCCACGTAACTCCCGCCGGCTGTGCATCGTGGAAAATCAAAGCAGAGCTTCAGCAGGCTGATTTCCGAGCTCTCGCGCTCCTCACGAGAGAGTAAATAAACTTTGGCGCGGCTTTATTTGTAAAAGAATTAACTTGTGTCATTAAGCATCCCCTTTTGAGCTCGGTGATCAAGAGTTCCGGGATAAGAGCGCAATCAATTAGCCCGGAGAAGAAGTTTCATTATTGCCCTCCCCGATCCCGAGGTAGGGAGAGAGTTTTTTTCTCTCTTCTTTTCGCGACCCCTCCTTTAACGTCTCTCTTCTTTGCTCTCGTCGTCGGGGACGAATATTTTAAAAATACTGCATCGGGCACCCTCGTCGGCCGAATTTTTTTCCGCGCGATTTCCGCCTTTTCCCGGCGCGGCGGCGTTTTCAGCGCCTAATTGAGAGAGAGAGAGGCGCACTCGAAAATAAATATTACGAGCCGCCCGTATACGAGAGAGACATTTCTCGTCTCGGGAGGAAAAAATCCCGTCGCATCTCCGAGCGGGCTGCCGCCTTTTTTTCTCTTCCTCGGCGCTGTTTTTCCGCTTCCGCGGCGGAACAAAAAACCGGGCCGTCTTCTATTCTCGGCGGCCGGTCGTCGTGGAAAAAGGCCGAAAAAAAAAAAAAAAAAAGAAAAGCAGCAGAAGAAGAAGAGGAGACGCCGCGCGCGCTCGCTCGCTCGCGCGTCTTTCCGTCGGCGGCAGCGGCCGGCCGCGGAGGAAACGTACTGTCGCTGCCACGCGCGCCTCGCGAGAGGAGGAGAGAGAGAGAGAGAGGGGGCGCGGGGGGGAGAGCAGTCGCCCGAGGGGGTTACGGGCGCACGTGCATGCGACGCCCACGCCTGCACCTACTCCTCTCTCGCTGGCGTTGCTGCCGTTGCCGCTGCCGCTGCTCGGATCTCCGAAACTTTCCCTCGAGCGACGGATTAAGTCATTGCTGTTTGTCAGGAATCGCTCTTGACATTGGTGCGCTGCGGGGAGATACTGCTTATCGAGCAGCACGAGCAGCAGCCTCTCTTCCCGCTTAGCGGCGAGACTGTGTCTGACTGTTGCGCAAACTCGGGCAATCTCGGAATTCTTATTTTTTCACTTTAATTACACTGTAAGAAATAGGAGGAGAGAATACGCGCGTACGGGCGAGAGAGACGGTCGCCTCGCAAAATTGAACGACGGCACGGGCACTCGATAGTAGTACGGCCCGGTTGCAAAACTCCGCGGCGAAGATATGCTTATTTAATTACCGCGCGTAAAAATTTGAATAATGGATCCCTTAATGAAATTCGGCCCGGGCTCTCCCCCCCTGCTCGAGGGCGCACCCCCTCCGCTCTCCGGCTGCAATTGTCATCCCTGGCGGCTATCTCGCCGTTCCCCTTATCTCGTCGTCCGATGACTCGGGGACATCGAGCTCCCGAGTTTTTCTCCTCGAAAGCCAGCCTTTTCGGCGGGCGTTATATTCCTCGGTGCCGCAGATGCTTCTTTACTCGTCGGGGAGAGAACGGACGAGAGAGAGAGAGAAAGAGAGAGAGAGAGCGGTATTGGATGTCCGCATAAAAAAATCCTCCCCTAGGAGCACTCGCGCTCTGTTGGCTCAGTCAAGGGATACAGCACGCGGCGCTCCCGACGCAATACCCTTCATGCTCGCTTTGGATGTGCGCAGCGGCGGCGGCGGCGGCCTCCCCCTTAGCACTTGACGAGAATTTATCTAGCCAAGCGCGCACGCAACCCCCGGGAGCGGGAGAGAGAGAGAGAGAGAGCGGGGCCGGATTTCTGAAGAAATCTACCCCGCGGAGCGGAAAAACTTAACTGGCCGGCCGTCGGTGCGCTCTTGGATTTTCGGGGCGATCCCTTCCCGGACGAATCGCGCGCGACTCGCGGATTAAAACGGATGTAGTAAAAGCGGCCGGAGAAGCGAGCCGGAGGAGCGGAAATAAATAGGCCTAAATCACGGCAGTCCCGAGAAAGGCGAGTCGCCGACAAAAAAAAAAAAGTAAAAGAAACCGGGGGAATATAAGTGCCCGCGGGGCCGGGAAAAAATGGCAGCGAGCCGCGGCCAAAGTATACGACCGCCGGTAAAATAAGCAGCATAAAGTAAATCGACTCTCTCTCGCTGGAAGGAAGCGCGAAATACGAAATTCAGAGGAAACGAAAATCACGTTAGCCGGCAGAGAGAGAGAGAGCGAGCGGTCGTCGCGCGTTTTTTCGCGCCGCGTTTTTTTCGCGGCGTTACGTCTTTTTTAGTCGCCCCCCCCTAAGGATATCCCGGGCATCTCCGCCGCGGCGGACTTTACGCTTGAGGAGGAGCATTAGGCGGCGAAAAATGCGGGCAAAGCAATGAAAGCCGGGGAGTAAAAAAAGGCCTCTGCTCTCGAGGAAAAGGAGGAGGCCTCCGCTCGCGAAAGGAGAGCAGCTCTTTGGAGAGAAAGAGAGAGAAAGAGAGAGAGAGAGGGGCGATAATGATAATAATTTTCTGCCGATGGATTTCCTAGGCAGCACCTTTTAACGGCCTCGCGGAGCAGCTTCATCGGGGCCCCGGCTCGCTCTCTCTCTCTCTCGCGCCGGCCGATAACGCGCAAAAAGCCCGAAAGCCCCCTTGAAACCGATCATTTCCAAGGCCCCGTGCCTACGCAGGCCGCTCGTTGCTCGCCGCCGCCGCCGCTCTGCCCGCGGGGAGGGTAGGAAAAAATGCCGTTTTATATTTCAATCTCGGCGAGGCGCGCGGCCAACGAGCGCCGGGAGAGAGAGAGAGAGAGAGAGAGGCTTTACGACGGGTAATTGTTGCCAGTCGAAGGCATTCCGGGCCGGAGTCGTTCCGAGGAAACGCCCGGGAAAAATGTCCGTGGGCTAGGAGAGCCCGTTTATCTGTCCTCCTTAGCTCACCTTCCTCTCTCTCTCTCTCCTCCGGCCGGCAAGAATTTCAGATGCACCGAACGGTACACGCTGCTGCTTCTTCCTCGGGACGCGGGAGAGTCCACCTACTCCTCGTTTCCGCAGGAAATCCACAACACCGCTTCTCGACGCCGCGCGTCCTCTTCTGAATCTTTTGCAAAGAGCCCCGCGCTGCTGCTGCCCGCCGCCGCCGAGGGATTCTCGGAAAAACATTGAAAATTCGCTCTCCCGGCCAATTACGCAATCTCTTACTTCGTAAAAACTAATTGTCATTCTCGAGCGCGCTCGTTACGCCATTACGTAAGCCGGTGTGTCCTTTATATTTTATCTTAAATAGAATGCGATAATTATTGTAATTCCGAATCAAGGTTCCGATCCCCGCGCCGGGGCTAATAATAACGCTTATCGCCGCGGCGAGGAGGGCAGCAGCTTCCACGAAAGCGCGCCGTCCCGCGGATTTACCGATTTCATAGAGTAGGGGCCGTAAAATACATCTCGCGGGACGCGGCCACGGACGAACGAACGGGTCCTGATGGGATATCTGAGGGGGGGAAAAGGCGCGCGGCAAGTAGGAGAATATCCAGCTCGCCGGAGGGGCTTTTGTACGGAAGTCTCTGATTTTCGCGAGTGTTTAGCGACGCAAAATATGCCCGATGCCGCGGATAATTGGCGGGATCGCGTTACGACGTCTGCCGGGCCGCGCGCGCGGGCCTGAAAAACTTTACTGTTACACGGAGGAGAGCATTCATAACGTTTCGCTCCTTTATTGTCTGGATGTTAATTGCATATTTATGGAGCGCTCGTTATATTTTTCTTAATGCCGCCGCCGCCTCCCCCCCCCCTCCCTCCGCGATCCTCCGTTAATAAAGAAAAACCTTCTTAAACGAAACTCTTCTTAGCGGCTTGGCTGCCGCCGCGTTTTAAAAAGCAGACCATTGTGTCTCCTACGAATTTAATTAAATGTGAAACATCTCCTTTCCCGCGTGTCTCGACACCGGGTAATTGCATCAATCCCCCCCGCCTCTAATAAACGACGCTCGCGAAAAAAAAAAAAAAAGCACGATTCACGCACCGCGGCGCGTTCGAGCTCCGCGCGCGCCCGTTTAACCCCGATTTCCTCGCCGAATCGTATATTATATATATATATATATATATCGATCCCCGTAATCCGTCAATTACTCATCCGAAAATTCCACGCGGGCACTATATCGACAACTCGGCGTTAAAAAGCCACCTCTCGAGCCGCGTTAATTGCGGCGTACGCGCTCTTTTTTTTATCGGTATCCGCGGAAGCGGAGATTAGTCCGATGCGTCAGAGAGCGACCGTTCTCTCTCTCTCTCTCTCTCTCGGTACACACGTGTGCGGTGTGGCCCTCGCGTGAGAGAGGCACGAAAACTGGTACAGAGAGTATTATATATACACGCCTTGCGTACGGATCGAGAGCGGTGGCACGCGTGAAACTGGTTTTCTCGATCCCCGATGCTCTCTCCGCCGCCGCGCGATGGTGCTGATGATGATGATGATGATGATAATGAGGATGATTCGGTCCTACCGGCCGTTCGGGGCCAGTCTTACGCGCCTCTCCTCTCTCTTCCCTTACTACATATATACCTGCTCTCTCTCTCGGCGCTGATGCTGCGCGATGAGGCCGAGTAATGCCCCGGAGCGACGAGCAGTCGCTTTGTCTCTCCTCCTCCTCCTTCCTGCCGGCGGCGGCGGCGGCGGCGGCAGACCTCGAGAAGGGCTCGACGGCGGCAGCCGGCAGCTGGTAGGTGCCTGGGAATCCTTCCTTCTTTATCTCACCAATTATACGTACGATTCTTTCCTCTAATTGCTCCCCCCGGACGACGACTCGCAGCCCCGCGCGGCGACGCGCTCTACATTCTTCGGCTCCGTATGAGACGCATTTTTCAGAAGTGTGCTTTTTGCACGCGCAACCCCGATCCGCCGTGCGGATGCAAATGAGCGAGCGAGTTTTTTCCCCACCGCCGCCGCCCCGGACGCGCGGCGCGATTGAGCAATTGACGTTTGAGAGAGAGAGAGCGAGACTGCGCGATTGATTGATACTTGATGGGAAATTTTGACGCTTGACGTTTTGTTTTTCTCCGTCTCTCTCTCTCTCTCGCGCGCAAAGCGCAGCCTGGCAAATAGCTTTTTTCAACATCGCCGGTCGTATTGCGTACATACCCGCTTGGCCATGAAACGTAATGATCTAGCAACGTATCATTTATTAGTGCGCTCTATGCTAATTTCGAAAATTGTTTAACGCCGCGCGCGCTCCGCTCGGCGACTGACAATAAACGTCTTTTCGTCGCGTAGGCATAATATATCCTTGGCGATCGATTTGAGCGATGAGAAGCCCGTGAAATAGCTGAAAATCCGGCGTCGCGTACAAAAGAAAGTGGAGCGGCTCGAGAAAGGAAAACTGTCTCTCTCTCTCTCTCTCACTCTCTCGGCGTTTGCAGGCCATAAGACCCATAATAGGAATCCCTTATTCGGAGTCGGTCATAAGGCGAGCTGCTCGTTCGCGTGTTATTCAACAAACAGACCGATGACGGATGGGAGCCGCGCGCGGCACGCAGACGCGTTCTCTCTCTCTCTCTCTTTCTCGAGTAGCGCCCGAATATAAGTGGCCTTTTTCGAAAAATCGAGCCAGGAGGGGCCCGACGAGAGAGAGAGAGAGAGAGAGAGAGAGAGAGCTCAATGGGGGCCCCGGTAATCTGTGATTCTTCGCCGCCGCCGCGGAAGCATCGCCGCAATTTTTCGGCTAAGTAGGCCTTTCAGCCGGCTACGGGGCCCTAATCCAGTTTGACGTAAACCTTCTGCTCGCGCTCTCTTCCCTTTCTTTTTTTTTATCGGTCTTCCTTTGAGACGCTCTCGCTGCTGCTGCTGCTGCTGCTGCTCTGCCCGATTTCTGGAAACGGAAGCAAAGCCGACCGAGTGAGAGAGAGAGAGAGGGGACAAATTTAATTCCGCGACGGCAAGTCAGAGGCGTAAACGCCAAGATTCGATCGGTTTACGTAACGCTTCTTTGTGTCTCCAGACGTTTACATTGTATAAATATATCCCGGTTCTCTCGTTCCCTCCCCTCCTTCGTCTTTCTCCTCTCCGCTCGAAACTTTTTTAGGCCGAAAATGTGTTCAAGGATTCATTTAAATAACCGAGTTATAAAGCTGAATAAATTAAGCCGCTTGTTTGATTGCATTAACAAAACGAGGAACGAGAGGAGGAAGAGCCTCGGCACACGGCTTTATAGCCGCTTAATCGGGCTTCGATTCGGGCCGCGTTACCTAATAATTTCGCGATAAATACGAATAAAACCTGCTTCCAGAAATGCAATTTAATCCCAATCTAAACACAATCTCGTCTCTCCGCGGCAATGGCGCTCGTCGTCGTCGAGGCTGCAGGATATACAGGCGACGATGAGGATTCCGCTAAAAATACAGCTCCTCTCGGTGTTAATTTATCGCCGGGCGCGCGGGCCTCGCTCGCCCCGCGAGAAAAGGAAAACGGCTCGCCTCTAGGCCGCTTAATAAATTCGGTGTGAATTAAAAATTCAGTGCATTAATACAAGCGCGAAACCCGTCTCTCGCGGCGTCCTCGCCAAAACTGGCCTGTGGCGTATATTATGCATTAGGCCAGGACCCGGCCGGACTATTTTAATTGTCAATATTCTTTTTTTTTTTTTTCTTCTTTTTTTTTGCGCTCTCCGTCTCCGCGCGGCACTCCTATTCGCCAAAAATAAGGCATCAAAACGGCCCGAGAGTCTTGCGTAAAAATTCCTGCCCGGGAACAGGATGCAGCAGCAGCCAGTCTATCTCCTCGCAGGTGTACGAATAAATTCGACGCTCTCTCGGTTCTTTTTCGGGAAACTTTTGCATATTAACGACGCGCGCTAATGTCGCGACGTCATTCGCTTTAATGCCTCGACGGCGGCGGCGGCGGCGGCGGCGTGACATCATATGCCGAAAAGCGAAATTGTGCATCGCATTACCGGCGCAAATGTATAATGCAGACGCGCGGGACTGACGAAACGGCCCGCCAATATAGAAAGCGAGTCGAACGAATTAATAATTCGCGTCGTTTCCACGCGCGACGAACTCGCGGAGGGGGCGATATAATCGCGCGGCCCTAAAATTCCGCGGAAGGGCGAGAGAGAGAGAGAGAGAGAGGCACAGGCGCACAGGTATATATATACGTCCCGCAACCGGCGATAAAAGCGGGCTTGCGCGCGACGGCGACGATCTTTGGCACGGGAACGCATCATCAACAGGTTGGCGCTGACGAGGCTGCTCTCTCTCTCTCTGTCGGTGCTGCCGTGGGCTGTGCTCTCTCGCTCGCGCTCTCAAGGTCAGGGACCGGCGCACTCTCTCTCTCTCTCTCTCTCTCTCTCTCTTTGCACCAGCGGAGGAGAGAGAGAGAGCCTTTCCGAGCTTTGTTAAGGGCGAGGCTAATTATCTGGTTGCGGAGGGTCCGGAAACTCCTCCTCGTAAAGCCGAGGCCTTTTCGAAAATTTCGCCCTTCCCCCCCCCCTCCTCCCCCGGGGCGAGATTGCTTTTTATAGCGGCGAGCTTTAATTGGAGATCCACCTGCTTACTTTGGCGGATATATATATCGCGCGCTCGGAATTATTCTCCGTGTACGGTCCGTGCCGATTGTTTTCGTATATATATATATCCTTTGGATTTCCAGAGTCAGCCGCGGCGGCGGCCGTCGAGTGTTTTCGACACTCCCGCGGCCGCCGCCGCCGCCGCGGCTCGCAGCTTCCACTCGACCGGCGGCGGCACACACTGTTTATCCGTCATCCTAATCGCGTATCTCCGCCGCGCGCACGAAAGTAGTCGGCTTTGTGCTCTCTATGAGTCGGCCGTGACTCTTGCTTCTCCTTCCTCTCTCCCTCTCGCTCTTCTCTCTCTCTCTCTCTCTCTCTCTCTGTGTGAGCGTCGATTCACGGACGGTCATTAAGGTCGCGGCGAGGCGGCCGAATATTTAAATTGAATTTACGAGTCCTGGCCCCGGGCCATGCGGACCTGTCTCTCTTTCGCTCTATCTTTCTCTCTCTCGCTGTCTCTCCATAGTCGCGAGTATATTTTGACGTACGACTTTGGAAAAGAGAATGTTTAACAACAGAACTTGGAATCCTTTTCTCGCGCCGGCGACTTCCGAGCGGCGAATCTCTCTCTCTCTCTGTGTGCCAATTAAAAGATCCATTTGCATCCAGCGATGCGTAATGTCTGGGATTAGACTAGAGGCCCGCGGGGGACTCGATTCCGACGGCTCCTCTCTCTCTCTCTCTCACTCTGGTTCGATGCGACGGAGTGACTTATTCGGCCGCTGGGACCGAGACGAGCGTGTTTTGCTATCGATTCGATTTGCCGAACGAGGCCGCCGCCGCCTCTCTATATTCGTCTCTTTTTCGGCAGCGACGTCTATTCGGCTAACCACCGCTGCTCTCGCAAAGTTGGACTCGCTCTTCCGGGATCTAGCAACTTTTTTACTAGCTTTCATTTACGACTCTGCCGCTTGCGAGCGCTTGCGCGCGAGTGTGTGTGTGTGTGTGTGTGCACGCGTGCATGCGCGTTTTATAGACTGCGCGCAAAAGCGCAGGCGATAGTACTTAAGTCCGGTGAATTTTTACCGACTTGTCGAGCTGTGGAAACTGGCTGTCTTTTTTTGCCTACGAGCTCTTATAACAGGGTGTTGCAGCTTCCACGAGAGTCGATGCAGTCTGCTAATTCATTACGCGCGATAAAAACGCGGCGGCGGCGGCGGCCGAGCCTTTCGAAAAATCCGCGCCGAGCGCGGCAGGTTGTAATTAAGTAATCGTAAATCTAGAAAAATGCCAGCTTCGGCTCTCCCGAGCTGCGGAGAGAGAGAGAGAGAGAGAGACAATTAATATCCGTTCTAAAATATGCTAATCATCAAACGGATTGGGCAACATATTTTTCGTCTCTCCGCTATCTATTAATAATCGATTGGATTTGCATTTCGGCGGCAAAAGGAGCGAGAGAGAAAGAGAGGATTGCAGTCGCCTTTGCCTCTCGTAGCTGAATTGTGCAACGCTCTCCTGGCCTAGGCAGGAACCGGGCGCGAACTTGACACCGGCAAGGACGCGCGTTTCGAAAGGAGGAAATGAAAAAAAATCTGTCTCGCTAGCGGAGCGCGGGCCCCGTTAAAGGAAGTAGTGGGCCAAGTACCTGTCTCTCGGCGCGGCTTGCGCAACGGTCTCTCCCATTTTCCTCTCTGAGCTTTATCCAGGCGCGCGATGCGACGGCACACGTGACGACGCTCTTTGGACTTTGGCGTTCCCCCCGGCTGACGCAAAGCTCCTTCGGAGTCGTTTTCGTCGTTCCGCAACTCACGCTCGGAGGAACTCGTGCGCTGACGTAATCCCCTGCGCCGCCGATCGAAAGGAATCGGAAAGAGAGAGGCAAAGCGTATATAGCACCGGGGCGGCTCGAGGCTAGGCCGCCTAGGCAAGGTCAGCCGGCAAGGCAGGCAGTCTCGTACACTTTCAGGCACTAACTTTGCCAATTCGCTTTCTGTTTCAGATTTTCGGCAGCAAGGCGGACCTGCAGCTGCACACGCAAATGCACATGCGCGAGGCCAAGCCGTACAAGTGCACGCAGTGCGCGAAGGCGTTCGCGAACTCGTCGTACCTCTCGCAGCACACGCGCATCCACCTCGGCATCAAGCCCTACCGCTGCGAGATCTGCCAGCGCAAGTTCACCCAGCTGAGCCACCTGCAGCAGCACATCCGCACGCACACGGGCGACAAGCCGTACAAGTGCCGGCACCCCGGCTGCACCAAGGCCTTCAGCCAGCTGAGCAACCTGCAGAGCCACTCGCGCTGCCACCAGACCGACAAGCCCTACAAGTGCAACTCCTGCTACAAGTGCTTCAGCGACGAGCCCAGCCTCCTCGAGCACATCCCCAAGCACAAGGAGTCGAAGCACCTCAAGACCCACATCTGCCAGTACTGCGGCAAGAGCTACACGCAGGAGACCTACCTCGCGAAGCACATGCAGAAGCACGCCGAGCGCACGGACAAGCGGCCGCCCATCATCGGCTCGGGCCTCAGGCCCGCCGCCCTCCACTCGATCCACTCGGCCGCCGCCGTCGCCGCCGCGGCCCACCACCAGGAGCACTACTGGTCCAAGGTCAGCCCCGACACGGTGATCAGCGAGCTGCACGACCGGCTGCCCCACCACCACCACCACCACGGGCACGCCGGCGGCGACCCCCAGGCCGCCTACCACCAGAGCCAGGCGGAGATGCTGCTGCCGCCGCCGCCCCACTCGCACCGCGACTCCCTGCCCGGCGAGGGCCCCGACTCGAGGCAGCAGACGCCCCAGCCGGGCCAGGCGGCGCCCCAGGCCCAGCAGCCCCAGCACCCGAACCACCCGAGCAGCAGCTCGGCCTTCACGCCCATCTCCGGCATCAGCATCAACTCGATCAGCTCGATGCAGCACCCCCTGAACCCGCTGAACCACCTGCACTACGGCGCCTCCCACCACCCGGGCTCCCGGCCCTACCTCTACGAGGCCTTCAACTCGCAGAAGGGCTCGCCGAGCGCCTCGGCCGCCTCGGCCGGCCCCGGCGGCGTCCCCAACAACCCGCCCGGCCAGAACAGCAGCTTCCCCAACCAGCTCATCAGCCTCCACCAGATCCGCAACTACGCCCACCAGCCGAACCTCGGGCAGCTCGGGCAGCTCGGCCAGCTCGGCAACCTGAGCAACCTCAGCAACCTCAGCGCCAGCATGGAGAGCCACGCGCTCCTCGGCGGCCTCAAGGACAAGCAGTAAGGAGCCACGACGCACGAGGCGCAGCAGCCAAAGGCATCGAGCGAGAGCACCGAGCTCATGGCAATACCGAAATGTGATCAAGGGCCTGACCAAGGAAATCGGGGCCGCGAGCACCCTCGACTCTCATCTTTCCTACCGCCCCGATCTATCGGCCCTTTAGAACTTAGGATACTAAGTATACATTGTTTGTAAAAAAATTATTTAACAATAATCTATTGTTTTTATTATTGTTAATCTTAAGATGATACGTTAAGTTACGGAATATACATTGTTTCATAGTAAACTATTATACAACATTGTTTCTAGGAATAATCTTCGTAGCATTAAGCTTATGAATATTATGCATTGTTTATAAAAAGTACTATTGATCGGCCGGACAAAACCGATCTACCGCTCGGCAGTCGCTCCTATGAACCCCTCATACGAGCCCGGTATACGACTACATAAGACTGTATGTACGATTATACGAGGCGAGAGCGCATAGATCGCGTTTGCGCGGCCGCTCGTCGATGATCGATCCTTTTCGCCCCCAAGCTACCCCCTACCCCCCCTCATTGCATATGTTTCGTACGGAGCCAGCTCTCGGTACCATTGTAAATAGACCCGCGAAAACGATCGAGCATCGAGCACGTTAACTTATTTTTCATCATCAGAGATTAGAGAACTTTAAATCATTAGGAAAAACTTGGAACTCGTATTTTGATCGTATTTCGAGATCAGAAAAAAAACTTTATTATTATTACCTTAGCGATCGTTATAGCAATGGGACTGTCATCATTATTTATTTTAAAGATAATTTCTAGTTAATTATCGTCGTTCAAAGGATAAAAGTGCAACGAAAAATTGTTTTCTTTTTCTTTTTTTTTTTTTCTTCGTCTTATTCTCGGGGGTTTAATAGGTGCATTACGTTTATTAAAGCTACACACACACCGTTGACGGCGCAGAGTCTTGCGGCTTCTCCGAGAGCTTCGCGTACAAAGACAAATTTTGTATTTGACTCGAAAAAAAAAAAAATACAAGCGTCAATTGCCAAACGTGCAGAAAGTAAAATATAGATACATTTTCGTTATGTAAGTCATTTCGGATAGGGCAGAAACGCTTTCGTCATTTTTTTTTGTTTTTTTTTTACTTTATTTTTTAAGCTCTTTTAGGACACTATACATCTACTTTACGACTAGTCGTATAGTTCAATCAATGTTTTACACAGGCAGGTACAATCTTTTAAAAACTGATTAAAAAAATGTGTCTTGTAATTTTTACTTTGTAAATGATATATTATAGAAATTAATAACCAATGGAGCAAGTCCATGACGTTAAAAAAAATAAAAATGAAAATCTTGTAAAAATGTTTATCGAACGAAATTATATAGACTAATAATCATCGAATTGAAGAATGTACAGAGAAAGATACCAATTAAAGTTAATTCCTCACTTGAAACAAATTGACTCTTCTTTCATTTTATTCAATAAATCCCAAATTTTCAACCCAATTAGATAAATCTATATATGTCTATATATAGTAAGTATGTATGTATCGAGGCAATAAAAATTTTAAATGTTTAAATATTCAACAATTAAAATACGATTGAAATACAACTTCCAAGTGATGCATTTTTCTTCTCTCAAAATCAGTCTGAATTTTTCACCACCTTATTATACACAGCTGCGGCGGAGAAATGATATTTTTTCGCAAGCGCGAGACAGCTACAATTTCCTTGGTCAAATCGCGATCGCATTCATAAAGCATTTCTGACAAGTTTTTATCTCATAAGAATGAGAAGAGTTTTTATTCGAGACGTTTGATAAGAGTCTGGCGTTGATTCAAATGAAAAATTTCCGAAATTCAGTGTCTCACTCTTGGCTCGTCATAATATAAACTATACACGTAAATCACTATATAGTTCATAGTTATGTAAAGAAAAAAAAAACTAATGTACGTCAAAGATAAATGGAACGTTCAAGAATTTTTAAAACGAAAACTCTCGCGACTGGTGTACTTGGAAACCGTCCGTTTCGCATGTGTACAAAATCTCTGCGTACGCTCCAATAATGTCGTTTGATCAGTCTTGTACTGCGTGGCACATCGAAAAATAACTACTTACTACAGCAATCCTTAGTTTATATCTATACGATAAATGAGTAACCGACAGCGTGGATAAGCCAAATTTTCAAACCGACTATACTGTCTAAGGCGCATTTACTATTATTTTGTAAATAAATCTCGCAAGATCGCACTTGACTTTTTTTGTACAAGCTCACCAAAGCGACGACGATGATATTTTCGATAAAACTAACTAACGAACGAACGAAATGAGGAAAAAAAAAGTCAATGAAACGGATGGTGCGCGCGAAGAGGATCTGGAAACAAAAATATATATATTATGTCTTTTAGGAATTCACCGCGGCATTGGCAGCAGCCGCGCGGCAAGTCGCAATTTCAATGTTTACGTAAAAAGTTAAGCGAACGAAATAAAACAAAAAAAAAAAAAATTTTAAGTATCGATTGCTCTAGCGTTTAAAAGCTACGGAAAAACGAAAAACGAGAAACGCGAGGCGGGATACGTAAAAACGACGATAGGGAAAAGCGTGTGTGAATCAAGTGATAGCGAGTAAGAGAATTAATGAAGAAAAAAAAAAGGAATAATTTCTAGATTTAAAAAAAAAAACGTAAGAGAGAGGAAACAATATAAATGCGTGGTACGAACAGAACTGTGATATTGTTATTGTATAAAAATTAAATAACGGAAGAGATGAAAAATATGAAGAAAATCTAAGCTAAAAATATACCGTAGGGATGAATTATATAATAATAAGATTGTATTTTACAAGAAGAAGTGCATTCTTAAAGCGTTTTAGCGCGATCGTGCGAAAGGGTCAAAAGAACGAAAGAATGTGTGCGGGTGTGAATCCTGATAAAACAAAAAAAAAATAAAAACATGACTAATGGAAAAAGCACCGAGCGGCCCTGTAAAAATGCACGAGCAGCCTCCCTTCTTCGAAATTTACATTTAAAATTGCGCGAAAGCTCTTGCGCTCAAAGCCGAGCACCGTAAACATATATATTCGAGCCGCGGCAAATCACACGCCAAACGTATACACGTCGAAAAAAAAAAAAAAAGAAACGGAATGGTCATTTTTACAGGGCGCTCGTTCCTTCCTTTTTCTCGCCAATATCTCTCTCTCTCTCTCTCTCTCTCTCTGGCAGCGGTGTCTAAATAATTTTCAAACTACTTGTAAAAATAAGCCAAGCGGGCGAGAGAGGAGCGAAGCGCGCGCGGCACCCGCGGGAGGAAAAAAATGCGCGCGCGCGCGAGGCTCCTCCCCCGCGCGCGAAACCGAGCGAGAGAGGCTCGTGTGTACACACGCGTTATAAATATAACTTACACACTGTACTTCATGTTTTGCCAGAAAAAAAAACTCGATGCGATTACATCGAACACACACGTTTTTAATATTATAAAGGAAGTGAAAAAAAAAAAGTAACTGAAAAAAAGGAGAGAGCGCAGGAGTTCGGCTGTACAGGGCTGGGCGACGAGGAGAGGAGGCGCGCGAGCGACGAAGAGTGATAAACTAACCCGAGTCCGTAAAATTAATTAGATAAAAAGCGTATACGTGGCGTACCGAAAGCAAGGACAAGCGATTCCTTTGTATCTTGCGGCCAAGTCGTGTGTTTGTCCCCTCCTCCTTTTTCTATAATACGCGCGAGAGCAATTTTCGCGGCTGATTTTTCGCCGTCGCGCGGAGCTCTCTCTCTCTCTCTCTCTCTCTGTCTCTCTCTCTCACATTGTACATTTAGACTTGAGCAATGCAAGTGTGATGCATGATGTGGTGTCTGTGTCGTTTAGCGCAAAGAGAGCAAGAAAAAAAAAAAAAAAGAAAACGTATCGGGGCACAGGATTCACTCTACGTTCCTTCTTCTCATTCCTCTTCGGTTTGACTTACTTACCTCCGACCTTAGGCTTACAGTATCCTAAATACTACTCATTCTCAGTGTCTGTACAAAAACGAAACGAAACCGCTGCCGGCGTCTTTTTTCCGTTTCATCCGACACACGAAGCGGCCGATATTTAACGGATAATTCACGCGGGACGTTACGAAGATTTAACGAATATATAAGCACTCGGCAAGCTGTTTGCAGCAAACTGTTCCTCCCTCGTATATACCCGCGATTCTCCCGATTTTAAACTCGTGCACAATGCACAGCAGTTAGAAAATTACTCGTGTACTTATCCAAAAAATCGAGGCGGCAATCTGCCTACGATACACGGTCGAAAGTCACTCGCAATAAGCCAACAGAATTTTTCTAATCGCTTGCGCGACGCGCGCGCGGAGAAGCGAATTTCGGGGCCGCGGTGCGTCTCGACGTTCGATTCGGTCGAGAGAGAGTCGGCAGCGGGGGGCTGGGGGGGGGGGCTATTTAAAAAAAGCGCGATTGAAAAGTCGTCTAGACGTCAAGAAGCAATATTAACGCGCGGCGCGGCGGCAATGGCTGCCCGCTGCGAAACTAGGTGAAAATGAGAGAGAAAAATCGGCGCGCGAGCCTACGAAGGCAAGAGCGCGCGCGCGCGCGCGCGGCAAGTGCATCGCTCGCTCGCCGGCGTAGGATTATTCTAGGTATAATAAACTTTACGAATTCGTCCTTGAATGTCGCGTAAGTGACGGTGAGTAAGAAAAAGCGAGATAGAATATTGTGTGTGTGTATGTGTGTGTGTGTGGAGCAAGCGCAGCGCGAGAAAGAGCGAGAAACGGTCCGAGACCGAGGCGCTGATGGAGAGGAAGGGAGGAGTGCCGGAGTCGCCTGCTTAGCTCGTGATCGTTTCTTTTTTTTTTTTACTTCTCCTTCCTCGCTTTACTTAGTTTATTTCTTTCTTGCGCGCCGCCGCCGCCGCCACCGCCCGCGAAATAATCGCCTTTCAGAGAGACGCACAACGCCCAGTGGCGCGAGCGAGCGAGCGAGCGCGCGGGAAAAAATTCCACCTAAATACGACATTATATGGCTTTTATGCACGCTCTCGAAATTTTTTTTTTTTCTTTAATACCGACGCGGCCCGCCGGACGACCGAGCTATGTATATGTACGTTTTACCCAAGAAAACGCGCTTTATTCGGGGAGGAAAAAAAAAGAGTCTCGATCTCTCCGGCACGATAATAAAAACTTACTAAAAACTAATTAAATGTTACGTCAGTTTTTTTTTCAAGGCGATAGACTGTAATCTCGAATTCGACGGCGCCGCGCCGCTCTTTATTATTGAAGGAAAGTCGAGGAAAAGCTTTTTCGGGAGAAAGGAACAAAAAAAAAAAAGAAGAGCTTTTCCTCGACGAGCGCGAGAGAACGTCGCCACGTGTAGAGAGGCATTTCGGTGTGTACTCCTCTCGTTATCTTGCTGCAATTTAGACAATTTATTTAGCTCGTTTTTTTTTATCTCTTTTTCTCTCCCGTCTCTCTTCGTTGTATTAATCGAACGATCTGAACGCGAAAGGTGCTCCGATATACGAACTTTAAAGGTTTTATGTGAATAAAGGAAAAAAAATTAGCTTTATAGTATGGTATAGCGATGGGCGAGATTTTACGAAATAATATGTCTACGTAGAACGGTCCCGAGAGTTCTTAAGGAATCATCAATGTTTTTAATTTTAAGGTTTATTAGCGAAATTTACTTATTCTCTCTCTCTCTCTCTCTCTCTCTCTTTCTCTCTCTCTCTTTTGTGTTCCGTAAATATTTCTTCAGTGACAAACGTTTTCGAAAACTTTTTGTAATGTACAACAACAACAAAAAAAATCATTTTTGTTACTTAATATTCAATTGCGTTTTTTATTGGAATAAATAAAGACATTTAAATCAACTTGACTGTTGATTTTTATGAAAAAAAAAAAAAAAAAAAATTCTATTGTTTTTATTTTCTCGTACGCACATTCTTTTCTAATGCACGTTTCCTTGCAGTATTCGTTTTGCGCGCGAAACCTATTTCCGTTCATTTATTTTAAGAGACACATTCGATAATTTCACATACCTGTAAAACTAGTTTCGCAGATTAAAGCAGAAATACCGATTTAATTGTAGCAAAATGAAGCAACGCCGCTAATGCTTTTTAAATAATGTCAATGTGCAACTTTAATTTCATTTCATGTCAATTCTTATTCCTTATTCAAATTAAAGTCACTTGATTGTTTTTGTATTTCACTCGACAAACATAATTCTTTCCAAATCGTTTCGATGTTCATTTGTATGAATCATGAAATGATTCCACGTATCATTTTTAGAGTCACGCAATGCCTATAAATTAACTCTAAATAAAAAATAGTTAACCATTTTAATTATATAAAGAAATTAAACATTTGCAAAAAGCTCAAGTCATTCTTTATTAATTTAATACTTTTATCAATTGAATATTTTTACTAGAAAATCTGATTCTTAAACTTAAAATTATTCGCGATACTTATAAGAAACAAATATTTTTTTTTCTACGACGGCTTAATCACTTATCGCTCCACGCAGACATCAATAGATATCAACTGGTAAGTCTCTAAAATCACGGTCTCCGTGTTACAATTACATCACGCGTGTTGTCTTTTTTACGAAAAAACAAACAATTTCGACGAAGCAGATAATAAATGTAATGAATTTCTTTGATATAAAATCAGAATTTTTTATTAAACATTTAACTTTATCATGCTTTTGAATTAGCGAGCTACGTTTTAAAAAACTCTTATTAAGCACTTTAAGAACACAGATAAAAACGAGAAAATTCTTTTCGTGTATAAAACTATAATTTTTGTTAACAAATTACCAAGATTATGATAATATCATCCGGGCGTCTAAATTATATGCATTTTATGTGATAATATGTTGCAACATACAAGAATAATATTAAAGTAAATTATTAGAAAATATAAAAATATAACAGAAATATATATATATATATATATAAGTTTGCAAAAACTTATATTATTTCTTTATAGATTTTACATTACGATACGATACATGATTACTGAACTTATCTTATGAATTCAAAAATGCTATGAATTTAGAAATAAAATTAGGAAAAGTATTTTAAGCAATCGAAGCCAGTTAACCAATTGTATGCTAAGAGAATGTAAAAAGAAAATCAAATTTTATAATAATAGAGGCAAATTTTACAATAATTGCAAATTTAAGTTTTATCGATAGGCGCTAAAAAAAAAACAAGAGAAAAAAATCTATTTAACGAATAGATCAAAGGGAATCGAGCACTTGATAATTCGACCCACCTTATTTGACGCAGCGCCAAAGGATATACGGTAGTACGTACCTTCAAAAGATCCACCCTATCATTGAAGCGCCAAGTATTTATCTCCAACGATTTTTTTTTTCTCTCTTTTAGCAAGTGCGACAAAACTTACATCTCCTTACTAATTACAAAGCAGCGCGCGAGCTCTCTAGTTGTCAAAGTGCCGTGACATGCACCTTTTTTTTTTTTACTTCTTTTTAAAGGAAAACTCGTGCCTCGACGTTACAGTCGTCACGCGTCAAGGATTTATAGATAGAAAATAAATTTTATAGGTTAATTATGCGCGTTTTATGCAATCGAAATGAGGGGCAGAAAAAAGGCTGAAGTTACGCCGTCAGGCGACGAGCCACGTGTTTTTTTGCATGTAACTCTTCAAAAATTTCATATTTTCGGCGATGATCTTTCTTCGATTTATCATTTGCACGATAGGAATTTTAACAATTTTCCTATCTTTCTTTTAAAACAATTGTACCGTTCAGTTATTTGCATATTTATAAACATTATTTTTTGTACAAGTTTTTAAAATCGTTCTATTATCGTATTCATAAGGTAAATAAATTATTCGTAAAAACGTGATTAGAATTAAGCACACTTACTTAATAATGTTGAGTAAAAAGTGTCAAACACTAAAAATCAATACCCAAAATAAATAATATTGAATTTTTTATAGACGATTTTGCAATATTTTGCGATGTGTAATATATCACTTATTTAAATGCTTTAGCAATTACAATTAATTAAATGTCAATCTGATGCTATATATATTTCTAACGAGACTTGAAGCAACTTACATTTTTTGATAAATTTTAGACAAAATCTTTTGCATAAATTGACTTTAAAATTATAGTTTAATTGAAATTTAATTTACAAAATATGATAAAAAATTGCAGACCAAATTAATTACAAGAATTTTTTTTAATACAATAACATATTGTTATAAATATAATGTTTTGTAACAAGTTTTTAATCTCACAGAAAACAATTTGCAGTTTCGTTATAATATGAGCTTAAATTAACTAGATAATAAAATATTTTATAGGTTCCTTGTATTGTTCCTTCTGTGAAATTGTTGATTTCCTAACTATTTTTAAACAAGAAAAAAACAATTTTAAAAATATAGAATTAGTAAATTAAATTAAAACTAATTTGTATAATTTAAGTATTTTACATTTCAGACTTAATTAAGTATAATAAAAAAGTAAACTTTTTTTGACAAAATTTTCAACTACTTTTCTGTCAACGAAACGTTTCCGAAATGTTTTATTGTTGAAACTTAAACATACTTATTTATTTTATTCGAAGCTTGTATTCGTTAAAACTTTTAACAATAAATTTGTGACTCATTTGTCATGCAGCTCACTTATGTAGCAAGCTGCGTAATCTGTTGGTATTCTTACAGAAGATTGTGCATGGTTTCGGAACAGATACCGACACGATAATGCATCTTCATAATATCTTCCGAAGGCTGGTAAAGTAGTTACGTGCAATTAGCGACTGCAACAACCGTCTATTGGCTATAAGGAAAATTGCTTTTTCTACGGCTAAATAGCAGCAAACATTTTGGGAAAATTTTCTTTATGCACTTTTTAATTGAATTAATGCTTCATTTAATTACAGGACAATACGTTTACTTTTACGTAATGATGTGCTGAAAAAATGAATTTTTCTTAAATTATTTTTTCAATTACACTATAGTTAAGTTTCGAAAAACGCCATCTAACGATAATACGAGAATCTTTCACCCACACACCATATATACATCGTGTATACGTAGTTTAATATATAGATATACTACTACAAAAGCATTTTGTTGAACACAACCCTGCCGTGTAGTTGCAGCTGCCCGCAAAAGAGCTGTCAAAAATTCCAAAGAGAGGGTGGGTCATTCTTAAACTAATTTTTTCTAAAGGAACAACAATTGAATTTTTTCCTAATGTCTGGATAAAATTTTGAGCTTCGACGATGGCTTTTCTGGAAGTAAGTTTAATATTCATCCTATTTCAAGTGCTATTATTCAATATTAATTTATAACCTAAAAATAAAACCTCTCAATAACAATAAGAGTATTATTTAATTAAATGAAAATTAATTTTATAATTTTTTTTCTATTTTAGTGGCGTCGCTTTAATTTTTTCGATCTGAAAAAGGACCTCGATTCCGGAAAAATCGCCGAAGCTCTTGGTGTAAGTATTAAATCATCAAAAATAAAGAAAATGTAAAACTAGAGTATTAAAATTTTTTTTACCATGCAGGAAGCTCGTGTCACTGCTGGAACAAGTGGCAATGGGCACTTAGTATTTGGTGATAATCTTGGAAATATTCATTTAGTTAATAGACTATATGAAATAGTTACATTCAGGGCATACGAAACCACTCTGACAATAGCTCAACAAGTACAAAATTCCACATTCCTTTTTACAATTGGGGTAAAGCATCATTTCTATATTTTCCATTTACTTGCACCAATTCAATTAACTGACATAGTGAACTTTTTTCTAAAAATTTTAGGAAGATGAACCTGGATGCAATCCAACAATTAAAGTGTGGAATTTAGCTAAAAGAGATAAACAAGGATATCCAACATGTGTTCGTATAAGTAGAGCTATACCAAGTTATAAGGCAGTACCAGCAAGTGCATTATGCATTCATTCAAGTTTAACTTTGATGGCTGTTGGATTCGAAGATGGTTCTATTATGCTATACAGGTAGGGATAATTTTTAGTTTTTTATAATTATTTAAGATACAACAGATGTTTATTTTAATGTTTATATTCATGCACAAGTTTATGTTCATTTAAACATAGCTAATTACTGAATTTTTTCAGAGGTGACTTAACACGTGAAAGAAAAAATAAAATAAAAGTTCTAAAAGACAGCAGTGCAGTGATAACTGGTCTTGCAATAAAATCAATTGGCAAGCAAACGTATTTATTTGTAGCAACTACAAACAGTGTTTATTTGTACAATATAACCATAAAAGATAAGGAATTTAAATCTGCCTTAGATAATATGGGATGTTCCAGGAAGTGTAGCATCCTTGCAGAATCTAAGCAAGATAGTCATTTTATGATTGCTCAAAATGATGTAAGTTTAATTTTTTTTTTTTTTTTCAAGAATAAAAATATTAATGTTTTAATTTATTTTAATTACAATATCTTCTTAGGCCATTTATTGTTATACACCTGATGGAAGAGGACCATGCTATGCCGTAGATGGTCAAAAAATAATGTTAGAATGGTTTAGAAGTTACTTAGTAATAATTGCCAAGGACACAGGCACAGTTCATAGAGCAGCAACAACAGTTTCTGCAAAACCTAGGTAATTAAATTAATACCATATTTGTGTTGTTAATAGCATTCATTTTCTAACTGTTTCATAAATAATATTTTAACTTCAGTACTATAGAACCAATACCTCCAGGAGCTGATAAACATATGATTACAGTTCTTGACATTCAAAATAAATTTATTGTATTTTCTGCATCCATGTTATCAGTTCAAGCAGTTTTATCAGAATGGGGAGGCTTTTTTATATTAAGTGGAGATTGCAAATTATACCATCTAGATGAAAAAGATTTGCAATCAAAGTTATCATTACTGTTTAAAAAAAATTTATATGATGTTTCCATTAGGTATGAAAAATTTATACTTTTAATATTATCTACTTTTATTCAATTTTAATGATATTTTGAAATATTAAAATAGGATAGCAAAAAATCAGCATTATGATGCTGAGGGTCTTGTAGATATTTTTCGACAGTATGGAGATCACCTTTACTCTAAAGGTGATCATAATGGTGCAATTGAACAATACATTAAAACAATAGGAAAACTTGAACCATCCTATGTTATTAGAAAATTTTTAGATTCACAACATATAGATTATTTAACTACATATCTTCAAGCTTTACACAAACAGGGTCAAGCTACAGAAGACCATACAACTTTGTTATTAAATTGTTACACGAAATTAAATCATACAGATAAATTAAAAGAGTTTATTATGGTAAGTATTCATGTTTATTTATTTGAACAATACTTGATGTGTTTGAAGAAATTTTTTTTTGTACTTGATAATGCTTTATAGACTAAAGATCGGGAAGTCGATTTTGACGTTGAAATAGCCATAAAAGTTTGTCGACAAGGTTCTTCTGAAGATGCATTACTTCTAGCACAAAAACACGGAAAACATGAATGGTATCTTCGAATCCAAATAGAAGATAAGGCTGAATTTAAAAAAGCTTTAGAATATATGGCTACATTGGACTTTGAAGAAGCCGAATTAAATATGAAAAAGTATGGAAGTATTCTTATAGAAAATGTTCCTAATGAAGCAACCCAATTTTTAAAAAAACTTTGTACAAACTATATACCTCTTAATAAAGCTTTACCAGATAAGGTAAGTTTTTAAATTAAGATATTACTTTTATTTTATTGTTTAATTCTAAATAAATACTTACTATTTCTGTCTCTTAGGAGCAATCTGCAGAGAAAGCTAATCCTGAAGACTTTATACATTTATTTTTAAATAATTCTGAACGGCTGGTAGAATTTTTGGAACACTTAATCAAAACTGATGGAAAGTGAGTATAGAATAATATATAAATTAATTAATAACATTAATGTACACTTTGGTAAGAACATTGATAAAAAAAACTTTTATTTTGATAGGTGGAGTACGGCGGTGTACAACACATTGGTGGAGCATTATTTACACGTTTGGTCTTCATTGACAGACGATATGGCAAAATTACAATATGAACAAAAAGTCGTCCGTCTTTTGCAGAGTTCAAATGCTTGTTATGATAAAGATCAAATATTAATTTTGTGTCATCAACATAATTTTAGAAGAGGAGTTCTTTACTTATATGAAGAAAGGAAATTGTAAGAAAAAAAAATTAATTTATTATTATTTTCAATTATGCTTTAATTTATATTTGTATTTGTAAATATTTTAGATATCAAGAGATATTACAATATCATTTACGAGAAGGAGATAGTGAGCAAGTTCTTGCTACATGTAATAAATTTGGGCGGCAGGATCCGAATTTATGGATTCAAGCTTTATGGAGTGTCGCTTGGAATAAAAATTCGCCACCTAAACTATTATCAAGTATACTTGACTATATCGGTAATATTAATTTTTATTTTATAAATATCTTATTTACATAACACATTACATTGACTCACTTAAATTATAAAATTATTTTCAGCTAAGGAAAAATTATTGTCACCATTGATGGTGATTGATGCACTTTCAACGTCATTCACATGTACTTTAGGAGATGTCCGAAGTTATTTAAATAGCGTATTACGTCAAGAACATGAACAAGTAAAGGCTGATACAGAATTGACTGAAAAATATCAAGCAGACACTAAAAAGTTACGGGAACAAATACAAACTATAAAAAATGAAACTATTATTTTTCAAGGATCACGATGTAGCGCTTGTCATCATCAGCTAGAGTTGCCATCAGTACATTTCATGTGTCAACATTCTTATCATCAACAGTTAGTTACATTATTAGATATAAAGATTTTTACAGAATATAATATTTTAGTATTTAAATAAAATCTTTTTTTTTAGTTGCTTCCAAAGTTTTTCGGAAAATGAAAACGAATGTCCTGCGTGTATGCCAAATAATAAAAAATGGTTAGATATAATAAAGGTGCAAGAGCAGTCAAAAGATCTTCATGAAAATTTCCACAGCTTATTAGACAGAGCAGAAGATCCATTTTCATTAGTTGCAGATTATTTTGGACGAGGTGTTTTTAAAAAACTTATGGTCATTGCTGAATGGCAACAGCCTCAAACAGTGGTTAAACAACCTCCCCAAGCAATAAAACTGGATGAAAAGCCAAATTATAATGCTTATGGACCTGGTGCAGAAGCTAAGATCCGACTGACAGAAGGAAAAAATACTACACTAGGTAACGCAAATTTTAATCAATATTTAATGAAAAAATCATAAATTCTAATTTTATATTTTAATTTAATTAATGTTATGATTTTGTATTTTACATCAGTTAAAACAGAACAACGACGTGCAGGAAATGATCTATTTCCATCCCAATCAATGTCTAGTGATCTTCTACGATCACGAAATAAAGCAGATGGTTATTCCTCTTCTTTGGAAGCAAATATAACCAGTAGTGGTCGTTCAACACCTCAAACGAATTCAAGGCGAGAGTCTCCTATACCTATTCGTGAAGCCAGAATATTAAATAATCCGACGCCCAAATCTTCACCGGCAGAAAAAGCATTTGTATTACCGAAAACACCAATTGTGCCATCAAATCCTTTCGAAGATGAGTATGATGAGTCCAAAAATCCATTTGCTAAAGAAGATGATGATAAAAATAATCCATTTAAAGATGACTACGAAGATGATTATGACAAAAACTTGAATCCATTTTCAAATTGAATTTTTGAATACTCGCGTGTATAGTATAATATAAAACTTGATAGAATATAATACAGCAACGTTCCTTTTTTACACTTTCGTTAATGTTACTTTCTAAGACGAAAAAACTCAATGACCCCGAAATTTCACCAACGATAAATTTAATGCAACCTGTTCTATATTATTTCTAACAATTTTTATTAACAGTCTATTAATATATATGTGAATAAGTTTTTATTAGTCCGTCATGTATACATATATTCAAAAACTTGTACATATAACTCTCAAAAATTAAAAATATTGTATAAATTGAACATGTTTAATAAATAAAATAAATTAATTATATAAAATGAAAGCGTCTTATTTTTAAAAATGATTCGTAGAATGTTTCCACCTGTGTATTTTATTGCTTATTGTAAATGCATTTAAAGTATTTACATTGATTGGATTTGGAGGAGCTGGATTAGTAATTACAAAATATTGCTCTGTATGTTTTGGAGTGTAGAAATCAGACAGTTTTGGAACAATATCTTTATTTCGAGGTTCTGGATCTTTACTACGCATCAATCTTGGTGGCCATTTATCATCTTCTATGTTGAGATCAACTAAATCTTTATAAACAGACTCGTATGGTGCAAAGTCTAATGCAGTTGAAACCTTTAATAAAAATATTAAAATTTTATTTTCAAATAAAAGATAATGTACGACAAAAGATAAAAGTAAGTTTAAAAATACCTTTCCATATATTATATGTTTATAATCTGCAGGTAATTTTTCAAAATCAGGAATCACTTTTTCTTTTTCAATATCCTTTAATTTTTTTATTACACAAATTGTTGAATTATACTCTGGACGAGATAATAAATCTTTGGAATCAATGTTTTTTCTTTCAGTTTCTTTTGTTACTTCATTATCACAATGTTTATTTAAAGTCTCTCGTTCCACAGAAACTTGGCAATGATTCCCAGTTATATGTCGTACAGTACTTTTTTTTACTTGAGTTTTTGGTTTTTCAGTACATTTACTTTTAGCTGCTACTCTAAATTTTGCACAAGGCATTACATCTACTTTTTTCTTTACACTAATTATCTTTTTTACAGGTGTACTTTGAGGCACTTTACTGGAAGAATTAGTTGCATCTTTTAAAATTTTAGTTTTATTATTAATAGTTAATTTTTTTTGTACTTTATTAAACTCACAGTTTTTAGAACGATTTTCTTTATTTCCCACCTGAATCGGTTGCTCTTTATTTAACTTATTAACACTAGTAGTTTTATTAGCAGAAGAAAATTTAATATTTTTATTATCACGTTTTGACTTTGTCGAAGGTTTAATAACATCAATAATTTCTACATCACTATTTTCATCACTACTATCATTGCACGTAATGCATGGAATAGAAGTTTCCACATGATCATCATTTGTTATTTTTAAATCCTCACAGGTTTTGTTATATCTGTCCTCATTATCTGTTTCTCTTGTGTTACAAGTTGCATTGTTAATCTCACTTTTTTGTTGAAATTCATTATCTTTTTTTTGTGTTTTAAGTTTATCAGTTGTTTTTTTGCCTTCTTTCATAATAATAATTTCTTGATAATATTGTCTTTCTAAACAATCTTCATCAGTTAAAGTTTCTGAATCTGATGTATTGATGCTTAATTCTTTTACTCTATCGCATACATGTGATATGTTTATTTCAGGAACTGAAGATGAGGGATGAATGTCATTTTTTATTCCAGGGCTATGATCTTTAAGCAAAACGCGCTTCCCATTTTTTAAAATTTTCATAGGAAAATTAACAGGTATAATACTTTTAACTTTCACTTTTTCTTTACAGTTTGAATTTATTGCTTCATCTTCTTTCTGCTTAGTAATATTATCACATTTTTTAATTTTATCAACAGTTTGACTAAATCTTACTTTCGGTCTCTCCATTATTAAATCTTTTCTCAGTGTTAAAAATACACAAGACTATAGTAAAGAAAGTAAATCTTCGATCGTTATAAAAAAGCGAATAGCAGTGTTGTAATTTGAATGTTACCTAACCTATTTGAATAGCCAATCAGCGACATGGATTTTACAGGTTGGATTCCAATTCCGATTTCAGTGATGTCAGCATTGTCACATTGTCAGCAGACTCAGCACTATTGTCAGCCCCGTAATTTCAGGTTGTTTCAGTAAGCGAACGCGAAGTTAATAATCGTAAATCGCTGTCGCTGCATGTGTGATTCTGTGAAGAGCACTTTCATAAAAATAACAGATATGATATATAATCTCAATCTATTTAATTTTTATTCAAATCTATATAATATATGATTGAGTAAATTAAGGTAAATGTAATAAATATAAAAGTGATCATTTGTAAAATATTTTAAATTTACTAGATCTTTCCAATTTGTATTTATAATTCAAAAAGTTAATGCAGTTTCTCAATGTTTTAATGTACCATTTTTTCGGAAAATTTTATATCATTTTATAACTTGTTATTTACTTTATTTAATACTTTTTTACAGATGTTTTGGTGATTAAAAATATGATTAAACTGTTACTATAGTTTCAATAAAATAATTGAAATGAATTCAAAAAAGATGATACCTATACTAACGAAAGATTCAGAGGGAAAAGAAGGAGAAGGAAGAACTGTTATTAAAGTAATGGATCGACCAACATTTATTTTAAAAACTAGAGAAGGTGAGAGTAGAGCTGTTTCTCCTAGTCAACGAAATGGACAAAAGTAATTTTTATAATTAGAATTTTTTAATGCTTTTTCAATACATATATTTAATTTAAGTAATCAACTCCTTTCAGGAAAGAATCTGACAGTCACTCAAGTATTTTAACCAAATCAAGCGATAGTGAGTATGCAAATTCAAAACTTTATGCATAAAATGATAAAATTATAAGTTAGATTTAAACAGTATTATATTTTTCTATAATTTAGCAAAAGCTGTTTTCATGCCATTTCCTGAATTACCAAACTGCATAAAATTAATGGATGAAAATATGCAGTTATGTGAAGGTCCATTAGATTATTTACAAGATCAAAAAGACTTTTTAGTTGTTGGTTGTGTAGGTACACAAGGTGTTGGCAAATCAACAATTATGTCTCTTCTAACTTCTAATTATATGTAATATAAATTTTTAACATTTAATAAGTCAAATGTTGATTTAAACAAATTGTATAAATTTTTCATGTTATAGGTCAGATATTTTTCCTGTTCAAAATTTATCACACCATGAAAGCAGTGTTAATTGTACAACTGGTATTGATTTTTATATTACAAAAAATAGAGTGATATACTTAGATACTCAGCCAATTTTATCAGGTGCAGTAACTGATTATTCAACATCATTTGAACAGAAGAAAAGTGCAAGTGATTTTGTAGGCAGTGAATCAAATTTTGAGTTACAATCTCTGCAGTTTCTAGCATTTTTGTTCTCAGTTTGTCATGTAATAATTTTTGTTCAAGATTGGTTTGTAGATCCTAATTTAATAAGGTAAAATATTAATTTAAAATTTAAATAATTTCCCATTAAAAATAAATTTTATTTACTTTTTCAGATTTCTCCAAGCTGCAGAAATGCTTAAACCTTCATCAACAACAACTATGGATCAAGATTACATAGAATATTATCCACACATTTTGTTTTTGCACAATAAAGCAGATGTTCAAGACTTTATGCCAAGCAATATCGAAATGATGAAAGTAAGTAAAAACTTATTATTTGTAGCAATTTAATTTATTTTAATTATTTATTTTATTTCAGGATTTTTATAACAAAGCTTTTGCATCCTCTCGATTACAAACTCAAAGTGGATTAGATATGTCTTCTAGTCCTGTAGAAAATCAATTAAATCTTTTTCTTATTCCTTTAATATCAAAAAGTAGTAAGTAAAATAACTTAAAACAAATTATTTTTATATTAACATTGAAAATATTTTTTTAATGTTAAAATTAATTTTAGCAAAATCTACGTTTTTTGAGGATGAAAACCAGTTAATAGATAAGTTAAGAAAAAAAATACATGGTGTGGCTAGAAATGCAATGACACCTTCAAATTTGACAGAAAAAAATTGGTAAATACAGCAAGATTAATTTTATTTTATGAAAGTATTTTAAATTTAATAAAATAATAAAAATAAAATTTCACAAATTCAATTTATTTAGGTATCATTATGTTTCAAAAGTTATAGAAGCAATTAAGAAGAGCCATCTTTCTTCTGAATATGGTAGATTAATGCCTTGAAATGGCTTAGCATTAGACTGGGTTACATGCATTAGGACTTGGTTACCAAGTAAAATGTAAGTGTAAATATTTATACATATTTATTGATGCATTATTTTTTAACATAAATACTTCATCATCCTAGTTATTATTTATTATTAATCAATTATACAAAAAAGTAAGGTAATTTCTTTATTAGAAATATTAACTTTATAAATCAGTAATTAATTTATTTAACTTAATTATTTAAAATAAGATTTAACAATTTTTAATCTGACTTCTAAACATACTGTTTATTTATGAAGTATTTCCTTTATGAAAGCAAAAGAATAATGAAATCTGTACAAAACATAATAAACAAGATCATACATGTTTAAAAGAGTTGGTGAATCTAAAAATTGTTAAATACAACTTATTAGAGTAAATTACAAAAAGTGGCTTACAAAAAATTACATAAATATTTTTGATAAATATTTTAAGAATAATCTTCTTGTTCATTGTCATTATTCATCATAGATGACATTTGTGAAACTGCCTGCAATTGTTGCCATTGTAATTGTTCAGCAACAGCTTGTTCTTCTCTAGCTTTGGCAAAAAGTTCTTGCTGTTGCCTTAGTAGTTCTTCTTCTGGAATTCCTAAATTTTCTAATCTAGTGCTTTGAAGTCTACGTTTTGCTGCTACAGCTTTGCAGTCTTTTAAAACTGACTCTGCTTCTGCACTATAGTCACTAAATCCTAATTTTTCCAAAGCTTGAAGAACATGTTTAGCATTAATTGTTTTCTTTTGTTGTTGATTGCAGATTTCATTGGCCTCAGAAGAGAGGAGGTGCACAAATTCAGTGCAACAGTTCAAGATGAGCTCTCGAGATTCATTGGCTACTCGGACATGAGGCAAAATTTCTTTGATCATTTTGTTAATTGTTGCCCGAGGTAGAGTTAACTCATCATCTTCTGGTGGTGACATTCCAGCTGCTGCCATTTTAAACTGTAATTGATTTGCTAATCATTATTAAAGGAAAAATTTTTCACTTAGTTCATTTTGAATAATTTGATTAGGAATAAAATTAGTAGAGAAAATATTTAATTTATTTGAAAAAACTTTATTTTAAATTTAAAAGTTGAAATATAAAATATGTATAAATAAGTTTATATACATATTTTTTTTATTTAAGCAGTTTTTAAGTCTGCTTGTAACTGTTATTAAAGAAACAGATAATATTATAAAGTATTATATATATACACTTTACTGCATATATAATCTTTAACTATTAAATATTATAATTAAATATTTTCAATATTTTTTCAAATAAACAAACAAATATACTAATTTATAGTTAAGTTTATTTTCATGTTTACAAAACAATATAAATAAATTTTAAGAAATTTGTTTTATAAATATTTCATAAATAATTTGTAAAGAATTAAAAATATTAAGAAAGACTTTTGAATTAAAAAATAAGTTGAGCACTATGTTGAATACCAACAGACTTTCTCATATTTCCTTTTATTTTATAACAGTTTAATAACTAAGGTTAGAATAATTGTAGTACACAATGACCTTATGATTGTTTACTTACATGTGATGTTAGAGATACGTTGCACTGAATTTTTTTAATATTTGACTTAGTAACAGATTGGTATTTCTTTGTGTTTAGATGTGCAAAATATACGTTTAAAATCAACTATTAAACTCGATTTATCATAGTATTAAGAGCAATATTTGCGTGGATTGGACATCAGCAATTACATACGTACATTTTAGTTTGGACTCGTGCGCCGCGTTGCGTAGGTTTACTGTACCAAAGTACCGATGGTATTATTCAAATTCAAATGTTTCGTCGTAATTACATAGGTTTTTTTATTAGTATTAATATTAATATATAATTTTTATTATTAGTAATAAGTTATATACTAATACCATAATTTATGTAACAAAATGAATTGTTGTAGCAAAAACAAATTGTTTTGCAAAAATATAAAAATAACTGTACATTCAGCAATCAGCATTCATCTTCATGACGGCTTATGACAGCAGTTGAATAATGGTAAAAAGTTTCTTTAAATTTAATGAAAAATATGTAATTTACTCAAACAATTTATATCTTGAAGTTTCAAGTTATTTTTGTAAGGATTGAAAAAGGAAGTAAAAAACTGAATTCATAGACTTAGTTACAGCAATTTTACTAAACTTTAGTTTTTTATTTTAAATACAAATTAGATGTTCAACATCTCATGATGTAGTTGTTTAACATTTGCCAGTGTTTATTATCAATAAATAACGTAAATTAAAGGAAATACTTACAGTATATACATTTTTTGACAACTATTGTAAGATAGTATATTAGTATATTTCGCATTAAATTTTTTTTAACGAGAAGATACAGAACAATTCACATTTCACATTGACAATTTAATCAATGTTACTGCTTTGTGCAAATACGATGAAAATGTTTATATTTATGAATATATCATAATGAGACAAAGGCAGTTTTGCATGAATTGTCATAAGACTAAAGTTTTTATTTTAAGTTTCAATCTAGTAGAAATTTAAACTTGATTGAATTGAATTCTACTCAAGACTGAACTTTAATAGGATTCTATTTAAAAGAATACGTATTACAAAAAATATTTGCATTTGATTCAAATTTCTTATGAAGATTCATTAGTTAAGTATTATTATTTTTGGTATACATTTAGTCCATAGATTTTTAAATTCTTTTATTCTCAAAAGATTTTTAAAATTTCTTTTCTTAGTACTTTATCTATTGCCTTTGATTTCAATAATTACATTTCAACCAATTTGCAGCAATTTTAATAAATTGTACGAAAGCTTAAAAATCATTTTACAAAAAGGCACATTTATTAATTACTTATACAATTAATGATAAGAATAAAAATTTGTTTAAAATCTATTTTTGTCATGATCAACTCAAAATACTGTCTTTATAAAACACAATTGTCAAAGTATAAAAATCCATAATTGTCATTTAAGCAATAATCGTGAGTATAAAGAAAAATTTCGTATTTGTTAATAGGAGCATAATGCAACAACCTTTTGTAATACGATATCACAAATATAATGAACTAAGATTTCCATTAGGACTTTCAGTCTTTTTAAATTGCTATCTTAATGCATTTCAAAATATGATCTATAACCTCCCTGCTTGTAGCAGTGCCTCCAAGATCTTTGGTTTGAATACCAGCATTGATAGTTTTGTTGATAGCGCTTTGAATAACTGATGCATGATTTTTATGCCCAAGATGACGTAACATGTCCACTGCAGCATTAAGCATAGCAATAGGATTAGCAATATTTTTTCCAGCTATACTTGCACCCGTATTACGAGTGGCTGGTTCAAATATTGTGTAATGATCTCCATAATTTTTGCCAGCCAATAAACCAGCTCCACCTAATAGGCCACATATAACATTCGAAACAATGGCACCATACAAATTTGTTGTCAACATAATATCAAACTGATGTGGGTTTGAAACCAACTGCATGCATGTATTATCAATAATCATATCATTGAGAACAATCTCTGGATAATCTTTGGCAACTTTACGCGAAGTTTCTAAGAAAAGGCCATCTGACAATTTCATAATATTTGCCTTGTGGATTGTGGTGATCTGTAAGATAAAGGAAGAATATTGTTGCACCATTTAAAACAACTTTTGTTTCTAATAATAACACATATTAGCTTTACCTTCTTTCGATTATTTCTTCTAGCATATTCAAAAGCATAACGTGCAACTCTTTCAGAATTTGATCGGGAAATAACTTTCATACTTTCTACTACTCCGCTAACACTTTCATGCTCTAACATCGCATATTCTCCTTCTGTATTTTGTCTTACAATAACAACATCGATATTTTTTTGGCGAGAAGTTACACCAGGGTAAGAAACACAATGAAGAGCATTGACATAAAGATCCAGCTGATTACGCAAGGCAACATTACGTGATAGAACTCCAGCTTCTCTACTGCGGGTTTCAATATTGCCTTTCAAAGCAACACCATTTCTACGGATCGAAGTTATGGCATAGTCTAAATCATCATTATTGTCTGCATTTGGATCAATGTCTATTTCTTCAAAATCTACTGGTACGCCAGCATAAGCAAAAATCTAGAAAAAAATAATAAAATACTAATTTTTAATTTCAAAATTTTTTTCTAATTTTAAGTGCAACATATTATAAATAATATTATAGTAATAAAAACTCTAATACTAAAAACAGTAATTACAAATTACATCATGATAGCTAAATTACTTCTAATATTTTCATGAAAAGCAATTGACAAAAGTTAAGAATTTTCTATATTACATAATCTTGTTTATTTTTTCCTTGTATATATAAAAAATACACTTTTCATCTTTTATTAAGATTTTGAAAGAATTAAATAAAAATATGTATGTTATATTTATTAATAACTATTTTTAACTCATTTTTATTTTAATTGCTTTTTAATTATTAATAGCAAAAAATTTTAAATAAAATTTTGTATCGCATGATAGTAAAATAAGCATGTATCTGACACTGAATTATACTATTTTGTTACCATTTTCAATTTAAACTTTTATCACATAACACTTTGTTTACAAAATATACTTGTTTTTAGAAACATTTTTATATTTCAATACATAAAATTTAAGTTCAGTGAAGTATAAATGTAAATCAAATATTTCATATTTTTTAATTTAAACTGTAAGATTTATCATTCACAACCATCAAAATTTTTTAAATGAATTTAATTGCCTATTAATTTCTATTACCAGCAACAACCAGAAACACTGAACTTAATTAATGTTTATTGGTTTTCTGTTTTAAAAGATATAAAAGTAAAACTATTTCATATTATAAGAGAGAAATTTTATATTTCAAAAGCTTTTATTTTGATTTTCATGAATTTAAGGTCATCCATTAACACATTTACAAGGGATATATTACCTCTTTAACATAACTCATAAGCTCTGGACCAATACCAGCACCTGGCAAAAGGGTTACAGTATGACGTCCCCCATAGTGAGCCTTAGGAATGGGCATAACTTTTTTAATAGTTGGAGTTTTATGCTGGATTTCAAAACCAGACAAAGATGAGGCACAGCGAAGATGGATTTGTGGTATGATACACTTTGATTGAACATATTTGAAGACACATCTGCCTGCCATTTCGAATGTTATGAGGTCTAAAATAAAAAAAACACCAGTGACTAAAGATATTTTTTCTATGGTATTTGAAAAAAAAATTTTTACTCTGTGGTAACTATCAAAATCTATTTTAACAATCACCTATAAAGACCTTGCCAGTTATGCCAGAGGTTCTGGATATTTGGTGTAGAACACACTTACCTAGTAGTACACTAGTTACTCAACAGTGAGGCAGATTCTAGTGAATTTATAAAGTAGGGTTTTTTCATGAAAAATTTGTATCACCGGTCATTCTTATTTCAAAGCCGCGCTTAATTGAAGTAAATACTATTTTTTTTTAACTTTAATTAAAAAATTAATTATTGTTACAAAATAATAGACTTGAGTTATAATAACATGTATTATTAAATAATTATAATTTATATTGTACATTTATAATTATATAAATATAATTATCTTAAATTTATATAACAAATTTTATTACAAATCTTATCCAATTAAATAAAATATTATTTTTAATTTCGCAAGAGTTGCAAGGCTAGTTCTTCATCAGCATGCAAGTTTTCAGTATCAGAATCCAAATGCTTCCTTTTCTTTTTCTTTTGCTCATTTTGTGTAATTAGTTTTCTTTTTGGTGGCCTGCAACATTTTCAAAATTTAATTTGTTTTTATTGATTTTTAAATTTGTATGGTTTCATTTGTCATTTGAGTATAATAAAAACATCCATGCGAGAATCATTTTCTACTGTGTTTATATTCGCGAGTACCAAAGGAGACTTCATATTACATACACGCTTAGAATACTGTTTAAAAAAAGTATGTTACCTATGAATCTGTTCCTCGCTTTCTTCATCGCTCTGATCGCTTTCAGACTTTTGTTCATCATTATCGCTTTGATCGTAGCTACTTTGATCATCATCAGATCCTTTTTGTTTCCCATAAATCTTATCTGGATCTGGTAACCAAGATAAATCTGGTTCGTAAGAATCTCCACTTTCTTCGCCGGATTCATCTGCTTCTTCTCGGTCACTTTCGCTTTTTTCTTTTTCAGCTTTCTTTTGAGCTTTTAATTTACGTTTTTCTTCTCTGTGTTTTTCTTTAATTTTTTGTCTATACCGCTGCTTGTCAAAATGATCTTCTTCTTTTAAAACTTGTTTGGCCATCTCTATATTTATACCAGAACTTTCATCATTCTCATATTGCTTAGCTAAATCAGACACTTTTGATTTTGTTGGATCAATTAGTTCCTAATTTGAAAATGAAAAAATCATTAGTTTTAAATAACTTAATTACCATTGGATATTTTTTTTTACTATAACAATAAATAAATTAATAAAAAGAAAAGTAAAGTACCTGTCCTTCTTCATCAAAATTAATCTTTTTATTTGGAATAATTTTCTTTTTCAGAATTTTTTTCACTATGGCAGCTTTAGTTACTGCTTTTTTCTGCTTTGTTGAACCAGGATCATCCATTTCTTCTCCTGGAATATCGTCAATTTCAATATTCTTCCGTTTTATTGTCAATATATCATCATCATCGTCGTCATCGATGTAAACTGTAAATTTTGCACATATTATATTTTACCCAAGAATCTTGGAAATTATTATTTTTGTAATAAAAAAAATTAATATATATATATATAAATAATCTATTATTACCATCTCCGAAACTATTATCTTTTTGAATTGATAATTTCTTGGATTTTTTGTTATTGGCACTTTCTTCTGAGCTTTCTTCATCTTTTTCAACTTCACTTTCAGAAGATACTTTACTGAAATCTGTAGCCCAATTATTTGCTTCTTTATTATTTTTTTCACTTGTTTCTTCTTTTTTCGAATTCTTTTGCATTCGTTGCAAAAACCTAATTCTCGGAGGTATTGCTAAACCTAGTGATCTAAAAAGAATATTTTTTTAATTTGAAGATATTTATCTTTTTTTTTAAATTTAGGTTACAAATATATTATCACCTTGCAAATGCATCTGTATTTAACACATGAACGTTAAATATACTTTTATCTTTCATCAGAAAAACTGATTTTATGTATGCAACAAAAGCTCTTTGAGCACTTTCTTTCAATGCAACATCTCGTGCAAGTAAAGCTTCCAATTTCCTTTGTGGTGAATACAACTTATTTGGATTAATCCTATTAAGATTTTTTATTAATAGATGTGTTTAAAAAAATATTTTTATCTTATTACTAGGTAAGAAATTTTATAAGAGATTTTATACTTGATCATATTAATAGGAATTTTTCGTTCCTGTAATTGATTTATTAGTTTTTCTTCACTTGGTAAAAGGACTAACAGCGACTCTCCACCACGTTGAAGTCGTGCAGTTCTTCCTGCTCTGTGAATGTAAGCATTAACATCTTCTGGACAATCCATTTGTACAACCCAATTTACCTCGGGAAAATCTAGAAATAGAAAATAAATCATGACATAAAAATTTGTCATTATTTATGAAGTAATTAGATATACATAAAAATTATTTTCAAACCTAATCCTCTTGCTGCAATATCAGTAGCAAATAAAACTGCATGCTGTTTTTTACAAAAACTTTCATAAATGCTCATTCTTTTTAATTGATGTAATGTACCATACAGTGACAAAAGACTAACACCAGGTCTCATACGACAAAAAGCTTCAAACACATATTTGACCTAAATTGAGATAGACAGGTTTAAAGTGTTATTTATTTATACTCTAAATATAATGTAATATACAAAACCTTATTTAAAATTACATACCTGTTTACAACTGGAAAAGAATACTATAACTTTTTGCTTGAGATGACTACGAATAAATGACCATAACATCGACATTTTTTCTTCTAATTCACAAATGATGTAACTTTGTTGAAGACCTTCTGGAGTTGTATGAGTAGCATGTTCATGAACTGATACATAAAGTGGATCTTTTAGACTAAGTCGGGCTAAATCTCGTATAGATCTAAAGAAAAATAAAAAAAAATTAAAGTAAATCTTTTTTTAATTATTATTTAAATTATAATTTTTTTTTATTATTCAAATAAAATCTGTATAAGTAAAAGGAATTTACTTTGTTTGTGTGGCTGAAAATAGAAGTGTTTGCCGTTCTGGTGGTAAATTTTCTATAATTGAATTCATTGTTTGTTCAAATCCCATATCCAAACATCTATCAGCTTCATCCAAAACTAAAATCTAGAAGTTTATGATATAATATACATTAATAAATTTCTTAATTTATTGTGCAATTTTTCATTTATTTAAATAAATACTTACTTTCATATTAACACAATCAAAAGATGGATTTTCATCCATATGTTGCAATAAACGGCCGGGTGTGCAAATTATTATATTACACTGATCCATTCTTTTTTTCTCAAACTGTAAATCTTTGCCTCCAATGATCAATCCAGCAGCTATATCATGGTACCTTCCTACTTTTCTAAGAATTTCAAAAATTTGATAAGCAAGTTCTCTGGTTGGAGTTATAATTAAGCCACCCAGTCCATCAAGTCGGGTCCATTGTTTACAATATAAAATTTCTAAAACCTACAAATCAAGAAATCATATTTATAAAAACCTATCAATCATGCAAAGGTTGTAACTTTTAAGAACTTACAGGAATAAGAAATGCTAAAGTTTTTCCACTGCCAGTTTTAGCAGCTCCTAAGATATCGTTTCCTTTCAATGCCAAACCAATACTTTGTCTCTGAATATCAGTCAGATCAAAGTATTCACTATCTTTCAAACCTTTGAGGGTTTGTGTTGACAATGGCAGATCTGTGAATTTTTTTATTTTTGATTCGTCAATCTAAATAAACATTAATTTAAAACGAGATTAGTAAATTATCAATCTACGAAAAGTTTTCTATCAACTAATAAACAATAACGGTCAATAATAACTATCACATAGTACTTACACTTTCATATCTGGCTTGAAGATTTTCAATAATTTTACTTTCTGGAACACGTTTTTTCTTTCCTTTGAAAATTTTAACTTTTTTCTCTTTTTTATTGGCCATTTTGTCATTAAAGACTTTTAAATAAATTCAGTTATTATCAATGAATCCTTTATAAAAGGCTTAGTTCTTATTTTTAGGTTATATTCGTACACCACATGGTTTGCAATTGCCAAAGCCCAACAAAACAAGACGATGAACTCCGCCGCTACGCGGCTGCGCAGTAAATGCTGAGTGTACACTGCACAAGTGCAAACGGATCCGACAAGGCGACAAGGTACAAGATATGGCCCTGACATGGCTTGCGCTTAAGTTCACGTTCAATCCTAAGTTTTCGAAATAAGGCTTGGGACTGGCAATAAGACTGCCTGAATATTTTGATTTTCACAGTAACTTTAGATACATTTGCACAAGAAGCATAGAATTTGAAAACAAATGAAGGTGTAAAAGAAGTACTTTGTTTATAGTTTCAAAGAAAGGGTTTATCAAAATATGTTTTATGTAGTTTAATAAAGAGAAGAGAATGACATTTATCATTAGATTTACTATTAATGAATAGGAAATACCACAGTTATTGGTAATGTAGTTATTTTATTATTGTTTTAACAAATTTACAAAGGGTTTTTGTTGAATTTTTAAGGTTATTACGTTTATGTTCTATATATTCTAAAAAATGGATAATAAAATAATAAAGCAAACTATTCAAAAGAACATGACAATTGGTAATTTTCAAATGAGAAGAAAGTTATGTTTAGAAGAATTGAATAAAAAGAATGATTTAAGGATTATTAATGCAAGTCATATTTTATCATTACAATCTGAAGATTACAGTGAAACAAATGATTCAAACTCAAGCGAAAAAGATCATGTTAAATTAAATATTGTAAGGTTGGTGGATAATGAAATTATAATTAATGATGAAAGTGAACCAGTTGAAAATACAGAGGAATCAGTTCAATACTTACAAGAAGAATACAGTAAAAATATAGAAAACAATCAATTATTAGAGGATTCATTGATTAACATTGAGGATGAAAATGTTAATAATAATAGTAAAGAGGTTTTTGTTAATACAAATATGTGCAATCTTTAAAAACAATTTACTAGTAATTTATCATAAGCAAATTACATAATTTTTTTAGGCACAAACAATTGGATTTTTAATTGTAAAAATAACTGATACACAAAATAAGGCATTTAATGGATGTAATGTTATTGTGAAAAAGACATATTTCCATTTATCTGGAGAAAATGAAGAAAGTTTAATTCAATATGCTGGTATCAGAAGTAAAGAAAATTTAGTTATCATAAATAATATTCAACATTTTGATAGTCCTCCAAATTCATGGAAAACTTATAAATGTCAAGTATTAGCTGAAGCAGGTAAATTTTTAAAATGTAAAATTTGTTTTAAGTTTAACACAATGCATTACATTTTTTTATAATATATTTCAGAAACATATGAATTAGCAAACAATTTTTTGCTTTCTCTTAAAAATAAGAATTCACCTAATAGAAAAAGACGAAAAACATATAATGAAAATGTCATTCGAAGTTTAGGCATAAAGCGTAGCAGCATTTTAAATAATGATGATTGTAATACTTTTAAAGTAGAATTTCCAAATTTAAAAAAGACTGGTTCTGTAAATACTACAGATAATGATTTGTTAAATTCAATGAAAAGAATGTTAAATGGTAAGAGTAATTTCTCACTTGAAAATTTCTATTTTAACCATTTTTAATAAATTTAAAAAATTGTTATAGAACATCAAGAATTCATGCTGAGACAATTAGATAAAAAATTTCAAGGTAATTATATTTCTCATTATACGTAATTATTAATTTATTAGTGTAAAAATAATTTAATTTTTTTTAATTTACAGATTTTAATAACTTAGTTGAGAAAAATTGTAATGAAATACAAAGAAAAATGACAGAGTTAGAAGTATTAATTAAAGATGTACGTTATATGGTATATGATAAAGATTCTGTGCCAATGCAAGAAAGTACTCTATTAACTTTTAATGAATTTATGAAAATACACAATGACCATAATTTTCCTTTACAAACTGTGAGTGATTTTGATAATTTTAATGTAGCTTTAAAAGAAAATATGGATTTATCAGATAATTTAGTAAGTTTAAAATATATTAATAAGTACATTATTGAAATCAATTAAAATAATAATTGAAACTATAAATTTAATGGAAAAACGTTCACTTTCAGAAAAGATATTTGATTTCAACAATAAACAAAAATAAAAGTATAACTGATAACATGACCAAAATACTTAAGAAGTTTGTATCTAGAGATGTATTAATGAAGCATACTGCTCAGAAAAAAACTGGAGATAAACTTATTTTTTCAGCCACTCCTTTTTATGAATGTGTTGAAGGTGATTTTCAATCTAGATGCTAAATTAAATTTATCAAATTATAATAAATTGTTTTATTATTTTATCAAATTATAATAAATTGTTTTATGATTTTATCAAATTATAATAAATTGTTTTATAATTTTAGAAGTTATAATGAAACTTCTTGCACCAGAACTCGATATAGAAAAACGGAATGTGAAAAAAGCTCTTGGTAACGTTATTAACAATTCTATTGATTGGGATGGAAATCGTTTAAAAAGAATGAAGCACTCTTCAGAAGAAGCAGAGCACATGTTAGAATAAGCGTTTGTAAAAAAAAAGATTTTATAATAAATCTTTTATATACGACGTTATGTTTGTAATAAATAGTTTTCTAAGAAAAATATGATTTCATTATTTTCTTTTCTGTAATTTTACGAAACATCGCAAAGTATTATAAAATATTAATTTTTAAATAGTTTTCATAAACATATGATTTTATTAATTTCCTCTAATTTATCGAAAAATTCAAACATTATAATTCTCAAATAATTAAGTTCTGTACATCAATAACTTAAAAAAGGTTCAGGTGTCAATTTACACGTGCTATGAGCTTACCAATACTTTACCTCCCTAGGTGCGTAATATACTATTTTCTATCAGTTGCAATAAAGTGCACGATATTCGTTATAATTCAAAACATTCGAATCGTTTTTGCGATTAATAAAAAAGCAGACACTGATAGCTCGCCATCGCGCTATGGTTATCGAGAAAAACTTTTAATAATCGGCTGTCAATTAAGGTTTAAGAATAAATTCGTTTTATCATCTTGAAAATGCTTATTAAACTCAAACGGAAAATTCAAATTTCATTCGTTTCCAAAAGAAGCTCGCATCGGTATCACCCCTGATTTTTTCAATAATAAATCACTCAACCTCCATTGAACGGAACAATAGCACGATCTATAGCATCCCCAACAGCCGAAAACAAAAATGTGCATGATAAAGGCGCGCGCTGCGCATCGGGGCCCGGAGAAAAGCGTAGGCGAAAGGAGGAGCCGGGGGGGGGAGCGGCCGCAGAAGGTCGGATTTTCGCTTTCCTCGCATCTGCAGCCACGACTATTCAGCGGCTCCAAACCACCGTGAGCGTGCACATGCGTGCTTCGCGGCACCTTACGTGATTTTTCGACGCGGGGGGATCGAGATCGTACGGTTTGCTGCTCGGCCAAAGCGCGATTATCCCGAGATCGGTATATGAGGGCTTGTTTTTTTATTCGAGGGTAAGCGATATACCCTCTCTACTTTTTGAAGGATGCGCGGTGCGTTCAGGCGAAGCTGAATGGGTTTGATGCCGGTATGGAGTGTTTGGGCTGCGCTGCGCTTCTTTGATTTTTTGTGGTTTGATAGAAAGATACGGCGGTGGTTTTTAGAGTAAATATGGGGGGAATTGGTTACTGCAGCGTATGAAAGAGGCTTGTTGTGCGTAGGGTTTTCGAAGCAAGCTGTTTGACGTTGGTATGTTTTTTATATTATTTGTTTTGGCCGAAAATTTAATTTTATAATTCTAGTTTCTTATCGTGTATAAAATAAGTTTATTACGCATCGCGAGACAAATTTCGTCAGTATGAATAAATGTATTTAGTATTTGTATAATCAAGTGTTAATTAAATATTGAAACGTTCAAATATATTTAAAAGATCCAATATGTTTTTTACACAAACAAATGAATGCTTATATATATATTTTTAAATATCAGTTTATTTCGTGTATCTTTACTCGCATCGTTAACTTTATTTGTGTTCGGAACAGAACGGCCGTTTTTATTTCTTTCCGCGCTTCAAACAATACCAACGTCGACATGAACGAGGAAGGTTATTTATTCCCTTGCAGATCAAAGAATAATTTGATAATCTCTTTAGTCTAATTAGATCCCCCTCATTATGCGCGTCCAGCCATTTTCCGGAGCCCCAACGAAATTCCTTAAACCAATAAAACTTGTCCAAGCGGCATTTCGCTAAACAGCGCACATCGATTCTCCCTCGTCCCACGAGATTACACACAGCCTCTCTCTCTCTGACGAAAATCGAATTGCGCTAAAGAGCATCAATTTTGCTTCGCGAGGCGTGGAGACGCGCGCGGCACGCAGACGCTGAAAGAAGCGCACGATGCGACACCGAAATCAACCGAGGGGAAAGTCTTCGGCTCTCTCTGCTGAGGATCAAAGAGCAAATCCGACCCTCGATTTGCTGCCGGGGAGGTAAACGTTTCTGCCAGCACCAGGTTCGGCCGTAATTGTCGATATAGGCGAGGAAATTGCTGGCTTGTTGAATGTTTGTTATACGGGGGTGCGTACACTGAGAAAAAAATTTCTTTGATTCAATGAAATATATTTCGTAGAAATATATTTCATTGAATTAATGAAATCACGATTGGTTTAAAGAAATAGATAATCAAACTAAAAAGTATTTAATTGAATTAAACAAATATGTTATCCAAAATATA